>NW_023590846.1:641729-1156550 GCF_014843425.1 Jatropha curcas
AGAGAGAGAAGAGATTGTAATATTAAAACTCAATTAGCACATTTCTCATGCTAAGGATACTGCCACACTACAAATATATCAGAGAGAGAATTTAATTTAAAAAAAACAAAAGTACCAAATACCCCAAAATCTCAACAAAATAAGAGAAATGAAACTACGAGAGAAATTTAGAGAAAATGTATCAGCATTATTAACCAACAAATATAACAAATTGTAATATTATAGGAGACACATAGTTTGAGATTGGTGTAAAGGCATGCGGTTTTATCAATATGCAGCCGTTATTATATTAAATACAAAGCTTATAAAATAGGTCCAAAGTAGAGGAGGAAGTGTGGAAAATCACTGCACTCTAAAGATAATAAATATAATAATAATATAAGAAATAAACAAACAATTAATAAATATAATAATGAATATAATAATTGAATACATTCGATGAATAATATGAAAATAATTAAATAAGGTTAGAGCATTCTAATTTAAAAATATTTATTAAGTTATTAGAATTAACTAAATAGACTTATTAATTGTGTCATTACTTAAAACTAGTCTAAGTTCTATCGAAATTTCGGCAGCACCTCCCCTAAAAAATTGGACTATCTACCTACTCAAATATCACAATATTATATATAATTATCAATCAATGCACACAGCCCATCCGTCGGGCAATCAACAATTTAAGTCCCATCCCCCTTTCAGTACAAGTATGTTAACGTTCACTAAATAAATCTACAAATTATAATAACCTCCAACATGTTCCAATGATTTTATTAATTGTCCTCTACCTAATTATCAAATGAATGTACACTTTATAAATAAAATTTACATCGATAAGTTAAATTCCAAACTAGCCACTAAAAATCAATGCTAACCTAACTCTTCCTACACACTTATATGAATATACTTCATAAGTGGTGCATATACTTATACGTGTCTTTCTTTCCTTGTACTAATACAAAAAAAAATCAAGTTTCTAATCAAACCTACAACCTACATGCTAACAAATTCGCCATTCGGCAAGAAATTTAGTTATCGCATCAATTCTCATCCCATCATTCTCAAGGTTCAAGTAATAGAATAATGCGGAAGCAATAGTAACAATAATCTAACCTTTACTTTATAAGGATTCAACTCATAGCTTCAATTGCATAACAATATAAATACTTCTCCTAGAATTTCGTTCAACATTAGCTTAGCACCTAGTTTTTCCTCCAATATCATGATTCATAACAATAATCATCTAAGTAATTTTTTAACATTACTTGAGAAGTTGATCCTAATTGTACTAAATTGCTCATTAATTAGTTATAGCCTAAATTTAGTATGAAGAATTAAATTTCTCTAATAAAATAGTATGAATAAAAGCTAGAAATAAAAATCCCTTCATAAACTTTGATTTATGCTCAATCCTTCTATCAAATTCGAAAAACAACATACATTACTAAAAGAAAGGTTGTCAAGCAATAATTTGAAGGAATAATTAAAAATAAAATTCCTAAATTCTAGTTTAATCTCATAGCACACAGGCTGGCAAATTCACTAATCAACTTCATAGAAACTAAAACATCCTAACTATTATTAAATTCATACATATAACTTATTTTGGATACTAACAAAATGTAATTACTTTGCTAACTAGTTAATCAAACCTTTCTAAGATTGTACAGTTCTTGTATTATCGACATTTCGCGATTTTTCAACCTGCAGTCTAATTCCTAAATTGCGTCAATTTGCACTCCAACTATCAATTGATGTCAAATAGCAAAACTAATTATATATTCATACTCTACACGAAAAAAAAAATTGCAAAATTCTGGCTCTTGGAAACTCCGGTCACTGGAGACTCCGCTGGCGCCGCCGTGTACGGTGGCAGGAAATTCGGACTACACCGTAAATGTTCAAAGCCTACATTATTTCGTTCAAAATTAAACGAGGAATTCGTTTCAAGCCTCAATTTAAGAAGTTGGTGAACCATTTAACCGGAATCGCATCGGCAGCTCTCACCCTCGCCACCGATCACGTTGGGTTCACAAAACGAAATCAACAGTTAAAATAACAATAGGGGAAATGCTTACCAGAAGGAGACGAGTCGATCGATGCCCTTCTCTCGAACTGTGCTTTCCTGAAACGGCAAGCTTTTGCTGGAGGTCGAGGAACGAGAACTGTCAACAGAGACAGTCTCGTTTTCGCACCGCCAGAGGCTTTGTTTGCGTGGAGGGGGGCCGAAAAGGAGCCAGCGGCGTTAGGAGAGTCGACGACCGCCACTTCGCCCTTGTCAAGCGGTGGCCGGAGAACGGGAAGGAGGAGAACGCTCTGACCAGACCCCGGAAGGAGAGGGGAAGAAAGAAAAAAAAATTGAAATGGTTTCTAGAATTTTCTGCCATTCTGGTTCGATTCGAACCGGTTTGGCTCAATTCAGTGAAACAGCCCGGTTTTGCTTGGTTTATAGGTTTTTCACTTAGTTTACGGATCCGGTTTAGCAATACTAAAACATTTCCTTGTTAAATTTCATTGGTTGAAATTTACAATTAAATTTTTAAATGAAAAATTTACGAAAAAACTTTATGAGGTCTTTTCATTTTTGCATCTTAAAATTGACTCAATTTCAAAATTAAATACTCAATTTTGATTTTTTTTTATTTATTATATAAATGCTTGGATTTGATTTTATTATTTATTGTTTAAATATTTTGTCACGACCCGATTCCATGGGCCGGACCGGCACTAGGGCTCAGGTAAGCTTAAGGCCCCCGAGGCCCGTAGTAAGCCTGAAACACTAAAATCAACTTTCAAACAAAAGGATGAAACAATTTGCTATTCAAATCCTTTATAACAACATAAGCTAGTTGTTTTTTTGGAAGCTATATAGGAGACATTTATGGAACCTTCGACTATCTTCTCTTCTACAATGTGACGATTAATCTCTATCTGTTTAGTTTGATCATGTTGGACCAGATTATCCTTATGTCATAGCTCTATTTTAGCTTCTGCACTTCACCTAGCAACAATAGCCTGCTACTTGCTTCTCCATGTGACTAGGTTTCCATCAATAAAAACACAATAACTTGAGGTTGATCTTCTGTCATCAAGGGAACCAGCCCAATCTGCATCTGTATAGTCTTTGATTTTCAAATGGCCATGTAACAGACTGATTTTCTTTTAGTGTCGGTAATAGTGATTTACCGGTCTGTGAATAGTACCATCGGTCCGGGACTTGGTATTATTTTAGTCCGGATTTTAGTCCGGAAAAATTACTAATGCCCTATTTACTATTTTATTTACTATTTGGAGCAGTTTGCATGATTTAGCCCGGGTAGAAAAATTTTAAGTAATATTATTGGGAGAGTTTATGTATTAAATGGCATATATTTCTAGTGTGGTTAGTAAGAAATAAATGAGGAATATTTTAGTGGAGTTCAATTTAATTAATTGGTGGAGTTAAATAAGAAGTAGAAAGACGAATTATTTGAGTGAATATTTAGAGCCCATTGGATTGAGATTTACTTCAGGACTTAAATCTTAGCCAACACATTTGGCAAATGATAATTGAGTCAAAATTCTGACTTTGCACTTATAAGTAACAACATTGATATTTTCTTCTCTTCTCTTCCTCCCACGCCATTTTCCATCCTTCTTCTTCTTTCTTTCATTTTCTTCATTTTCTTACCTACAAATTTACCCCCTCCTGGCTTAGGGAGCATTGTTCACAGGCTCCAGTCACAACCAGACTTATCCTTCTTCCCCGTACAGAGACTAACGCGGAAAGTATCGGTTGGGATTTTTTGGGTCGGCAGAGATGATGATCCTTCTGCAGCAGAATTTTGGCCTCCAAGCTACAGAGAAGGGTTTCTGAACCAGATTTCCAAATGTGTACTCCTGAGATAGATTGATTGTGCTGTTTCCTTACAAAGGGAAGAGGCTTATAATGTGGGAGTTCTATGGTTGAGTCTATGGTTAAGACGGCGAGAGCCGATGATGTTATATGGGATTTTCTCTCTGAGTTTTGGGAGAAGTATGTGGGGGAGCTATACACGGATCAGAGGAGAGCAGAGTTCCTTGAGCTTAGGCAGAGATGGATGACTGTCTCTGAGTATGAGTGGGAGTTTCTGCAGTTGAGTAGGTATGCTTCTAAGTTGGTCCCTATTGAGGCAAATAGCTGTAAGCGGTTCCGGAAGGGGTTACTGGATGCACTTGACATCTCAGCCTCACACCACATTAGCTTGTTTGGTGAAGGCTGCTTTAGAGCTTGAGATTATTCGAAATGAGAGACAGGCCAGAGGTCAGAGGACCCAGCAGAGCAGTCAGTATAAGAGATTACATAGTGCTACGTCTGGACAGACTTCAGGGGTCTACCAGCTTGAGATTATTTGAAATGAGAGACAGGCTAGAATGGACACTTGAAGTCTGTCCAGACGTAGCAAGAGATTTGGAGGTGGACCCCAAATGGGGGTCAGACTGGGCCAGACAGTTGGTCGGGGTATATTTCCGAGATTAGCTCCTCCGGCTACATCTGTTACTAGTGGCAGAGGTGCTGCATGGCCAGGTCGCAGAGACATATTGGGGTGTGTTGGAGAGTAATGCGAGCTTGCTATAGATTGGATTCACTCAACATATAATTAGGGATTGTCCTATGAAAACTGTGAACTCGTCCAGCTCAGCAGGTTGAAGGTTGGGAGGCCAGCTCCCTATGTTCAAAGAGGCAGAGGTAGAGGCCGTAGTGAGGGATATGGTACTAGGAGTGAGAGACCAGTTTCTGAGATTGTGGAGAGACCAGAGGCTAGAGCACAGGCGAGGGCTTATGCCATTAGGACCAGGGAGCAGCGGGATGCGGCGGACGTCATTGCAGGTACCTTCTCTATCTTTTACACTTTTGTACTTGCTTTTATTGATCCGGGCTCCACGCATTCATACATATGCATACATGTGGGTAGACTGGGTAGTATGCATGCTGAGACATTAGAGCACAGCGTTGAGGTTACTAGCCCTTTGGGTTAGAGTGTAGTAGTGTAGTTGAATCCAGGTGTATAGAGATGCCATGTAGTCATTCATGGGTATGTATTTTCGGGTGATTTGATAAGAGTTGCCTTTTCGGGAGTAACGGATGTGTATATTGGGTATGGATTGGTTGCTAAGACATGGGGTCCATTGTTGATTGTTAAGAGGATTTTGCTTCAGACTCCGTCTGAAGAGGAGATTGTAGTTGTGGGGGAGAGGATGGATTACCTCTCTAATGTTATTTCAGCCAATACCGCTTTGAGAATGATACAGTATGACTGTGAGGTGTTCTTAGCCTGCGTACTTGCTCCAGAGTCAGAGTCTCCTAGTATCCATGATATACCCACAGTATGTGATTTTCCAGATGTGTTTCTAGAGGAGTTGCCTGGTTTACCTCCTGAGAGAGAGGTTGAGTTTGGAATTGAGGTTATGCCTAGTACTGCACCGATATCCATTGCTCCGTATCGGATGGCGCCTGCTGAATTGAAAGAGTTAAAGATACAGATTCAGGGATACAGATTCAGGAAGTTGCTTGATAAGGGTTTATTCGTCCAGTGTATCTTCCATGGGGTGCTCCAGTATTGGTTTGTAAAGAGAAGGATGCTCACTTAGATTGTGTATTGTTACAGACAACTTAACAAAGTTACTGTGGAAGGAATCCGGTATCCATTGCCTCGGATAGATGATTTGTTTGATCAGTTGAGAGGACTAAGTGTATTCTCGAAGATAGATCCTAATAGAATCAGGTTATCATACAGCTAAGGGTGAAGGGATCAGATGTACCTAAGAACCTGCTTTCAAGGACACGCATGGTCACTATGAGTTTTTAGTGAATGCCATTTGGGTTGACTAATGCCCCACAATGTTATGGACCTAATGAACCAAGATTTCCATCCTTATTTGGATCAGTTCGTGGTGGTTTTTTATTGATGATATTTGGTATCTCGCAGACTACAGAAGAGGAATCAGTGATCATCAACCTACGAACAGTTCCTGTCAGAACCTTGAGAGACGACAGTTTATGGCCAAGCTCAAGTAAGTGTGAATTTTGGTTGGACTGAGATTGCTTTCTTAGGGCATGTTGTTTCTGCAGAGGTATTCGGGTGGACCCGAAGAAAGATTGAGGCAGTGCTTGATTGGAAGCCACACCTCGAATGTCACAGAGATTCGCAGTTTCCTAAGGTTTTGGCTAATATTACAGGAGGTTTTGTCAGGGTTTTCTCTTATTGCAGGCCCCTTGACTAGACTGTCTCCATAAGGATGTCCGTTTTGAGTGGACTGATAGATGCCCAGAGTACTTGAGGAAGCTTAAGGCAATGCTTACTGAGGCTTTTCCAGTTTTGACAACAGCCAGCTCCAGGCAAGACCATATGATGTTTATAGTGATGCTTCGCATAAATGGTTTGGTTGTGTGCTTATTGCAGGAGGGCCGAAGGTGATTTGCTTATGCTTTCCCGACAGGCTGAAGCCACCATGAGAAGAATACCCTACCATGATTTGGAGTTAACAGCTATTGTGTTTGCCTTGAAGATTTGGAGACATTACTTGTATGGTGAGAAATGCCACTTTGTATACGGATCATAAGAGTCTCAAGTATATGCTTACTCAAAAGGAGCTTAATCTGAGACAGCGCAGATGGTTAGAGCTACTTAAGGACTATGACTTCACCAGTGATTACCATTCGGGTAAAGCTAATGTGGTAGCAGATGCACTTAGTAAGAAGTCCTTGGTTGCTTTACGTGCTATGAATACTCGATTATCTGTAGCTAGTAATGGTGCACTCGTGGTAGAGCTTATGATTAGACCTAGTCTACTTCAGCAGATTCGAGATGCACAGAGGGATGATGAGATAATTGCCTTGTGGAAAGACCTAGTCAAAGATGGAAGGAAAAAGAGATTTATGATTAAAGATGACAACTGCTTGTACTTTGGGGATCAGATTTGTGTGCCTAAAATTTATGTCAACAGAGTTGAGAAAGAGTATCTTAAAGGAAGCTTCATAGTAAAGTCCCTAATGGCTAGCTCCTGGCAGTATAGAGAATGTAATCCATGATTTGAAATCACACTATGGTGGCCGCGATGAAAGGGATATCAACAGATTATGTGTCGGAGGTGCTTGTTGACGTGCCAGCAAGTTAAAGCAGAGCACCAGTTTCCTTCTGGTTTGTTACACCCTACTGCGATTCCAGAGTGGAAATGGGATAAGGTTACAATGGATTTTGTGACTAGATTGCCTTTAACTCCTAAAAAGAAAAATGCTATATGGGTAATAGTTGACAGACTAACTAAGTCAGCACACTTTCTTCCTGTTAGAACCGACTTCACCATGGAGCAGTTTGCAGAGCTTTATATAGATGAGATAGTGAGATTGCATGGAGTTCCTTCATCCATCATTTCAGATAGAGATCCGAGATTTACTTCTAGATTTTGGTTCAAAGCTGCATGAGGCCCTAGGTACTAAGCTAAACTTCAGCACAGCTTTTCATCCTCAAACTGATGGTCAGTCAGAGCGGGTTATTCAAATTTTGGAGGATTTGTTAAGAGCTTGTGCTATTGAGTTTGAGGGCAGTTGGGAGAAGTACATTTGACTTGTAGAATTTGCCTACAATAACCGTTATCAGTCGAGTATTCAGATGGCCCCTTTTGAAGCACTATATGGTAGGAGATGTAGGACTCCACTTTGTTGGTCAGAATTGAGTGAGGGCAAGATGATAGGTCCGGATTTGATTCGAGACACAGAGGATAAGGTCAGAATTATCAGAGATAGATTGAAAGCAGCTTCAGATTGTCAGAAGTCCTATGCCGACTTGAAGAGGAAAGATGTAGAGTATGCAGTGGGAGATAAAGTTTTCCTTAAGGTATCTCCGTGGAAAAAGATATTGAGATTTGGAAGAAAGGGTAAGCTTAGTTAGTCCTAGGTTCATGGTCATATGACATCATTGAGCGGTGGTCCGTTGGCCTATAGACTAGCTTTACCACCAGAAACTGGATAAATAACATAATGTCTTTCCACGTATCTGTCTATGTTGAGGAGGTATCGGTCCGACCCATCACATGTGATATCAGTAGAATTTGTGACTATAGAGCCAGATTTAACTTATGAGGAAGAACCAGTGAGGATACTTGCGAGGGAAATCAAGGAACTAAGGAATAAGAGAATTCTTTTGGTCAAGGTCCTTTGGAGAAACCATAAGACCGAGGAAGCTACATGGGAAAGTGAAGATATCATGAGACAGCAGCATCCTCAATTATTTACACCAGGTAAATTCGAAGACGAATTTCTTTGAAGGGGGGAGAACTGTAACAGACTGATTTTCTTTTAGTGTCGGTAATAGTGATTTACCGGTCTGTGAATAGTACCATCGGTCCGGGACTTGGTCGGGACTTGATATTATTTTAGTCCGAAGAATAATTACTATGCCTATTTACATTTTTTTACTATTTTTGGAGGCATGTTTCATGATTTAGGGCGGGTAAAGAAAATATTAATTAATATTATTGGAGAGTTTATGTATTAAATGCATATATATTTCTAGTGTGTAATATAAGAAATAAATGAGGAATTATTTTAGTGGAGTTCATTTAATTAATTGGTGGAGTTAAATAAGAAGTAGAAGAGATTTATTTGAGGAATATTTAGAACCATTGGTTGGATGAGATTACTTAGGACTTGATCTTAGCCACACATTTGGCATGAAATGAGGAAGTCAAATTTGACTTTGGCACCTTAAAGTTATTTTCTTTCTTCACTTCTCCTTCTCCACGCCATTTCCATCTTCTTCCTCTTTTTTTCATTTTCTTCATTTTCTTACCTCCAAATTACCACCAAGTTACCTAATTAAACCATAGAATAGTACTTAATTCTTAAGAGCAAAGAGAAGTGAAGTTACCATTGAAGCAAGTAAGTTGTGGTTTTTGAGTTTTGTGAATTGTTAAGTAGAATTCATGGTTTAGACATGTTATTGATGAAGTTGTGGGTTTTTGAAGTTTTTGGTGAATTGTTAAGTAGAAATCTGGTTAGACATGTTTATTGATGCTTAAATGCATGCATCGCAACTATTTCTTTTGTCAAGGTTTTGCCTTTTAAATGTTGATTTTTCATGGCTTTGAAGAGGTTGGAGAACCATCCTCAAAGGGTTAAAAGAGAAAGCCAAGGAGTAAGGATTTCCAAAGCTTTTTCAGCTTGTTTTATTAAGGTAAGTGCAATAATACTTTCCACAATTGTTTTAAGTTGTTTTTAATGGTTAGGGTTTTTGAATATGTTTTTGGGAACTTTGTAGATGTTTTGATTTAAATTGCTGAATTTTAATGTGAGATATGTTCTGGCCGTGGGAATTGGAACTCATTTTTCACCCCTTTGTACTTCCGCATCTGTTTTCTGACTTCTTCATGAAAGTTGTAGCTCTATTTCTCAGCTTTCAAAACATTATTTTTATGTCCTAATTCCAATAATTTTTAGCTCAAACTTATGATTTTAAAATACCACAAACTGGTTCTGTTATGGTGGTCTTACCTGTATGATCCGAAATGATTGTCCATTTTGAACCTCATCAAATGGCAAATAACGTTTTATGTTCTTCATAAAAGTTTGTAGCTTTACTTCTCTTTCCAACCATCCTCTTGTGTCCAAATTGGAGATACATAAGCTCAAACTTATGGCTGAAAACCCCAAACTGACTCTGTTGTGTCGGCCACATGCAATTACTAAACTGAGTTGCCCATTTTGACCAACTACTATAATGACAAGATTAGGTTCTGAGTTCTTCATAAAAGTTGTTTCCCTGTGTCTTGAGAATTCTCTCGTTCTGGATTGGTTTCATTTGAGTATTTGGTGAAGTAGGAATTCAAGAAACATTGGACTTGGTTCTGCTGAATTAGGTCTGATCTGTTGGTCTGTATTCTGAGCTTTTGTTTGCTATCTTCCTCTTTGATCTGGGTTGTGGTCCCTTCTGAAAACTTGTAGCATTTTATCTTAGCTTTCTAATGAATTTGATTTGATTCAATTTGGAGACCCATAACTCAAATTATGTGTTAAAAACCCAGCAAAGGGCAAGTTTATGAAAATGCTGAAAAGTTCTTGATTTATTTTATGTACTTTTATACTATATTAAGTCTGCCCACCTTAAGTACATCACTTCCCTCTCACACTTAACCGATGTGGGATTCGCCTAAGGTGAGTGCACTGTCACTACAGCCATCGCTCACAGCCACCGCTCATAGGCCACGGTGTGCGATGGGCTCTACTATGCATGATTGAAACGTGGTATGATGAGATTGATTTTGTTATTGTGAAGCTATGATCATATGCTAGGGTTATCATCCCTTACAAATAGGCGGACGCGCTTATTTGTGTGATGGGGTGGTGCTTTCATAGGCCACGATTGTGCGATGGGGGTGGCGCTAATATAGGCCACGATCAGTGGTGCTTTCAATAGGCACGGTGGTGCTTTCAATAGGCCACGAGTATGTTGATGGGGGTGGCGCTAATATAGGCCACGATCAAATCTATCTGCTTATGTTCATTCTGCATGAGTACGAGCCTTAACGAAAAATGAAATTTTATTGTTGCTATAAAAGAATGAAGACATATTTGTATTTATAAGCTTCTCATTGCTTTCAAAGTATTTGAATTAAATGAATGTGATTTCGGTATTTATATAGTTGAGTAATTTAAAGCATTTGTGAGATTTTCCTTGGCTATTTTTGTTATTTTAATTGTTGGTTATTTAGCACCACTGAGTTTTTCATTCAGCGCGTTGATTTTTATCACGCGCAGGTTAGGAGCGGAGGGTGTTCATCAAGACCAGAGGAGTAGCATCAGAGTAGATATCATATTTTGGGTATGGGTAGGATATTTTGTAAATGGTGATTTTTGGCATGTATAATAAATATTGTGTTGTGGAGGTTGGATATAATAAGTTTATAATGTATTAAGAGTTATGATTATTTAAGGAAATAACATCTTATTATATTTTTGGTGTATGAATGATTAATGATTCCTTGAAAAGAATGTTGTTTAGAATATTATGCGTATGTTGATGGATATTTAGAAGTGCTTGTGGTATGTTGTGTTTGAATTGGAGTTTTTGGGGTTTTGAGAAAATTGGAAGTGTGTATATTTTCTTTGTGTTGGCAAGTAAATTTTTTAGGGGAAACTCTTGCGAAATTTTTCGTAAAGGAAATTCCTTAAAACATTAATTTCTGTAATAAAAAATAAAACAAAATGTTAATTACTTGCCTCTTATGAAAAATTTAACACACTTTTATGAAAATTTAACCACTTCTAATTTGTGATCTAGCTTTAATAAGTGACATAATATGGTGCTCCGGCACCGATTGTGGCATCCACCATCTGGTTCTCCGGGATTGGTCGGTGGGTGTTACAGGCCATGTTTAGAAAATAACAGTCTTCTATCTAGAGCTGATTTTAAATATCTTAAAATTCGATGTACAACTTCCAAGTGAGACTTCAAGGGTCATGCATGTATTGACTCACTATACTTACAACATAGGCAATATCTAGTCTAGTATATGCAAGATAAATCAACCTCACAATCAACCTCTAATACCTAACAACATCAACCGCACTTCCCACTCGAGGTTGAAGCTTATGATTAGCTTCAATAGGTGATTTTGTATTTTTACATCCCAACATACCAGTTTCTTTAAAGAGATTAAAGATGTACTTTCTTTAAGAAATAAAAATCACTTTTTTCAGATCTAGCAACTTTTATCCCAGGAAATATCTTAACTTTCCCAAATCCTTAATCTTAAACTCGCTAGCTAACAAATTTCTCTAGTGAGTCATTTCTTCTTCATTATTTCTAGTCACCATAATATCATCAACATAAATAATAAGTAATCTAATCTTAGCTTCATGATGTTTAATGAACATGGTGTGATCAGCGTCACTCTGAATGTACCTGAAAGCAAACATGGCTTTACTAAATCTTTCAAACCATGCTCTTGATGACTGCGTCAGCCCATACAATGACTTCTTCAGCTTGCAAATTTTTCCTTTCGTCTTGTTATCATCAAATCTAGGAAGAATCTCCACATACACCTCTTATTTCAAATCGCCATGTAGAAAGGCTTTTTTAACATCAAATTGATGTAACTCCTAGTCAAAGTTGGCTGCACAAGACAATAAAATTTTGATAGTGTTCATATTAGCTACAGGGGCAATTGCTTCTTGGTAATCAACTCCATAGATTTGACTGAACCCTTTGGCTACCCATCTAGCCTTGTATCTCTCAATTGAACCATCTATTTAACTTTTAACACCCATTTAACTTTTAACACCCATTTACAACAAACCAGCTTCTTTCCTGGTGGAGGAATCAAGATCCCATGTCTCATTTTTTGCCAGAACTCTCATCTCCTCAACCATTGTAGCCTTCCATTTTGAGTCATGTAATGCCTCTTGCGAATCCTGCGATATAGAAACAAAAGAAATAGACAAAACAAAGGCTCTATAGGAAGGGGACAAAAGAAATTAGACAAATAAGCCTTCCATTTTGAGTCATGTAATGCCTCTTGCGAATCCTGCGATATAGAAACAAAAGAAATAGACAAAACAAAGGCTCTATAGGAAGGGGACAAAGCATTGTAGGAGATAAAATGGGATATTAGATGTTTAGTGCATGTGCTATCTCCTTTTCTAAAACCAATAGGAATATCAAGGTCATTATTACAAGGATTAGGATCAAAATCAACTGGGATTAAAGAAGACTCACAAGTTCTTGTTCTTCTGTATTTGCAGGACCTGAAATTGGAGAGGACGATTGATTAGAGGTCCCATGCTCCATGGTCTGTATTACTCTGTTGTATATAGGTTTTAAAATCAGGTCTATCCAATCTTCATAAAGGTTTTAGTGGTTGGTATCTTTTATTATCTATGTCTATAGGAATCTCCCCTTAGAAAGGAATATCTATAGAGTTATCCATCACCTCTTCCATCTGATATTTCTCCCGCCGAAAAGATGACTAGGAAGGAAAATAAAACTCAAATTCTCTAAAGGCAACATCTATGCTCAAATTATTTTCTAAAAGGAGGATAATAACATTTGTATCTTTTTTGAGTATTAGAGTAGCCAAAAATCACGCACTTCAAAGCTCTAGGATCTAATATGCCTATATCGTTCTGATGAACAAAACAAACACAACCAAAAACGTTAGGTGGTACAATATAACAGTTTTTTCCTTGAAGAACCTCTAATGGAGTTTTAAAGTTTAAGGTACAAAGAGGCATATGATTAATAAGGCAAGCAGCAGTTAAAATAGCATTCCCACAATATGGTTTAGAAAGATTCATAGTAAACATAAAAGACGTAGATACTTTCAGTAAATGTCTATTTTTTTTTCTTTTCAGCTACTCCATTTTGAGCATTAGTGTTGACACAACTAGTTTTATACATGGTACCATTACAATCTAGATAAGTACAAAAGTTTACATTCATGTATTAAATATCATTATATCAGTTCTTAAGATTTTGACATGCACATCAAACTAAGTACAAATCATTTTATGGAAGTTCTGAAAGCATAAAAAAATTTCATTTTTTGCTTTCATCGAATAAACCCAATTCAATCTAATGGAACAATCGATAAAGGTCATAAACCATCTATAACCAGAAAGAAAGATAGTTTTAGTAGCACCCTATACATCAGAATGAATAGTAGTAAAAGGTACCAAACTTTTATTATTAATTGGAGAATAAAAATGCCTAACGTGTTTAGTGAGTTCACAAGCATCATATACTAATAAATCAAAATCACACTTAGTAAACAAAGTGGGAAATAAATGGCTTAAAATAAAACAAGAAGGATGTCCTAATCTCCTACTCCATTGGATAACCTCACGGGAATGATTTTTAGATGTTCCTAACAAAGCTTGATTGGTAACTGGATTTGAAAAATGATAATCGTCATCCAACAGATACAGTCCATCACACAAGCTACCATATCCAATTGTTCTCCCTGTGTTCAGTTCCTGAAATATGCAATGAGTAGGATAAGAGGTTATTTTGCAATTAAGTGCTTTTGTGATTAAGCTAACAGATAAGGGATTAATAGGAAATGTAGGAACATGAAGAATAGAGGCGAGATTAATATTGGGAGTACAGTCAATAGAACCTGTGCTAGCAATCAATACTAAGGAGCCATTTGCACTGCAAATTTTTTCAGTGCCTTGATACTTAGAATATGTAAGAAAATATTTTATATAGCCTGTTGTATGTTTGTTTGCTCCTAAATCTACTACCCAATGGGGTTTTGCAATTTTGCCAAGAAAAGTAAGAAAAGAATTATCTGAATTGACAAAATTAGAAGCTGTCTGAGTTGAGGAAGAATCAAGCTGTAACAACAATCATTTCAAGGAATGAATTCCCTTATTAAAAAAATTACTATCAGTAGATGATTCCTCAGATAAAGTTCCACCATCAGATATGTGTGCCTATGGTTCTAAAAACTTACATGTTTCCTTCGACACCCCTTAGCTGGATGTCCATGTAATTTCCAATAGAACTCCTTAGTGTGCATGTTCTTACCACAATAGTCACATAATAATTGATCTCTATTAGAAGAACCACACTTAGCGGCCTGTATTTGTTCTCTTGCAGAAGCAATCAACCATGCCTTATCAATTGTAGACCTGTGAACCATGGCACTCCTCCTAGTCTCCTCTTGTTGTACAAATAAGTATGCTTGTTGCAAGAATGGGAAAGGGTCCCGTCCAAGAACTTGAATTCGAATATGATCATACTCGTTATTTAGACCAGTTAGAAATCATACACACGTTCTACTTCAATCAACCTCTGAACTTGAGTTACATCATCAATATACTTTGCTTGAAATCCTAGTAATAATCCAGTTCTTGCCACAACCTACTAAGTTCAGCAAAATACTAGGCTTTAATCATATCTCCTTACATGATCTCATGAACTTTCTGTCACAATTCAAATCTTTGAGCATAGTTTCCAGTTTGTGTATAAGTCTATGAAGCGACATCTTATATCTTCTTAACTATATCAAGGATCAAATACCCTCGGGAAATAGTTGGCTACATAGGGTTTATTAGCCAAGACATAATAAGGGAATTCTCAGATTTTCATTTGTTAAAGCCCGAATCTTTCAAATCTAATTTTGTCGTCCGCCATTAGGGTATCCCTACAAACCTCTAGCTTCAATGAATAATAAATAGGACCAAGACCGAGCTAGGTAATTTGTTCCATCTAACTTCACTGGACTAATCTGAAGTGAAGGACTCTCTGAATGAAAATCCATTTCTACTTTCACTTCGTCAACCAAACTATTAGACTAAAATATATTGATAGTCGGTATAGAAAAGTCAATAGGAAGATCAGAAAACACAAGAGGCAATATGTGGAAATTAGCCAAAAGGGGAAAAATTTTCAAAAATCAAAATTGGAGCCAAGGGACCAATGGGTCTGAGTTGCAATACCAAATCGAGCCCGCTGGGACAAGAAACGTCGACAGAGCTCGCCAGAAAAAGCCGCACGCGCTGGCGCATGAAGAATAGCTAGAAACTTCTGGTAGCACATGTGAACACATGCATGGTCGGATGGAGGGCCGATCTACGGTTGCTCTTCCTTCTGAGGTGGGCGGTGACGACCAACTCCCACTCCTAGCAGTGCTATGTATATCTCCGACCTATCTCAGATCATAACTGATGCCAAAATATTTACAACAATGGCTCTAGTACCATGTTGAATTTGAAGAAAAGAATGTTTTTGTATTTCTTTATTTTGTGTTGTGAATTTACAGCCTCTACACTACACTTTACATATACAAAGACAATATTCTATACAACTTAAACTAGTGTATATATATATATATATATATTAAGAACATGCTTTACACATTAAAACTCGTTATACTTTTAACCATTTTTTATTTCTTTTTCTAAATATAGTTTATAGATTTTTTATAATATAATAAAAATGATAATAAATTATTGAATAAAAAATAAATATACTAATTAGGTGTTTTTTATTTTACTATAAATATTATAGTATGTATGTAGACAAATTGAATGAATACTATTAAAAAAATCAAAATAGAATGAAAAAATAAAATTTTATGATTGAAACGATATGGAAAGTAAACATAATCATAATTTAAGTAAAATAATATCTTTAAGATTAAAAAGCAAAATGATAAGAAGAAAAGTCTTTGATATAAAATAATAAAAAACCCTATAGCCAAAGAAAAATAAAATTATTATGGTGATTTTTTTATAAGTATATTGTATAAGATTCCTAATTGAGTTATATTATAATTCATAAGTTATTCATAATTAAGATATTTCTCGTATGTCTTTGTTCACCATTGGAAGTACAATAATAAATTTAAATAATCCTAATTGAGTTATATTATAATTCATAAGTTATTCATAATTAAGATATTTCTCGTATGTCTTTGTTCACCATTGGAAGTACAATAATAAATTTAAATAATAAGTACCAATTTTTTAATTCTTTTAATTGAATTATTTTTATTATTTGTTTTAGAATTGTATATTATAAGAGTTAGCTAACATAGCTAAGTTAATCATAGATATTAATTTATCATTTATTATTTAATCATTTTATTTTATTATTTTATTAATACTTTTATTTGAATTATTTTAAAATTTTTAAGTCATTTAAATTAATATAAAATATAAATTAATATAAAATAAATTTATATAATTTCTATTCTATTGAGTTTAAAAATATTTTGACATATACTTCGTATTTCTTAACTAGATGGGTTAACTTTATTTTGATAATTAATTTTTATTTTTAGGGTTAAGATTAAAGTTCAATTTTTATTTTTATATATCCTAGTTTTATATGTTTAATAAGAATAGTATTAACCAATCTAATTAAAAATAAATTATTATATAATTTTAATCAACCAATAAAATTAAAAGTTTTCTAATTAGGATGAGACTAAATTATTATTAATGATATTGTTAATCGATCAATAAAATATAAATAAAATTTGAAATTCCTATACATGCAAAAAAATTATGATTTATTATTATATTATAATTGAATATTGGACTTCCCATGCTACTTTATTTTCATTGAAATATTTGAAATTAAAAAAAATAAAAATTAAAAGATATTATCTTCACAAATATTCATCTTACAATCTAAATAGAATTAGGAAGGGAGACAAGAGTAAAGGATGCAAAATAGACCTTTAGCAACGGATGAAAAGTTTGTTGCTAAACCATTTGCAGAGCCTTTCCAAACCCTGACCGACAAGAGAAGAATGAAATCAATTTAGGTTATGACTTTATTAGAAACGGATAAATATTCCGCTGCTAACTTGTTTGTAGAACCCACTCTTAACAACGAAAAAAGAACGAAGCAAGATTTTGATAATTAATTAAAATAATCTAATTAAGGAAACTAATATAACTAATCTAATTAAAAATTATTATATAATTTTAGTCAATCAATATTTTAGATTTTAGTCAATCAATAAAATTAAAATTTCTTAATTAGAATAGAATTAAATTATTTTTAGTGATATTTTTAATCAATCAATAAAATATCAATAAAATTAACAATTTCCCAATTAGAATATGACTAAATTATCCTTAATAATATTTTTAATCAATTCTAAAACTAAAAATTTATAGGGGTACTTACAGCGAGAAAAAGACATAATTGAAAACTAAATAATTTTAAATTAGTAAAAGCTTTGATGTAAAAATTTTTGATAGTCAAAAGCAAAAAATTCTTGATAGCTAAAAGCAATTAAAACTAAATATATATATATATAGTGATATGATAGGATAAATTTCTAATTAGAATGGAATTAAATTTATAATATTAATATGATAAAAATAATAAATTGATATTATAATTAGAATAGGATTATTAATGATATTTATGATATTTTTTGTCAATCATAAACTTATCAGGAGCATTTTAGGAATTTTCCAATGTTCACAGCCTGCATTCGTATTTTTATAAATACTAGTCTTTTTTATGAACGTGCGATGCACGTTGACCAATACTTGTTATATGCTCGTTCCTTTTATAGCTTTTTAATTTTTATTTATATAATATTAAATATTAAAATATAAATTATTATTTAGATTGAATAGTTAAAATACATTACACTTTATAAATACAATAAATATTTTTTTTGGTTATAGATACATTACACTTTATTATACATTAGTTGCTTTCATTTTCTTTTTTAAAAAAAAAAACTAAATTGATTTATAAAAATCATCATATAGCTTTTATTATAAGTTTTATAATTAATTTACAAGTTTTGTTAATAACTTTCACTTATATTGTGTAGTAAATAAATATACTTTAATCATAGAATAAAAACCAATCTAATAAATCAAATTAAATATTTACAAATAATAATAAATTTTTATTTTTATTTTTATTTTTATGTTTTTAGTCAATTAAAATCATGAAAGCATTAATCATGAAAGCATCTTAAAATTATTAATAAAATTATATTTTTTAATAAAAATATGATTTGAATTATATAAGATATCAATATAACTAATAAAATTTGAGATGTTTAAAGATAATAATTTTTTATCTTAATTTTTGTCCAACAAAATTAGAGTGCAATTTGTAATAAAAAAATTTAATCATACCCTTTTAAAATCAAAACTTGAATATCTAGATATATTTATTGAAAATAAATTCAAAAAAATGTTAAATTTTCAAATGCCTCATATTTACATTATTATTTTAATAATAATGTTGAAGCTAAATTATAAATTAATAAAAAAATTATTTAAAAAATTATTAAATTATTATTAATAATTACATAATAAATAAATAATAAATAATTAGATCAATAAAAAGATAATAATAGTTAAAAATTTCTAAAATTTTTGAAATGCTTAATTATTCTATATATATTTATCTTATTAAAAAAAGTCCAAAAAAATCCAATATATCTATATATATTTATCTATTAAAAAAAGTCAAAAAAATCCAATCAAATTATAGAAATACTAGATATATTTTTATGTTAAAATTTTTTAATTGCTAACACTAAGGTTATTTAGGATATTTTAAATTTCACAAAGACAATATCGACAATCTCATTATTCCCATTTTTATATATAGTATAGATAGATAGATTACCGATATTATACGAGTACCAAATAAATATGATCATAGAAAAGATTTAGAAAAGTACATGCAATTTTTTTCTAAACTAATTATTATTAGATACATTAAATTTATTTTCTTTATTTTTTCTATGCATAAAGATTACAAATTCTTTTAAAGTAGATTAATTTTTTTATGTTTTTTCTTGATGTCAATTAACTTTGAATTTTTTTTTTTTTTTAGAGCAAAACAATAAAAGCTTTTATTCAAAGTGTAAATCCAAAGGCAAAATAGCTATACAAAGGGGAATAGTCTCATGTTGATGAGACAAGTATAAGAACATGCAACTCTAGCTAGATGCTGAGCTATGGTATTCGCTTGTCTTTGTGTCCAGCTTAAAGAAACACTAGTTAAGTCACTCATGAGACTTTTACAATTAGAAATCAGCTTGCCAAGTTCAGAAACAGAAACAGAAAAGCTAAGCATGGCTTGGTATAGCTATAAACAGTCCACTTCAACAATAACTGCGGAAAAATCTTTAGTTTTTAGCCAAGATAAAACCTCCCTTAATCTAACCGCTTCTGCAGTAGCAGGGTCCAAAATGCAATTGCAATAACCAAACAAGCCAACAATGAAAGTACCAGACCTATCACGGACGACAGCACTAAAATTGGATTTATTGAGCAACTACACTATAACGGCATCAACATTACACTTAAGGGTCTTAACAAGAGGAAATTTCCAACGCTGAAGTGAGCCATGAAGGCCCACCAAGGAGCTAGGGGGAAGCTGAGTAATACAAGCAGTCTGTCATTTCTGCGGACCACGCAGAGCAACTGACGTTATCTGATAACGGAAGTTGTTTGCTCCTCACCATAGAAAATCATTCCTACTTGACCATATGCTATGAGCAACCGCCACAAACTCTTGTAGTCTCTTTTGAGAAAGTGAAGAACACAGATTCCCAAACCAGTCAGTAAAAGAAAGGATACCAGCTTGAGGCAGTGGAAAACCATAAGAGACCCAACATAAGGCTGATTGATCACAAAGGCATAGGGCATGGAGGATGGACTCAGGCTTGTTAGAGATAATAGCGGTTCGGGTTTGAAATCAATTCCAATCACTTGAGTATATCTTCTGTTGTAACTAATTTGTTTTGATTGGTTAGTTTTGTATTGATTGCTATAGGAGGTGAGTGTACATAGGACTCTCTTGTATCTATTTAACAAACTCTCATATCAGAAATAAAGCACTTTTCATTTTCTGATCAAACTCTTTCATGGTATTAGAGCGTTGATCCAAATATTTTTTTTCTCTTCTTTCTCTTCTTTTTCATTTTCTTTCCTCTTCAGCTCCTGTGGCTGCGATAATGGCTTCTGGTAGTACTACAAATGTTGTTCATACCTCAGGTCGTTCTCTTGTATGTATCAATGGAAATCAGTTTCCATTAAAACTTACTGCTACGAATTATTCAACATGGAGAGCTCAAATCTCTCCTTTGCTCAAAGGTCATAGCCTTATGAGTTATGTTCTTGGTACTGTACAAATACCCTCTGCATTTATTACTCAAGAAGGAAAACAGGTACCCAATCCTGATTTTGAATTTTGGGAGTGTTAGGATCAATTGATTCTTGCTGCTCTTCGGTCATCACTCTTGTTCTCGGTTATGAATGTGGTTGCTGATGCTGAAACATCTGCTGAGGTGTGGAAGAATCTGCAGGTGGCTTATGCAAATAAATCGGCTACTAGAATCTTATCACTGCGAGATAAGTTATCTCGTACAAAATGAGGTTCTCGATCAATTTCGGATTATCTTACTACTGTCAAATAGATTGCAGAGGAATTATCGTTGTGTGGAAGTCCAGTTAGTGATGTAGATTTGGTTGTTCAGGTTCTGGGAGGTGTTGGACCAGAATTTCGCGACATCGTTGCTGTAGTTCATATGCGTGATACTATGATATCGTTTGATGAGCTACAAGATAAATTGTTGGCTCATGAATTGTATCTTCAGCAGATAGATCCCTCTTATGATGCTGCTCCAATCACTGCAAATCATGTTCGAAAAGTCAAATACAAATAAATCTTCTTCTTTGTTGAAACATGGCTCATTTACTCGTATGGCAGATGGACCTATGGCAGGTGGACCTATGGCAACTGGTTTTTCTGATGGCTTCTCCAGAAATAAGTTACACTCTAGGGGTTATCAAGGTTCCAAGACGAAGGTTCAATGTCAATTTTGTGAACGCTTTGGACATACAGTGAGGCAGTGTTTCAAGGCTAAAAATTACTTTCGAAATATGTTGAATCAACCGCCGCAAGCCAATTTTTCCAGCACCCAAGCGAATGGTGATTCACCATGGTTATTGGATACTACTGCTTCACATCATGTTACAAATGACTTGCGAAATCTCTCATTTCATGCACCATATGAGGGGAATGATGAACTACAACTTACAGATGGTTCAGGTTTGTCTATTACTCGTGTTGGTTCTGGTAAAATTCCTTTATCTTCCAAATTGTGTTATCTTTCCAATGTTCTGTATGTGCCAAAAGCCAAAACAAATCTTATATCTGTACCTCAATTCTGTGATTCTAACCAAGTTTCGGTTGAATTTTTTTCTCAGTTTTATCTTATCAAGGATCAATTCTCGGGGGAGGTTCTAGCCAAGGGTCTGCTTGATCATGCTTTTCATAAGCTTCATCCGTTTCGGAATTTAAAGTCTTCTGGTTGTCATCATGTTCGTCTTTCGTCTGTGTCGTGGCATCAACGTCTTGGTCATCCCCATTCGAGGATTTTCAATTTTGTTTTGTCCTTTCGTCTGTGTCGTCGGATCAAGTCTTGGTCATCCCCCATTCGAGGATATTTCAATTTGTTTTGTCAAAATTGTTCCTTCCTGTGTCTATTGTTAAGGAGAAGTGTGTGTGTCCTTGTCGTTTAATTTAAAAGCACAGAGAGGTTACCATCTTGTGATCTCCTTCCTGTTAAAGAGTAGGTCGTCCTTCTTGAACACATGATATATTCAGATTTATGGGAAACCTGCCCCGATTACTTCAAATTGATGGCGCTTTCGGTATTATATCATGATTGTGACCATTGACCACAAAGTACAGTTGGTTACATCCTTTAAAAGCAAGAGTCTAAAGTCTTATGCACTTTTTGCCTAATCTTTTCAAAAGCTTGTCGAAAATACTTTCAATTCTACAATAAGATATTTAAAGATGGGGTGTGAATATGTTGCTCTTAGAGAAATACTTTTCAAAATTGTTGGCATAAGATCATTTTACACAACCGCAGCCTCATTACACCACGAACATAATGGTGTCTCCGAACGTCAGCGTATCGCACTTGTTGAAAACTTCGGTCTCACATTATGCAACGGCAAAGTTTACTCCCTTTTGTACCTTTGCGTTTTAAAACGGCTCAAATGTTTGATTAAACCGCATTGCCTTACACCATTCTCAGTACTATGCTGTCTCAGCCTATTCTCAAAATTATTTGTTTATTAGACCTAATATATCAGTTCATCTCGTGTGCTTTGGAGGTGGTCTTTGGGTATCCTTTTAGTGACCTTACATGAGCTGAATGTTTTGATAATCAAGTCTCCCGTGCTGTTTTTTTTTTCTATACTCTTTCAAAGATGTAAATAAGTGCGTATGTTGCTATAATCTCAGTCAGAATAAAGTTAGGTTACTCTTCAAATAAAAGTGCGTATGTTTGCTATAATCTCAGTCAGAATAAGTATATTGAGTCACGTCATGTTATATTTCTAGAGAACACCTTTCCCTTTCAACTTCCACAATCTCAAGAGTCCTTATCTTCGTTGAGTTGGTATAATGTTCCTTCTTTTGAACCTTTGTCCATGACTACTCCATTCGTTCCTACATCAGTTATGTCTGTCTCTTTTGCTATTCCAAACCCAATGCCCACCGTGCCCATTCATCACCGGCCTATTTCGTTATCTTCTCAACCTTTGTTGGGTTCAACTGCTTCTTCGTCACCACCTGTACAAGTTTCTGCTGCTCCTGTCACATCTCCAACCGACACTGTTACTTCTTTGAATTCGACTACAATTCTTCCAACCGTGAATAATCATCCAATGATTTTGCGATCAAAGAATAATATTCGAAAACCAAAAATATTAAATCATGTAACCAAGCACCCTTTACCTAATGTGGCAGAACCATCTACAGTAAAATAGGCTTTAGCCGTTCCTGAGTGGCATACTGCTGTGTTAGCTGAATTTAATGCTTTGCTTGATAATAACACTTGGGTACTTGTTCCATCTCAGTCTTCTCATAATCTAGTTGGTTGTAAGTGGCTTTATAGGGTAAAAAGAAATGCAGATGGTTCTATACAGTGATATAAGGCAAGGTTGGTAGTCGCGGATACAATCAGAGACCAGGAGTTGATTATATTGATACTTTCAGTCCCGTGGTGAAACCTGTTACAATTCGAATAGTGCTTACCTTGGCAGTTTCGAATTCATGGCCCTTGATATAGCTTGACGTTAATAATGCGTTCTTGCATGGTCCCTTACAGGAGGAAGTCTTTATGCAACAACCGCCTGGGTTTAAAGATTCTTCCAAGCCTAATCATGTCTGTAAGTTGCTTAAGGCTCTTTATGGTTTAAAGCAGGCACCGAGAGCATGGTATCAAGCTCTTCGATCGTTCACTGTACAATATGGGCTTCAATTATCTCAGTATGATCATTCATTATTTCTTTATCGACAAAGATCTACATGTTGTTATTTTCTTGTGTATGTGGATGATTTGATTATAATAGGGAATGATTCAAAATTTATCTCTCGATTTGTACAAGCTTTGGGGAGTAGATTTTCGTTAAAAGACCCCCAGCCATTGTCGTTATTCCTTGGTGTAGATGTTCATCAAACATCGAATGGCTTATTTCTCTCCCAGCATCATTACATTCGCACTCTTTTGGAAAGAGGGAATATGGATGGTGTTAAGGTCGTGTCTACTCCAATTGTCGCAGATAGCAATTTGAAGAAATCCGAATCTAGGTCTTCTACAGTGGATCCTACTACCTTT
Source organism: Jatropha curcas (assembly GCF_014843425.1). The sequence goes on from NW_023590846.1 coordinate 665,886, forward strand.
CGAAAGTTGATTGGCGGGTTGCAATACCTTAGTCTCACACGACCGGATATTGCATTTACTGTTAATAAGCTGTCGCAGTTCATGCAATATCCAAACACCACTCACTGGCTAGCTCTGAAACGATTGCTTCGATACCTTAAGTCCACCATTGATTTTGGTATTCATATAACTTCTCAGTCTAAGCTAGTTTTTCATGCTTTTTCGGATGCAGATTGGGCAGGAGATCCTTCGGATAGAACTTCAACTACGGGATTTATTTTATATTTTGGGAAAGTACCGATAAGTTGGAGTTCTAAAAAGTAACATACAGTTGCTAGGTCTAGTACAGAAGCGGAATATAGGGTCGTGGCTTCAACCGCAGCTGAAGTTCAATGGATTAAGTCGTTGCTAATAGAACTTGGTTATACGGTACCATCACCAGTCATCTATTGTGATAACATATCCACAATGTATACCTGTAAAAATCCTGTCTTTCATACCAAGATGAAACATCTTGAAATAGATATTCATCTTGTCCGTGATTTGGTTCAAAAAGGAGATCTCCGTGTCACTCATATATCGTCAAAGGATCAACTAGCTGATTTGTTGACAAAACCATTGTCACGCTTGAAGTTTCTGGACAACAGGTCCAAGATTGGTCTCCAAAATGGATCCTCAATCTTGCGGGGGAGTGTTAGAGATAATAGCGGTTCGGGTTTGAAATCAATTCCAATCACTTGAGTATATCTTCTGTTGTAACTAATTTGTTTTGATTGGTTAGTTTTGTATTGATTGCTATAGGAGGTCAGTGTACATAGGACTCTCTTGTATCTATTTAACAAACTCTCATATCAGAAATAAAGTTTGTATTGATTGCTATAGGAGGTCAGTGTACATAGGACTCTCTTGTATCTATTTAACAAACTCTCATATCAGAAATAAAGAACTTTTCATTTTCTGATCAAACTCTTTCAAGGCTGACAACATAGGCAATAAGGATCGTGGATGGGGATACCACGCTATTGTAAAACGGACCAAGTAGGGAGAAAAGCCTGGCAAGCCCGCCATAAAAAGAGCTTAAATTTAGATGGAATGTGCAAACTCCATACCTGCTTCCATAGCTTAACAAAAGCAATATTTTCCACCTACAGAAAACGTGAAGAAATAACATGATAAACCGACTTGATAATATAATGCCCATTTTTTGTCTAATGTCACACCAAAAAATCATCACTAAAGTACAAACTCAGAGGAGTTTTAAGAATCGCATCAGCATCCTCAAGATTAAATAAACCTCGAACAAGCAATTCATTCCATTTCTTAGCATCACCCTCTAATAAATCAACAGCAAAAAGAACTTCAAAACCCAGTAACACCTCATACATAACTTGAAAGGAATCATCCCTGGTCAATCATAAGCGAGATTAAACGTTAATAAAAACATTCCAACCCGCCACAGAAAGTCACTACAAACAACATCTTTAGCCTCAACCAGACTCCTTCAAATAAAGCTTGGGATAGTGCTAACCACAACTCCAAGAAAATCCACAAATGGGAAATACCTTGCTTTGAGAACTTTGTATAGAAGAGAATTAGGACATGAGATAAGACGCCACACCTGTTTTGCAATGAGATCAAGGTTGAAACTGTGGAGTGTCTAAAACCAAGGCCTCCCACTAACTTGCCTAGACACAGACGATTCCAAGCAAGCCAGTGCATTCCTCTATGGACATCGTTTGTGGAACCCCACCAAAAGGAATTAGGCATCCTATGCAATTCTTAATATGTAGAGATAAAAAGCAGGAACTCGCTCATACAATAGGTAGGGATAGATTGAGCCACCGACTTGATTAACACCTCCTTGCCCGCCTTCGATAAAAACCAAGTTTTCCAGCTATGGATTACCCTACGAAGCTTATCCCACAGAAAAGAAAAAAACATCCTTTTTATTATGCCAATGAGAGATGACAAACACAGATTCCTGCCGTGGTTAAGGGGAGTAGAGATACCAAGAATAGTATAATTTTTTTTTTTTCAAATTAGTAAGATTTTTTTTAATTTTAATAAAAATTACAACACATTTTTTTAATTTATTGAGAGACCCAATTAATCAAATAACATCATAATCTATTTAACAACAATAATTCATCTCCAATTTGAGATATTTTATTTTTCAAATTAGTAAAAACTAACCACGTCATATTTAATTTGGGATTTGGAGATTCCTTTAATTTTAATTCTTCACGGTATTATGAAATATATTAAAGAAATTAACCATTGCTATTAGCTTAGATTACGCATGCAAGGAATTACAGCCCTACACCCAAACAAAGTTAAACGTCGGTGCATGGAACGCCGTGAGAACTCCAAGCGGCCATACGTGTCAGAACTCAAGTGGAAATTCACTTTCCTACAGTACTCTACAAGTTACGTGTCAAAATCTTTCTATATAAATATCCTACATTTTACTAGCAAAATCCCGAGAACCAAATAACCATCAATCCGACACAGTTTTGCACTTTAATCAAATGTGCCTCACGCCTACGGCACGTACTGTACAGCCCTCTCCTTCCCGTGTATAAAGAAAGTACAAAACAGAAGGAACCACAAAACAATTTGCGTTCGCCTCTCTCTCATCATCTGCGGAGAGACTCTCTTTATTTATTTTTTATTTTTTTATATTAGGAGGAAAGATTGATAAATATAACAATAATAATAGCAGTAGTAAATATAAGAATTGAAATCGTTTAATCTTGTGTTGGTGGAATCAGAAACTGTTAAAGACGACGATGGGGAAGAAAAGGAAATCGATTGCAACGAGTCTTGATGAGGTGGATCGGACCATGTACGCTTCGTTTTGTACCGCTGCTAACTCTCTGTCTCAGCTTTATACACAATCTATGAATCACCAGAAACTCTCTTTCCAAGCCGGTGAACGGCATGGCCTTGTAAGATTTTCACATATATTTTGTTTTTTTTATATATTTTGGTGGTGTTAATTGAATTGTAATCTTTAGGGTTTTTTTTTTTCAATTTGAGATTTTTTTTTTTTTTTTTTTTTTTTTTTTTTTTTGTGTTTTTTTTTTTTTTTTTTTTGGATTCTTAATTTGGGATAAAGGTCGTTTTGCAATAAATGTACTTGGATTGTCTTATTCTAACGATATGGGAAGTGTATGGATTGGTTCACACGGTGTTGATTATTGGTCTATCTTGTTTTTTTGTTTGTTCGGGTGTTTTAGTGAATTTTACAATTGATGGGTCTGTGCTTTACCTTTGGTGAATTGCATTAGACTGTTGATGATTGGGTAAATTGTTGAAGGCATCAATTGTTAAACCTTTCAGACTTATGGAAGCAACTGGAGTTTGAAGTTTTGAGTGTTTTAGTTTTTGTGATGAATAAACATAGAGTGTAAAGGACTTGTTTGTTTGGAGAAATAGAGTATTGATTTTTGATGAACTTGTTTGGGAACTGAAGTTGCCTGGAGTACTTTTTCTTTGGAACTTAGTTTTATTTGTCTGTGTTTGAGATGTTTGCCCATTGATGGATTATTTGTCAATGTTTAAGGAGTTGGGTTCACAGTGCACCATTAAATTATGATGGTAGGTGAATATTGCAGAAACCTGGAAGAGGAATCCTGGACTGTGATTATATAAGGAACGAAGTTGTGAGTAGCTACGGTTGTTTAGGCTCAACTATTGGTTGACTTATGACTGGTGAAGTATGGTATCAATGAAAGGAAACTATATGGTATGAAGAGGTGCATTTGAACTTGGGTCAATTGAAATGTTTTGATGTGCAACTATGCAATGTTATTAATTCGATGCTGCGACTGATTAATTGCTCAATTTAATGGAGAATATAATTTTCATTACAACTAATAATGAAAAAGGGATTACATATATAATTGACTTCTATGTTTACTTATGTTGAAAAGGTGGCCCAATAGTGTAATTTGAATGGGAAAAGGAAATCAGTCATGTTGTTAGATTTAATTATATCATTCTTAACATGAACTAAGATTATGATGGTACTCTCAGTATGAGTTTCATTGCATTGGTATGTTGGTCCTTTCATGTTTTGCTTTCCTTGCATGGGATATTAGTGTACCATAGGAAAGCTCTAGTCAAACATTTAAGAAACAAGATTTGTTTGCTTTTGCATATTTTGGTAAAATTAGTTGGTCTTGTAAAAAAAAGCTTAGTCAACTTTTCCAGTTGAAAAAAAAAAAATAAAAATCCATAGAGAAATTGAAAATTACGCTTACACATTCTCTTTCATCTTCTCTAATACCATGTGGCAATTTCCTTGTTTTTCTTGAAAGTTTACTTCACTTGGAATTTGTTAAATTGGTGAAACTCCAATACTTCTGATTTACATGAGAGGGCAATTGGGTTTTTATTTATTTATTCCTTTCTTGGGTAAATGGGACAAGGAAAGAAAGCAGAGATATTGGTCAAGGAAGAAACAAACAAACTGTACCATTCATAAAGTGATATGAGCAGAAGCAACCCCTTGAATTTTCATTCTTGAATCTCTCATTTTGAATTAATCCATTTCTATCTGTCCAAAACTTTCAATTTAAGCCTATCAAAGAAAATAGGACGGCAACCTAATACTTTCACATACACATTAAACCTGATCCCAACCCATTTTTTCCTTCCCCCACTTCCCCTTTCTCCCAATGAAAAAGATTCATGGTAATGTATTTTCTGCTTGAGGTGTGGGAGACACTTTATCAGTAATCTTGAGTTCTGCCATCAGGAAATGTTTTCTCTTCTTTTTGTTATTTTAATTCTAATTAGAGTATTACTTGTATAAGCATCAGACAATGATGAACTGTCCCTTTATATGATTTTGTGAGCCTGTATTTGTATTTATGTTTTTAAGCTGCTATTTTGGCCTGAATATGGTACTGGGCTAATTAACCTGGTCATTTTGTTTTCAGGAAAAACTTTATCAGTGGATCTGGAGACAACAAGAGGGAGGGTCAAGAGTGGCAACAGTTGATATTATCAATTATATTCAGGTTTGCATAGTTTTGTTTACAACTTATTATCTCTTTTTCCTTTAACCTTGTGTTCTTGTGATGAAAAGTTGTTACCATGTCATGGCTGCCTTGCCTTATGCCTAAATAATTTTCGTGAATATTCAACACTTGCCTTTTTGCATGTTTTCTCAATTGTTATTGATCTGCATCTGGCTATATAACTGCAGATGTATCAATACAGAGCTCAAAATAGTAATGTCCCTTGAAGTAAATTTTGCGAGGATATTGGAAATTAGTGAGAATATAGCTATGAACATAGCAGAATGAAGACAAAAAGTTCATATAGCAGACCCTAGTTAGTTGGTGTTGCCTATCTAATGTTTTATTCTATTTACCAATATAATGATTTTGAAACTCTGATAAAAAATTTTCTCTAAAAAGTAATTCAAAATCTTTTTCTGACTTATATTTTGCTTTGAATTGCTATTAATTTGATCGGATCAAGTAGCTTGGGACAAAAGTTTAGTAGTTGTTGTTGTTGTTGTTGTTGTTGTTGTTGTATAGTCATTATCAGATGAATTCATATTGTCCCTTGAAGGCGTTTTATTTCTGTTTAGAAAAGTGTTGTTAGAATCGTACGATTCATATCGAATCTAGGGAAAAACAATAGGAATCTTAGGGTAAAATCAGAAAGCATCCTGAATCGATGGTGAATCGATTGAATCGGTGGTAAATAGCATGAATCGTAAAAAAGAAACGATTCAGGTAAAATATAAAAAAAAATTGGCCCCAGTGCATGCAACCTATAGGAGAAGGAGACTTAAACGGCACAAATTAAGAAAATCAAAAGACGCAGCAAGTCAGAAACAGTAACTCGTTAGCTTGAGTAACAAGAACAAGAAGAAGAAAAAGAAAAGAAATTTGCTTCTCTTCTTCTTCTTCTTCTTCTTCAATAGCCTGTGCTGTATCTCTCTCTCTCTCTCTCTCTCTCTCTCTCTCTCTCTCTCTCTTAATTTTTTTTATTTTTGGTTTAAACTTTAAAACGTCAACTTACATGGCTATATATGGAGTTATGGACTATGTTGTTTGCCACCTTTTTTGCTTTTTTCTTTCTTTTATATGATATTACTTTGCTTTGTTTGAAAAACGTCACTTTTCATGACTATTTAATGGAATACTATTAGAATTAGAAAATATTATATATTGCTTTTTTAGAAAATTAGATATCAAATATATGAGTTATATATCAAATATATCAAATATGGTTTGGATTTGTTTTCTCAATATTATATATTGCTTGTTTAGAAAATTAGATGTCAAATATATGAATTAAACTATTAAAGTGAATTAGTATTGGAATGCAATTGAATAGTTAATATCTTTTGATAAAATTATTAGGAACTATACTTTTAATTGATTTTCAAAAGGTTATAGTGAATCTTATGATTCGATTTCGTAAGTGATGTGTTCGATTCTCGTAAATGAGGCTTCCATTCTTGATTTGACAACCGTGGTTTAGAATAGTCAAAAAGTCCTTTGCTTCTGAATAGTATTGGCTTAAACCGTTTTAATTGTTCCTTCTCAACCCCAGTTGGAGTAGGATTTGCTATTAAGCTATAAATAGCTATTTAAATATTGGTTTAATGAGAAAAAAATAATTGAGGTTTCGGACTTTCTCGAATTCTATCATATACTGCCAATTTGAAATTCATGTACTTTTAATTTTTGCAAATTCTATTGTGAATTTCTTAATCTTTTTTAATTTCATTACCAATCCCTCTCAAGTGTGAAGAGTTCTGAATTTGCTTCAATTCTCCCTCTGATCCACTCTTAGGTGAAATTAGTTTGGAGTTTGCTGCTGTGGCAAGCAATAGTAATGGTACATGCCACATTGAAAGAAAAAAAAAAAGAATTAAACACCCACTTCAGAAACTTACTGTTTTGGTTTAGGTCACTTTGAAGGGATGAATGATCATCCTCAATTATAATTTTTTTAGTTTCAATTCCAGAGTAGGAGTAGGATTTGATTATTAAGGCTACAAATAGCTATATAAATATTTGGCTTAATGATAAAATGTTAATTGAGATTTTCTACTTTTTCCAACTCCATCACATTCTATTAATTTCATTATAGCTTCTTACTTATTCCAACTTTATTATGTACTCTCAATTTTTGCAAATTCTATCATGAATTTCATAATTTCTTTAAATTCTTTACATTGTAGTATCGATCCCCTCTCAAGTAAGCAGAGTTCTGAATCTGCTTCAATTCTATCTTAGACCACTCTTAGGTGAAATCAATTTTGAATTTGCTGCTGTGGCGAGCAAGATTAGTGCCACATTGAAAAAAGAAAAAAAAAAAAAAACAAAGGAATTGAACATGCCAATTCAGAAACTTACCGTTTTGATTTAGATGATATTAAAGTGATGAACGAAAAATCCCATTTCATAGTTTATGCAATTCCAGAGAAGATATGTGCTGTGTAGTATTGTTATAACTTGCTACCTCAGCAAATTCAAAACCATTTTCACATAACAATGGATCAATGGTAGAATTGAAACAATTTAAGGAGTTTGTGATATAGTTGTGAAAATTAAACTCGCAATAGAACTGAAGAAAAAAACAAAAGATGCAGCATTGTTTTTGAAATTAGCTCTAAATATTTTGTATTTGATCTGACCTTGATGGCATTTATTGCACTTCTATGGATGTAAATACTTAAACAAATTAGTTATATAAGACCTAACACTGGATTTGGCTGATGGTTTAACCATGGTTGGTGGCAACCTTGCCTTGGGAAAAAATGTACTGGCAGCTTTTATGTTACGGTAAAGATTTTCTAGTAGTTTCATTTACATATACCTGGTGTTTTCTCATGTGTATGCTCCTTTTATATAGCTATGCATTTCTTGAATGAAAACTAAACTATGCATTTCATGAATGAAAACTATATATGGATAAACATATATAGGACAGGTTTTTGTTGATGAAAAATGATCCTTGCACCTATTGGCAACTAGTTGGCTCAGTTATGTATTATTAATAACAAAGAGTTTTTGTATAATATAATATGATTGTAATGCTTCATGCAGAATGAGCTGGATTATTGTGGAGAAGAGCCACCATTGTCTCCCAGAGCACCATCACATCAGAATTCCCAACCGATTCAGTTTACAAATTCTGGCTTCCTCGTTTCATCAGGTTCATCTGGTCCAATTACTACTGGCCAGGGCACTCGCTCTGAGCACTGTGATCAACAACCCAAAAACTCAGTTTTCTCAAATGCTTTGTCAAGCCCAATCAGAAGGAGTCTCCCGAACTATCCCTTTACTCAGGGAGGTTATTATCCAACTGGTGGTCAACAGTCTGGAAATGCAATCCGCAGTAACGAGCCAAACTTTCCTCAGCAGCATCAAAACAGGGATCATAATAATCCTGTGAGTTCCAATGATTCTTCAATGGAAATCTAAGGCAAGTAGTTATCAGAAAGCTTCATGGTTAAAAGAATTTGTTTGGGGGGGGGGGGGGCAATGGTGGTCCAGTCTGGAAATGCGCACCAATCGCTCGGCGACGGCTTTCCTCTGGCCTGGGGCGGCGCGCAGAGCGTGCCCACCGCAGCGCATAGAGGGTCATTACCGCTGGGCGGGGCAGGCGAGTAACCGAGCCGACATTTCACGCTCCAGTTGAGAGGCGCATTTGTCAATTTCACAGCATGGGGCGTGCCACTGGTATGATCCCTGCGTGTCCCCATAGTTCGCAGATGATTCTTCAATAGGGACATCTAAGAGATATGCGTTCATTTATGTCGAGCAGAGCGCCTTAGCGCGCACCATGCGCGTTTAAGAACGAAAATTTTAGTTGTGGGGTGTTGAGCCGCTGGGCGCTGCGCGGGCAGGGCGGGCGGGTGTTGGCGCGACAATGCTCATGGCGAGTGATGCGAGTTTTATATTTACCCTCTCTTTTGGGGCAATGGCAATTAGCTGCTGCGCTTTTCGTAGCGCGAGGCCACTGTTGGCCATGCATGCCTGAGTGTGACTTTATTCGCTGTTTGGAGCAGGGGTGTGGGAGAGGAATAGCTCATACCTCACGTCACGCTGAGTAATTAGGGTGGGCGGCGCTCTCTCCTAAATGGGCACCTCCTCCCTATTGATTGCCCAATGAGTCCGTACAGCCCTCCAATTAGTCTTTGTCTTTTTGTTTGTCTCTTTTCTCTGTCATTTGCCATAGCAATCTCCTGCCGCGCACCTTCTCACTGGGTTCGATGGGTTAAAAGTGTGCGGTGTTCGTGGGGGGGTGGGTTGGGCAGTTGCAATTACATTACTCTTTTGGCACATGGAAATTGGTTACTTCATACAAGAATAATTGCATGATGCTGTTGACTTGTTGAAGAGTGTGAAGAAGAATAGCTAATCGTGTGAGTTCTGGTGGCGCAAAATGGTATGTGATGAGCACCATAACCTATTAGTCTTGTCTTTTGTTGTCTTTTTGAATGCTGAAGCTTGGCCTTCTATGTCATGTAAAGGGTGTCGTTTTAATTGACTTGCAACTTCTGAAATGGTAATATTTGTTAGTAGATTTTATCTTTTATAGTTTATATACTGTCTGTTGCATTTTATCTTTTTTTTTTTTTTCCTTTATAGAATATGTTTTTTTATTTTTCCATTGTTACAGTTACAGTTTCTAACTAATTTGAGTGAGAAGTTGAGACCTATTTCCTTCCCTTTGTAACCATCTTTATTAATTCACTACAAAGCATATATACATCTGCTGAGATAAAATTTCAAATATATTCATTATTTTATTGGCATTTATTAATTGGTGCTACATGAATATAATTCATCACTTGATATAGATTGAAATAGGCATGAGCACTTTAAGAAGGTTGATGTTTGATTTTCGGTTGGAGGGAGGTAAATGTGAATGCGTCTTGGGTTTTTTGGCTTTTGCAAAAAATTAAAAAAAAAAAAGAAAAGTGGTTCAGGATTGTGTTTAGAATATCAGTCGGAATCCTTATGTTTTTGGTTTGTACCGAAAAAAAAGAAAAAAAAAAGAACAATAGTTTTATTTGGTTGGTTGGTTTTATAAAATAAATAAATAAATTTTATTTTAGAGATGCGTTTGATAAAATAATAGGATAATTAGAAAGTTGAGTGAAAGTTGGGTTTTTTTTTTTTTTTTTGAAGTTAAAATTAATTAGGCTTCAAATCAAGTGATTGGCTGTAAAAAGTATTTATAGAGCGAAACAATTATGAATCTCGAAATAAAATTAAATAAAATTAATTTAATATACCAAAAGGGTTTTTGGTTATAAGGAAATTCATTGGAAAATTAGAAGAAAAAAAAAGAATGGAGCGTAATTAGGCTTAAAAATGGGATTGTAATGGCTAATCTCATTTATGGAAAACAATTGTTTAACCATTTTGGATTTAATTTCACCTGTCCCCTTTCAATTATACCCTCTGTTTAATTTATTACGTAAAAATATTAAAATACACAAAAATATTAAAAATTTAATTTATATTACAAAAGGCATCCGGCAAAATAAACATTTGACATTAGACGAAAAGCTGACATAGAGCTCCCTTCTCTCCCATTTATTATAATAAAAAAATATATATTATTTAATTTATATTGCTTCGCCAATTTAAGGTCGCTCGGATTCAAGAAAGCTTGATGAAACCATTGTGCCTGGTGCTAGTGGACCAACGCGTGAGAAGTGTAGCCCATGTATTCAAGTCCTTCTCCACCACCATCACTACTACCACCACCATGTCCTCTTTCGCCAACCTTGCTACCATCGACTTATAAGAAACCGCCATCAAGTAACTACTGCTCTTTGCTTCCATCTTTTATGTACATAATTAGTCTATCATCAATCTCCTTCAAAGAAACTGGTTCACCGTTAATCTCCTTTACCATCACACGATACATCTAGCCCTAACATTGCTATCTCTAGTCCTTTCATCACGCTTAATCCCATGGTGGTCTTCTTTCACAAATTCACTATCATAATTCTGTTTTTAAAATGTGACTTGAGTATGGATCCACCTCATCCTCAATTACCTCGTTCTTCACTCGAGTCGCAATCTTCAGACTCGTTGTCTTCTTTTTAGCATGAGTGAAACTTGCTAAACTCGTCAATCCCAACTCAGTCTGTTGCCCTTACCGACTGTATTCTCTACCACAGACACCCTGTGTCGATATGTTAAAAAAGAGTTAGTATTCCTCACCTCCACTTTTTTCGTCGCCGCCGCATTAAGATAGTTTTTGCCATAAGAAAACTCCACCGATGATTCATCTTCAGTGGCTGATAATGGAGACATTGTACCATCGTCTTCCTTACGTGGAAAGCCCTCGCCTTTCGATCTGAATTTTTCACCGTTGGATCAAGTTGACTTTTTCTATTACTTTATGGGTCACTGATATTAAAGACCTTAGGAGTACAGAGGATGATCTTCATATGGGAGAGAGAGCATTTAGTGGAGGTCTGACTTGACAAGGGTGACATGATTGTTTTTTATATTTGTAATGCTCCATGTTAGCTTTGTGTTTAATGTCAAATGATTATTCTGAGGGATGCTTTTTTCTATAACATAAATTAAAGTTTTGTATTTTCTGTAATAAATTGAAAATTTGGCACACCAATGTAATAGGAGTGTAGGTGAGGTGAGGTATGACGAGTGAAATTAAATCACCGTTTTGAACCAAATACATAATATAAGTAACAATAATATCTAGCATTTTTTCTTTTTATATGTAAGGTATTAATGTTATATATAAGTATACTTTTTGGAATAATAATTTCATATTTTTAACTATTTAATAAAGATTAGTTGATTTAATTATACAAGATGTTTAATAAAATAATTTTCAAATATTTGAAGTGTTTAATAGGTCTAATCGTATAACTTGAAAAACATAACACTATGTTTACTTTACAATATATTTCATTCAAAGTTTAATCGGTATCATTTTTTATGTATTTAGAGGGCATTTTGCTGAGTTAATTTATGTAGTTGATAACTAGTTCGTATCGAATTCAATAGTTAGGTTGTAGATGTTTGATAAGCTTTTTCATACTCAATCATTAACTACGTTTCAAAGCTTTTTGTATCAACTAGTAGCTAATTTTTATATTATAGTTGGACTTCATTAATCCCATAAAAATAATTATACCAAAATTATTTTTTAATATATTTTTATAAACAATTAGATTGTAGATGTTTGATAAGTTTTTTAATACTCAATCATTAATTACGTTTCAAAGCTTTTCGTATCAACTAGTAGCTGATTTTTTATATTATAGTTCGACTTCATTAACCTCATTAAAATAATTATACCAAAATTATTTTTTAATATATTTTTTATAATCATTTAATTTATAGCTATTTACAAATCATAAGTTTCTATTAGGTATTATTTTCTGAAAATACATTTTAGAGAGAGTATTTTTTAGAAAATACACCATTTTATTTTAATGTATTGATTCCATTCAACTATTTTGGTATGTTTATTTTATTGCATCTAGCCGTAAAATGACATGAAAGTACACTTATCTATAGCTGCAGCCCAATGATATTTTCTCTCTATTTTTATTGAAATTACCCATTTGCTTATTTTCTCTCTCTGTCTCTCCCTCTTTATGTGCGAGTTCTCTCCATTTTCTCTACCATATCTCTCCTTTTGCTTTTTCTCTTTTCAAACATCTCATTGCTTTGATCATCTCTCTCGAGTTCTCTCCATCTCTCTCGAGTTATCCAAGCCTACCAGCAAGCCAAGGTCTAGGTTTTTTTTTTTTTCCTATTGTCAACTGAGGGTTTTGATTTCTTTCTTTACTCAATTTATATTCAAGATTTGAGAGAGATTGAAGATGCATTATTGGGACATATGAACGGGGTTAGATTTATTTAATTATAAAAGCAGTTTTCTTTTTATTAAACCTATTTTGTTGAAATTTTGGAACGAAGAATGAAAATGCATAAGATGATTAACAATGTTTTGCACTTAATTGAATTAATAAAAGGATATGCTTATTTGTAGGCTTACAAGTGAATCAAATAAGACCTAAGTGAATCAAATAAGCACCTAAAAATACTTTTAAAAAATTATTAATCTTATATAAAATATCAAATTCTATGCAGCAAAATCTTGCACTAACATAAAATTAAAATCTCGAAAAATATTCTCTTAATTATATTATTTTGAATTAATCCTAACCAAAATATCAAATTCTATGCAGAAAATCTGCACTAAATAAAATTAAAATCTCAAAATATTTTTAATAATATTATTTTGAATTAATCCTAACATATTTCACCTTTAGAGAGGTGACTTTATTTTGAAAAAGAAATTTTTGATAAAACACTCTTACATTGGTAAGAGAAAATTTTGGAGTCGCCGCCCTCATTTTGGGAATAATCTTGAATCCATCATTTCCAAATTTCTTTGGAAATGATTGACTCAGTTTTAACTACAGTCTAGGTATGGAAGTTGGTATGATCTCAAGAAAGTGTTAGGCACTCAGATCATCCGATCATAACTGACCTCCATTGTTTATTTAATTATTCACAACTAAGTATTGAGATTAACTTTAATTGAGATGCTAAAAAAATAGTTTTAATGCATTTTGTAAAACATGCTATTCATAAGTATTATATACTATTAATCATAATAATAAAACATAAAACTAAAATCATACAAAGAAAGAGAGAGGAGAAAAGAATTATAAATCATCCCCTGGATTACATTCTACCCTTAATCCCATTAAAATTTTTCATCCCCTATCCATTATAAACAAGCAATTAATTAGAGCTCATTATGAACCTTTTACATAATGCCCAATATATATAAAATAAAAGCATTAAAGAAACATACCATACATGAACAATATAATTACAATCCAATATAGTATAAGAATAAGAAAAATCATAGCAACAATGAATAAAGAATCAAGAGCATAATGAAATAAATGATTAAACAACAAGAGCATGCAAGAATTTAAAGTGCAATAATATTAAAGATAGTAAAGTAAAAGAGTTACATTTAAGTAAAACAAGATTTGGATTCAAGAATTTGATGTTCATCATGCATGATGAACAAATATGACCATCACAATCCATTTCTTGGTTATTATTGTTTTCAAGAGCAAATATGAGTCAAAAACGCAATAAGCAGTATTTATGCTTAGTGTTAAGACTTAAAAAGACCAAAGGAGATCAATTAAAATGCATAAAAATTAAAATCTGGGCTTCTAGATTGAAGCCACATGCCCACATGTAATGGCATGCACCATAACTCTTGTAGCGTGTGGGCTTTCCCAGACTAAAACCCAGAAAGCAGCTAAAAAGTTATTTGGCCATCAAGGTAGTGGCGTGCGCCACTACACACTCAGTTAGGGGCTGTTTGGTTGATTACAAATTCCCCTCGAAATCAAAGAAGAATAAGTGATTTTACTCACAAAAAAAAAAACAAAAAAAAAAAGACGAGGAAAATAACTTAGAACTCTCAGATGTTACCTTGTTTTGAAGAAATCACAATGATCGAAGGAAAATGTTAAAGAACACCCAAGAAGTTTTGATCCCCTATTAATAATCCGAGATTCAGAGATTAAGTGATTGTTTATTGGAGATTGACCAAGAAAACTAAGGGAAATTTTGTAAAAAGATTGATTAATCCCTTTGATTCAAGCTGTAAAACTTATTATAGATCAAATCTAGAAATTTAGTATTAAATTTTCAAGAGTGTTCCCTTGTAATAAAAAACCGACCCCTAATCCTTTAAACCCTTGGCCTATTTATAGGCAAAAGGTGATTAGGGTACCCTAACTTTGGGTCCTAGGTTGCATGGCCACTGATGGGTCCGAAACGGGTTGGATTTAGTTTTCATAAAATCAGTCCGGGTGGCACGCAAAATGAGACAGTGTGCCAAGACATGTCATGGGAGCACTCGAGGCACTTCCTAGGCCCTGCTTCGATGCAATACCCTTAAAAATATGAAATTGCCCGATGAGTCGCCTTTCTTAAACTCGGATCGTTAATCCGAGAATAAGTTGATCAGATGTCTCGAACTCGCTTTATGATAAAAAGAAGTTATCATCACTGAGTCATATTGCTGGGGCAAAATTTAAGCATCTATAAAGATTTAGATATTGCTTTATTTTCTAAACACTAATACGAAGAGAAGCCAATAAATCCTAAGAGAATTGCCTGTTTTGACTGTTCGACCATTCATAGAAACCTGTAAATCTCTACTGTTATCAATCTCGATATCAATATGATGATTTGAATATGATGATAAGGAGATATCCATTGCACAACTCCATATTAAACTCAGGCCCCCCTCCTACTTGCACCAAACTCACAAGAAACATCAATCCCATTTTGAAAATCACATTTATTATGTACCTTGCACATTTCGGTAGCCATAAGTTTTGTTTCCATAAAGAATACAAAACTAGGAACTTCAAGCTTTAACAACTACTTGAGATGACGAATTGTATTCTAAATTATTGAGACTCATTAGTCCCGGTGGGAGTTGCTTTATAATTCAGAAGAAATAGTGGAACCCTCCTCAATCGAACCTTTCCATGATAAATCTGATTTTCCTTGGTTGGTTAGAGGTGATTCAATGAAACTCTTCTCCATTTGGAAAAGTTGGGAGGCCGAACTAAAGAAGATAGCAGAGAGGTAGCTTTCTGAAATACTCTTGATCTCTATAATCTATATGATTTAGGTTTTGAAGGACTTCATTTTACCTGGAATAATGGTTAGGGGGTAATGCTAATATTTGGGAAAGACTTGATGAGGGAGTTGGCACTTTAGAATGGTTCTGACTTTTCTCCCAATATGAAATTAGACATCTTATTAGGCAAGGATCAAATCATTCGCCTATTAAGATTGCTTGGAGGGCATCGGCTAGTAGAAACAAACATAAAAAGCTTGTTCAAGTTTGAATAAATGTGGATGTAGGATTTTTCCTGTAAGAAAGTGGTGGAAGATTCATAGCTTAAATCTGGAGAGCGGGTTCCATTTGTTCCATTAGAAGAAAAATTCGAAACTGTGGTTTTGATCTTCGGATTTGGGAATCAAGACAGTTTAGTAATGTTAATTGGCAACTTGGGGATTTAAGAAATACATTACTGAAACTGCACAGAGGGGTGCAATCCACTGATTATGTGAGCAAACAAAGAGAAATTGAGCTACAGCTAAAGGACTTTTAGCTAAAGAAGAATCCTGTGGGTCTAATGTTCCTGAATATTATGGCTCAAAGAGAGTGATAAAAATACTTCATTTTTTCATTCCATAGCTAGTTTTAGGTATAGAAGAAATTCTATCCTGAAAATTATAGATGATAACGTAGTATAGACTGGAAAACATTTGACGAAATGAACGAACAACTTTTTTAACCATTCACTAGGGAAGAAGACCGCATTGCTCTTACAAAAATGCATCCCTCAAAGGCTTCAGATTCAGATAGTATGTCTCCTTCATTTCTTTCGATCTTTCTTGCATATTATTAGATCTGATGTGGAAAACAAAGTGTTATCTTTTTTAAACAATTGCAAATCCCTAGATTCTTTAAATCATACTTGCATTATCTTCATCCCAAAATTAAGAATCCGTAACATACTAAAAACTTTTGACCTATTAGTCTCTGTCATGTAATTTTTAAACTCGTCACTAAGATTTTGGCTAATAGGTTTAAGCTGATCCTTCCAAGCATCATTAGCAAATCCTAATCGGCCTTCATTCTTAGCCGCCTAATTATGGCTAATTGTCACAGGCCTGGAGTCTCGCGCAGCACTGTAACTTTTAGGCCAACATAAAAGAGCGTACCAGGCTGCGTTTCAACCTGCAAGGGTTGGGGCGGCTTAGCGATTAAGGAGAGTTCTATCCTAGTGGTCCTTTACCCATGCAAAGTCTGCATGCAGGCGGGGTATTGTGCCGCGGGGCACAACTGGTCCGGAGCTGGGCCGCTCCCCCGATGAGCCCATGGCAAGGCGAAACCAGTATGGTACGGTATGGCAAGGTTTGCCTCGGAGCCAAAGGACTGGCAAGTGAGCAGGCTCCCGGTGCGCCGCACGGGCGCAGTGCTGCGCAAGACTCCAGGCCCGTGACATAATGCTCTTATAGCTTTTGAAATCTTCCATCATATGGAAAATAAAACAATAGGTAGGAGAGTGTTTGTTTTGAAGTTGGATGTAAATAAAGCCTATGATAAGGTAGAATGACACTCTTTAAAAAATGAGATTAATGGTAAATGACACTCTTTACCATTAATTTTTGATTAAAACATCAAAAGACCTTCATCCTATTTGCATTGCACTTCTTTATGTTAAAAAATTTTAATATTTTAATAATATAAATAATTATTTAATTCATTAATAACTCGTACATAATTTATTGAAAGATGAAATTATTCTTATCAATATACAAACACAGCATTTTCATCTTTTCATTGAAAATTAAAAGCATAAAGCTTAAAAATTAGACATTCATATATTATTCAAAAAGCCGAGGGTCTATTTCACTAAACAACAGGGACTAAATAGTAACTCCCACTTAAATATTTTTAAGTAAGATGCAGTGAGGTACCATTTTGTAAGGTTAAACCAAAAAGAGAAACTATAAAAGAATAATCATCAAAGAGAACAGCCAGAGTGCATGGAAGATAGAGAAACTATTATAAGTTACTATTTTATTTTTATTTTTATTTTTTCCTGCTAATATAGTATATATATACACATAATATCAGATTATTTAATTTCCTGACACCGTAAAATTCCTGCTGCTCCTCCAGAACACAACCATCTCTCACTACCTTTGTTCATATTCCATCTAACTCTATGCATTGCAACAATATCAGGAGGGAGAACTTCAAATTTGTTCGCAGCTTTTCCCTTTTCACTTTCTCTCTCCTGTACCCCATCTTGTCTTTCATCTATGCATATCGATGCTTTATCCTCTCCGTCAATTTTATTACCAGTTTTTTTGGATTTTGGTTTAATTCTACTTTTCAGAGCTGCTAATGTTTCATTGAATCCAGATTGCCTGCCCGGATCCTCGCCATCGCACAAACATGCTAAAAATTTGACAAAAGTTTCCAATTCTCAAAGAAAGAAATATAGTGACAAAGCGGGATCATAGATGCAAACCTAAATCTTTGTTTAGACTAAAATAAAAATAAATAGAAACGCATAGTAAAGCAAGTTGTAATGAAATTCCAAAAATTACCTGATACTTGATTATCAGCAACTGGTGCTTTTTCTGCCTTATTGCTATTTGCTGTCTTTGTCTGGTCTGAGTCAAATAAGCTTTGCATGCATTGTTGATTGTCCTTGGCATTCTTAACTGGCTTCTTCAGAGTTAAAGAAGCATCCTGTAATGGAGTGTTAACTGTAATGGCCGATTCATCATCTTTACTTAGGGACCCAGCCATAAAATGAGGAGCACGATGTCTCGATGCATCTTTCTCTACTGCCTTTTTGGTGAGCTGATCATAGATACAACATATTAAGCTTTCGCAATGATCTAAAGCAACTTGGAAATGCAAATATGAAATGTATATGTGCAATTCAGTCGAACAGTCAATTGTGAATGATTTATGAATAAAGCATGACGAAGCATCTGACAAATAATTCTAGACAAATCTTCTAAACTACTTTGACACGTGTAAAGATTGACGAAAGGCAGAAAGTTTAGTACATGGGTTCAGAACAGTGATTTTGCTGTTATTTCAATCGGGTTAACATGTGCAAGTTGGATTTATTTAGAAAAGACAATAAAGAACAGAAAAGTTATTTTTCCTTCTCGAAATAGCATCAAATTAAGCACAAGATTTTCAGTCAAGGTAAGTGTACATGGCATTATTCCTACACCCAACCCACCCCAAACCCCACCCTGGATTTTATTTTAGAAAAAGACAATAAAGAACAGAAAAAGTTATTTTTCCTTCTCGAAATAGCATCCAAATTAAGCACAGAATTTTCAGTCAAGGTAAAGTGTTACATGGGCATTTTCCTACACCAACCCACCCCAAACCCCACTCCACCCCCCCCCACCCCCCAACCCCCCCAACCCCAAAAAAAACATTGACATTTTAGGTCCATTTGGTCCTGCATATTTGCATATTAATTAATAAATTCACAGGAATACATTCCCGTGGCATAAAACCCATTGAACATCATGCTACATGGACAACTTCTAGGAGCATAGCAAGTTATACTTGAAAATGAGGAGTCAATTTACCTGGAAGTGGCAAACGCTACCGTCTGCACCACAATATGCAACCATGCCTATTGAAATTCATGAATAAGTTAATTGGAATTGGAATTGGAAAGTAAAAGAAAAGGAACAATGTCACATTTTTAATTGACTAGGTGCAGGTTTATTGGAAAGCATGGGTTATGATGCCACCATAATTTTCAATCGAAAGATTTACATTTTAGTTTTACAACTATTTGCCTAAAAGACTTCCATGGGTGATAGCATGATAATATACCAAAGAGTAAAAGGGTAGCATATAAATTATAAGTAATACTGTATTGACATTTTCCGATCAAGGAGATCAAAAGCCACAACCCAACCTGCTTCACCCTACCTCCCCACTCCCCAACCTTCTTTTGTGAAAATATTTATGTTATGGACCATGCATGGGCTACCTTCAGACATACTTACAGTGACAGATTATTAAACCTATACAAAGGAAAACCATTGCTACTCTCACACCAGCTTCCTCCTAACAAGAAAATACAAATTACATCCTCTAAAAATATAATCAAATGGAATTGGGAGGGACATCAATGATACCTGTTTTTCTTGACACTTGAACATTCCAGATAGCAAAGGAGGTTGAACAATAAATATTATGCAATCCTGGTTGTTTAGACTCCTGAGGAGGTTTTCCATTAACATGGCCATCAGATGCAAACTTCACCAAGCTGAGGAGTGTCATTGTTCCATCATCCGAGGATAGGATAATAGATCTGAAAAAGTGATCAATAAATGGCTGTAGGATAATTTATTATTACCAAAAGGTCCAATCTATGTGTAATCCACCAAGAAAGACCGATACGACACCTTGGATCTGGCAGCCAATCCAAACTGTAAATGGATTTTAGTGGATGGTGTTCCCACAAAGGTCGAAATGGATCACTGCAAAAACCAAAGTTTATATATATATATATATATATATAAGTTTCATATATATATATATATATATTATATATATATATATATATATATATATTAATGATCCCAACTTTCTATGCTTGTAGCTAATTTAGAAATTGTGCTTAAAGAATAGTCCGACTAGATATTATAAACAAATTCCACATGAAAAAATTATCAACCAAATCTAACTCTGGTTGGCTTTTCATGCCTACTCCAGGAAAAAAGAAAAAGACTCCACACTTAATATTGAGAATCCATTCAAAAAGACATTACATAATTCATAAAACTGTGGGGACACAAATACATGTTAAAATCACAGCAACGTGACCAAAGAAACCTGATACCGAATGACAGTTAATGAAGGCACATCAAGAAACCATCATTTTTGTTCAGAAATCAAGATCTATTTCGAATCATGAGATGGAATGATGTATCAGTTTTACTTTAGAGTTTAGGCTTTTATTTTCGAAAAATAACTTACCTATAAAAAGATTTCCTAAAGAAAAATAAAGAAAACATTTTTCTTTAGAAAATACTTTTAAAGGTGAACTTTTTGTTGTTTGGTTGCAATATTGAAGATTAATTTTAAAATGTTAAAATTTTAATTTATAAGACTATAAAAATATTTTGAATTATAAAAATTTAATATTTTAAAATTTGCTATTAAATATAAGAAAAAAATACATAATATGGTCATCTGACTGGTGCTAAAAGCCGGCAGTGACCACTGTTCAATTTGGGTAATCAATAAATTAATAAATATGTATTTATAAGCTTTTTCTCTTGTTATAACAATTTTATCAACGTTTGGAAAATGTTTTCCTCTTTTAAAAAGAGGAATTTATTTTCCATTAAAATGACTCGATTTTCCATTTGAATAAGAAAATATTTCCAGAAATAAACAGAGCCTTAGTCTATGCTAATGCAAGTATGTATAATTTCGTTAAAATTTTTTGGAGGCTTCATCACTCCAAGCATATGATTTCATGAAAAATCAGTTGAAATTTTGGAATTCAGTACATGGTTACATCTTGATCAGTGGGCACAAAAGAAAACTAATTGGAGTAAATTTGTTGCTCAAAGTGATATGTGCATGCATTACAATATGTTCTCAGCAGCCACTCATCTTACATCAAACTGCAATAAAAAGTTCATGTTCTAACTATAAAACATATTCAAAAATCTATCCTTATTGAATATATGAACAAAAGAATTATCCATTATTTATACGTTTATAAAAAAAAATACATAGTGGCAATCAACACCATCAAACAAAATAGCACGTCATTAAGAATATGAAACAAAACAAGCTATGATATTTACCGTATGTCCCAAAACTTCAGGCCTCCATTGGAGTAAATTTGTTGCTCAAAGTGATATGTGCATGCATTACAATATGTTCTCAGCAGCCACTCATCTTACATCAAACTGCAATAAAAAGTTCATGTTCTAACTATAAAACATATTCAAAAATCTATCCTTATTGAATATATGAACAAAAGAATTATCCATTATTTATACGTTTATAAAAAAAAATACATAGTGGCAATCAACACCATCAAACAAAATAGCACGTCATTAAGAATATGAAACAAAACAAGCTATGATATTTACCGTATGTCCCAAAACTTCAGGCCTCCGTGTCCAGCAGTAAGTATAACATTTGAACTCTCATGATCACTGAAAATAGTTTAAAGTGCATATTATAAATCTAAAACAACACAGTAAAGAGATGCATTTCATAAAAATTACTAGCTAAAAAAGCCCACAATATTTTCTATGGCCATTTTAAACCAAATGGCAGTTCACTGCAAGAAGCAGCTTACATTGATTGACACAATAATGGAATAATTGCTCAAGCCAAGATGAGAATGCAAGCTCTCATGCATTTTTTGGCAAAATTATAACTCAATTAAGAATTCAGCTATTTATTGTTTTCTGGGATATGATTTATCATTCTTTTGCAATGGCATCATTTCACAATTCGAACATCGCACGCGCAATTGGTTTTGTGAATGACCATCAATATAACAAGCAAACTCCTCTTGGATGAGAGGTTCCTTGACTAAAAGGCAATTTTTGCAGTAAAAGCATTGACTCAGAAAAAATTGCAAGAAAAATCTATCATCTGAAATAATATACCTTTCAAATGGAGCCCATGCAACTGCTCTAATAGCATATGTATCTGCACTGAAACATAGCAAAGGCCTCGTATCTATAAAGTAAAAAGTAGTAAAACAATTTGCATCAAAACCTTGTGCCTGAAAAAATCATAGAGAGTAAGCACAGAGGGTATTTGAAAGACAAAATAAACTTCATCACCTTCAGACGTGCCACTCGCAGAGAACTTCCATAAAGCAACCTAAAAGTTTGTTAATGAAATGGTAATATCATGGTTAGATAAGAAATAAATCCTTTGGAATTGGAAGCCTATAGTAAAGAGTTAGGGATATATTACATATAATGAAAATTACAGATGAGATGGTAGGATTGTTCAAAATGCATGGCAAATGGAACTCAGTCAACCAGCATTATAACCATACTCAAATTGGATACTGAACAATGAGCTAAGGTTAAAATTAGCCATAATCAAATTAGGTCAATCTATTCAAACTCATTTCACTCGATCTAAATTCCTAAAAATCTATCTTCAGTCTAAAATTCATCTATCTAACTAAAATCAAATCTTTAAGATCTTGCAGTAAGTTTTCACCCTTAAAAAAAAAAAGCCACAAAAATTGAACAACAAAATAAATAAACAAATAAAGTTCAATTTTTTTTCCCTCATTCGACTTGACTAAAGCCAAAAGAGTTTTGGGAGCATGACCAATGATAATGAAACTATTGGAGTTAGGAGAGTCTGATGGTATAATTGGTAGAACAAACCCACATCAAGGGAGGTATATTGAAGAGATGTAATCTTTTCTGGTTCTTTTTTTTCTTTTTTTGTTTTCTCAGTGTTAAGGATAGTCAATACAAGTTATATTAGTTACATAAATACCATGAAATACATACAAATAGTATAGGAATTACTAACTTGTATCATTGATTGATGAGATACATACAAATAAAATTTTTCTCATAAAACATGGTACTAGAGGCTAGAGCATTAGAAAATAAAATTTTAGGGTTCCAAAAATATTTAGAGTTTTCTGCCATTGTTAGCAAGCTACTGAAAGTTTCGTTTTTAGTGTTTATGCTGCTATATTATTCTGTGGTTTCGTTTTTTAGTGAGCATAAAGTTTCGTTTTTAGTGCCATTGTTAGACAGTGAATTCTTTGAAGATCTTGAGAAGTATAGAAAAATGGTTGGCAAGTTGAATTATCTTATAGTGACTCGTCTCGACACTGCTTATTTAGTGAGCGTAGTAAGTTAATTCATGTCTACTCCAACAGTAAATTATTAGGTAGCCTTAGACCAAATCTTGTGTTGCTTGAAAGGAGCTCTTGGACCAGGTTTGTTATATTCAAATCATGGATATTCTAATATCAAGTGTTATTCTGATGTAGATTAGCAGGATCTACACCACATGTTGTGTCTTTGTTAGAGGGACTTTGGTTTCATGGAGAAGCAAGAAACAAAATGAGGTTTCT
Source organism: Jatropha curcas (assembly GCF_014843425.1). Next base: position 689,617 of record NW_023590846.1, read on the forward strand.
CAGTCCAATGCATAATCAACATACAAAGCCATGGCACAATCTGTGTGTGAGATAGTATGGATGTATCAGTTGTTGAATGAAGGTCGTCTTAAGTCTTCAACCTACTAAATTGTGGTGTGACAATTAGGCTGCTCTCCATATTGCTCCTAACCCTGTATTTCATGAATGCATCAAGCATATTGAGATTGATTGCCTTTTTGTTCGCGACAAGATTCAGGAGAAGCTTATCTCCACAGCTCATGTTAAAACTGTTGACCAGTTAGGGGATATTTTCATAAAACCTTTGAATGATAACTCATGTTGACTATATATATAACAAGTTGGGCACGATTAACATCTACGTTACAACTTGAGGGGAGTATCAAGGAAAGTCAATACAAGTTATATAAATTATGTAAATGGCATCATCTTTTTAGGCATTTATATTCCTAAATATTCTAGGTTCTAAATACTCTAGGAATTACTTCTATATAACCTTGTAGCATCTATTGATAAAATACATAGAAATACAATGTCTCTCACAGCACTCAATTTCATGAATTTTCCTTTTTTGATTTTGCATTTTGGATGTTATTTTTCCATTTTCTGAATATTTTTTTTTTTTTAATTTTATGATGATATTATATTAAAAAAATATGTTAAGGAAATATTAAAGAAACTAATATTTATTTTTAGAGATTGTCAAAGTGCAAGATTATTTTGGTTAAACTCACCAAAGTTCTATGTTAACTTGATCCAATTTAAAAATATGATGGCTAATTTGAACACTGACTTAGTTGCCTATATAATTTAAAACTTGTTCCAACTTTTGTTCATAATATATCTTCTTTTGGGGGCATAAACCATCTATTTATTTACAAAGAGCACAAGTATACTATGCTCATGCAGAAAAACCTATACATGCATTCTCATATTGACAAAATTATGATAGGAATGTTCTTCTAATCACTGGGATGCAGATGAAGCATAATATTGCTAATATTTTAACAATAAAAAAAAAAAAGATAAACATATTACAGTTCCATCATGGCATCCAACAAGTAAGTAGTCATGTGGATATGAAGTTGACCACTCCACCGTCAAAGGGATGCTGCATAGGAAATTAGCAATGAATGAAATATCATGGGAAATGGTAACAAAGGATTCACTTAGTCAACCCTAACTAGTTTGGGACTAAAGCTTAGTTGTTGTTGTTGTTGTTGATCAAATAACATGGGAAATAAAGGTCAACGAAGACCTGTTTCTGTAACCCATTGAAATTGTACAATATTCTACAACTAGATGAATTTGATGTTTTAATATAATATGCAATTCTGCACATCCCTTCAAATTAAAATCCCCGATCCTTTATCTAACAGATTGGGAGAAGGATGAAATGTTGCATTGAAGTCTTTCCATTTCTTCCTTTTATCCTTTTCTTGTTCTTATGCAAATGAATTTTTTAATCCGCATTGCTAGACAAGCAATATGTCAGACCCAACTGAATGAAAAAGCTTGAACTGTATTCTTAAATTACTACAATCTTCATCAAAGATTCTAGCTTGAAATGGAGACTGTGACAGAAACTAAATGGGTGGGTTTGGGGATGAGAAATTTTCTGCATAAACTCTTTATTTCTATTATAACGAGAAGACATAAAAAAAATGAAAATTTTTGTCTACATTACTGGATATAGGAAACTGTTTCCTCAATCTCAGTTGAATCTCATGTAAGTATTAAGAAGATAGGACATAGGCAAGTAAATTACCTCTGCATTTCTCCACATTTAGCAAATGAACATCTGAATACTGGCTTCAATTTTACAAAGCGAGGATCAGTATCTTCATTATGAGAAGAAGAATAAATAATTTTCACCGCATGAGGAAGAGGAACATCCCATCTGCATTCATGATAAGTATTAATTGAATAGATAGGACATAGGCAAGTAAAATTACCTCTGCATTTCTCCAACATTTAGTTAATACTCATCTTGAATACTGCTATCAAATTTTTTACAAAGCGAGGATATATCTCTCTCTATTTATGAAGCAAGAAGAATCAAATAATTATTCACACATCGCGCAATGAGGCAACAAGACAGGACGACACTCCCATCATAGCACTCATATTATAAGAGTAGGCAATCGTGGTAACGTCGCCAAAATCACCTGTTTTGGAAAAAACAAATGGAACAAGCAGCTAATCATAACACAACCAAGCTTCATATTTATGGTAAAGAGGGACATTGGTACGAAATGGAGCACTTGTTAGTTTGGGACTAAAGCTTAGTTGTTGTTGTTGTTGTTGATCAAATAACATGGGAAATAAAGGTCAACGAAGACCTGTTTCTGTAACCCATTGAAATTGTACAATATTCTACAACTAGATGAATTTGATGTTTTAATATAATATGCAATTCTGCACATCCCTTCAAATTAAAATCCCCGATCCTTTATCTAACAGATTGGGAGAAGGATGAAATGTTGCATTGAAGTCTTTCCATTTCTTCCTTTTATCCTTTTCTTGTTCTTATGCAAATGAATTTTTTAATCCGCATTGCTAGACAAGCAATATGTCAGACCCAACTGAATGAAAAAGCTTGAACTGTATTCTTAAATTACTACAATCTTCATCAAAGATTCTAGCTTGAAATGGAGACTGTGACAGAAACTAAATGGGTGGGTTTGGGGATGAGAAATTTTCTGCATAAACTCTTTATTTCTATTATAACGAGAAGACATAAAAAAAATGAAAATTTTTGTCTACATTACTGGATATAGGAAACTGTTTCCTCAATCTCAGTTGAATCTCATGTAAGTATTAAGAAGATAGGACATAGGCAAGTAAATTACCTCTGCATTTCTCCACATTTAGCAAATGAACATCTGAATACTGGCTTCAATTTTACAAAGCGAGGATCAGTATCTTCATTATGAGAAGAAGAATAAATAATTTTCACCGCATGAGGAAGAGGAACATCCCATCTGCATTTTATAGTGGAATCGTAAGTCGAAATCACTGTTTTTGGAAACAAAATGGAACAGCAGGCACATCTACAAACCAAGCTCATATTTATGGTAAAAGAAGGGAACAATTGTGAAATGCAATTGTTTGATAAACAGTCCATAATTTGAATTTCCTGTTACCACACTTGCCAAACCTACAATTTTTCAACCCCCTCAGGATCACATAATCATTTTTCATTTATTTCATATCCAACGTTGCAACATTGAACTGTATTATCAATCTCTATTACATTTCCCTAGAATTTTATTTGAACTCCATACTCTTCAAAAAAATTTCAAGCAAATTTCCTCCATAGAATTCGTTTTAGGAAATAAGTGATTTTCTCCTAATCAACCAAGTTAAGAAATGTAGGCAAAACAGACAAAGAAGAATCAAAAAGAAAATGTGAACAGTTTAATCATAGCCAAAACATACGACTTACACTTCTAGAGATCCATTTCCTAGCAAAACAGCAAGATAACCCATCCGATGATGGCATTTGGAATCAGATGCATGACAAGGCCGCCATTTCACATCCCAAACAACTTTTCCATTATGAGCTAGGCACAAAACAACTCTTGGCAAAGCAACATCCTTTGGAATAGAAAAAGAATTTGAGTTGATATTTGAAGAAGCAATATCTAGACCACAATTAAGCACAGGGTCCTGTATACAGTATTTATGTATTTGATGGTTCATATTGAAAGATTCATCATCTTTATTTTGAGTCACTAATGGTGGGAAAAGAACACCAGCACATTTATCGTTTGCCCTTGCCTCAGTTTCAAGTTGTCTACTCTGCACAGTATTTTCAAGAGGTAAATTACATGAAGAAAGTGCTTTGGCATAACTTTCTCGTCGTTTGCCTTTGTTTACCTCTGAAGTTATTTCTTGGGTATTCTTAAAAACTACTTCTATAGCAGGCGATTGAGATGAATCTTCTGGACATTGGACAGCAAGGGCTTCAACATATTGATTATTGCACTCTAAACTGTCAAGAGATTTATTGATTGCCTTCTTTCTAGGTTGTCGTTTTGATCTCTTGAGTTGAGTTAATTTATCCTCTGTGGCTTCATCATTGCAAGATGTTTCTGTTTCCTGCCGTCTTGGTCTCTTGAATTGAATAGACTTTTCCTTTGTGGCTTCATCGTTGGGAGATTCTTCTATTTGCTGCTCTCGGTTCTCCCTTGTGGTTTCACCATTGGGGGATTCTTCTAGTTGCAGCTTTCTAGATCTACCTCTTAACCTCTTTAATTCAGTAACTTTCTCCTTTGTGGCTTCGCCATTGAGAGATTCTTCTATTTGCTGCTTTCTAGGTCTACCTCTTGGTCTCTTGAATTCAGTAGATTTCTCCTTTGTGGCTTCGCCATTTGGAGATTCTTGTATTAGCTGCTTTCTAGGTCTACCTCTTGGCTTCTTTATTAGAGTTGATTTATCACCAGAAAAATTATTATATTGCATTCCCCGTTTTGGCTTTTTTACTGGAGGTGCTACCTCCTCATTCTCATCACTGACATTTAGAATACACCATATCTGAACGACACCTCTACCAGTAAGCAATGTGCCTAGCTTGTGATAATAAGAGTCAGGAGGATGGGCAGCAACAGCAACATACTAGGGAAGAAAAAAATACATGAAGTTAAGCCGAAAACTGAATAACATTAGTGTACAATTGTTTCATAAATTGAATTACTTTCAGTTATGCATGCAATACAGCATATGGCATTTATGGCCATTACGAAAGAGAAAAGAAAGAAACTTTCAATCTTATTGTCAAAGCACAACTCCCTTAACATCCTCACTACCTAATACTATAAACAATTAGAAGAGCTAAAATACAATGTGGAAAAGTACAGTGAATTTTTTTTTGTTTTGTCACCCATCCTATTAAGAAAGTATTAACATGACCATGGCAAGATGTGTAAATGACGAAAATTTTGAAAAGCCTTGAATTTATATGTTTGTTAAAATTACATATTTGCATTTACAAGACGTAACCATATTGGCAGAGATTAATAAAATTAAACATATTGAACGAAAGGTCTTGTTGCCAACATTACTGAACTATCTTGACTGTTTAAATGATGAATTAACAAAATGAAACATCGGATTGTATTCTCTTAATCACTTCCAACAAATAATATTGCTTCCCTGAAATTTACCTAAATGTGAAGATAACAAGATAAAACTTTCACAATTGTTTTGCATGATATATGAACTCTGCTTTCCAGTTCAATAGAAAAGATAGTTCAATGATGTTATCTGTTGTGGAATTTAACTGTTCTAAGTTCTTATTCATTTGAAAATCCATAACAATGAGAGAAACAGAAGGTAACAGCTTCATCGATGACTTGAGACCATAATGCTCGTTGTGATTTTATGAATCTCAATTCAATAATTATTAATTATGCTTGTTAGTCTGAATTTGTAGAAGTTTCTATAAGCAGTCCAGTATTTACAGCTCAAGTAATAAGGATCAACCTCCACAAAATAGAAATTGAAGGGAAAAGAAAGGAGGTGGAAGGGAAGGAGAAAAGAAAGGAAACGAATACCTCACATTTGATATGAAAATTAGGTTTTTCATGAGCCCTAGGACACCAATCCAATGCCCAGACAGACCCTCCAACATACATCACAAAGTCTTTGCTGCAATAAAATACAGAGGAGAACATTTATGAACAACTACATAAGATAACTTGATAATTTAGTATTTAAGGACAAATTACAAGAAAGAGCAGCAAGTTTGAAGTTGGATACATAATACATTTACTTTATGAATAAACCTAGAATGTCCTAAAATCAGGAAGCTCCATCAATCAATAGGAAACAAATGCAGGAAAAACCAGCTTGTATGCCAATAACATGCCATATAATAAAATTTACTGCTCTTACTAACAACAACTGAAAGGGCGTTTGGTTCAGCTAATTCGTACTCAACAGCTAGGTTATAGGTGTTTGGTAAACTTTTTGATCAGCAGTTAGCTCATAGAAGTCTTAATCAGCTACTGATTCCATCAACTATGTTTGCAGCTTTTTCATATCAGCTGATAATTGATTCGTATGTATATTATATATGGACTTCATTAACCTCAAAGAAACTAATTACTAGTATTTTTTTTTTTTTTCAAATTAATATGTTTTTATGATCATTTTGTTTATAAGTATTTAAACAAAATAATTTTTTATTAAATATTATTTTAAAAAATATAATTAATATTTTTGTTTATTTAATACATTAATATAAAAATAATATATTCACTTTAAAATTTTTTTGTAAAAATACACATTATACACTATAATATATAAAAACAATTATGCTCTTAATGGTCATTTTATATTCTAACAGCAATGACTAGCAAACTTTTACCCAATACCAACATTCATAGGTTAATTGGCTATGAGCCATTAGCCACCAGCTATCACCAATGGCTACCAGCTATCAGCTGGTATGAACCGCTGAACAAAACAGATCCTAAGCCTTATCCCAAAATTTAGTACTCCTACTGGCAATAAAATTTCAAATGGACCAATCACAAATTAAAGAAACTCTAAAGAGAAAAGCATACAAAAAAAATGGGTCTTTAGACTTGTACCTAGATTCTGGAATCGTAGTTCCCCCATCTAGTCTCTTCTTCTGCAAGAGCACCAAACCAAAAACAAATGCTAGTATTATATGCTACACATCTGCATAGTAGAGAAAGTAACATACAGATCAAAGATGGCAAAGAAAATATCAAAAAGGCTTCCCTTGAGTACCTTTGGAACAGTTGATGATGAAAACTGAGGTAAATTTATTTCATGAAGAAAACTTCTCTCCTGAAAATTTTTCATTTCACCAGCAAATCTAACTGTTCTTGGTTCGTAATTGTAATATCTCCATTCTCTGGTTACATACCAAATTCCAGTTACACATGAACATAATGTGACAGTTTAAAATCAACATACAAAGCCAAATTTGCTCATATGTTTAGTTACCTTAAGAATGTTATTGAAGAATATAAGCATTGAATTTCTGATTCGTCAAGAGAATCAGACTCTGGTTCGCCACAAAGCTTAGCAATCGTGTTCATAGCTTTGAAGTGATTCTCTACCAAATAATCAAACTGCGAAACCCTAATTCCAGGGCCATTAGGTCCCAATGATTCTTCTTCTTCTTCCATTTTTTAAGTCTGATTAAATTGGGAACGAAGAATTAAACTGAAATTCCTTTGATAGAAATTACAGTATTATTTGAATTAAAACGGTAATTTGAGAAGAGGGAAGCTCTTACCTGCCCTATGTAGTACGTATTTCTCGTTTTTAATGCAGATATTGGGTTTCAAAAGCTAAACTTTGCCGGTTGTTTTAACAGTAAGTTCACAATTTTTGAAATTTAGTTACTATAGTAACTTAATTTCAAATTGAATATTTAATAAATAAGCTTACCTAAACAAGTTAAGGCAATAATGGCTGCCACAGTCACGGTTGAGAGGAAAAGATATGTTTCGCGACCTGAGGCTTCACCAGCGCCCAAAACATTGCTAGCCTTGGCTAGCCGAAAGCTGATCGCAAAAAGGTGGGAGGGGGTAGCTATCGCCGATGGCGTTGATGGAGGAGGGAGAGCCCTTTTTGGTTCGGTTCTCACTCTTTTCCCTTATTAGCTACTGAAACAGGTTTTCAGGGTTTAATAGATTTGTATTAGGTTAATTCGATTTGAGATGGTTTTTGAAATAATTTAGAAATTGCCTATCGCATTTTTTTTATATAGATTTTACTTTTACTTTTAAAGAACAGCCTGTTGGAATAACAATATTGAATTTAAACCTCAAAACCTACAAAATAGCATTCTTCTAAATAGGGATGGCCACTAGGTCAGTTCTAATCGGAACTAAACTGGAACCGAACCATACAGTAGACGAATTGGAATCAGATCAAAATCGGTGGTTCAAAATTTTGAACTAAAATCGACAGTTCAAGAGCCGTTAAGATTCATGTGAATGTTAAAAAATGAACTTGAACCGGTCCAAAATCGGCGATTAACCAGCGGTTCCAGTCAGGTTTGAACCGGATGCACAAACAAAATTATTTATAGCTTAAAATTTTTTATGAAAAAATTTATATCACTTGATTTGATTGTATATGATTTGATTTATGGTAAAGAGAACTACACAATGGTACATAATTTATAAAAAATGTGAAAAAGAGTACACATGATTTGATTTAATTTGTACAAAAAATGATCCCTGAATAGATGATTTGTAAAAAAAAATAATAATTTTATGTGTACAAAAAAAAAAAAAGGTACAAACAGCTAGTTGAGAACTTGAGATGACTTTTAATTTTTTTTTATTTTTGGTAAATAAATTTTATTGATTTTTAATCATTTATTTATTTATTTATTATAATTTACTAATAATTTTATTGTTTTTTACTTTATCTTCATAATTATTTTATTATAATTTACTAAAATACAAAACATGATATGTTGTTATTTATTCTGAGTTCATACAGGGACAATTTGGGAACATAACAAATGAAAAATATGGTAATACCATAATTGATGTTGATGATTATTTTTCACAAACTAATTCATATATTAACGTCTCACTTTTTTCATCCTCAAAATCATCCTCTCATTTCAATAGTTCATTTATTTTTTTCTATTGCCTAATTATTTTTACCTTAATCATTTGGAATTATCTTTTGTTCTTTTTTATTTTTCATACATCCAATTCTAATATTCTTATCTAATCTTAAATTTTTCCATTCATAAATTTTTCCATTCATAAATTTACTTCATTTGATTTTTTTTAATAATTTTCTTAGTATTTGAAAATAATAATTTCCAACTCATTCCATTAATTTCAGATTCCATTTAATTCATTTTTTTCCATAATTCCATTTAAAAACATGGAACACAATTCACAAAGCTCCAAGGAAAAGTGAGTTACTCAAAGCGTGGAAGAAATTGATTTAAATGATCCATTGATTGATTTTTCACCACAATTTAATGATGAAGTTCAATATCAAACTAGAGTTGAAGAACATTATATTCGTCATTATCCACCACAAGAAGAAGCAACATCTCCTAATATTTCAATAGATAAACCACCAAAATCAGATATTTTCAAGAAGCACTTTGCAAAAATTGTTCAAGAAAATTGTTCAAGATAACGGAGAAATCAATGCGGTTCGATGTAAAAGAATATGCATTCAAGCTTGGAAAAGGCTATGATACTCTCAATAGGCATTTAAAATCACATTATCTAGATGAGATAGGAATGGATGTAACTCAAACTCAATTGTCGTCATCAAGATATGGTGATCCTAACAATCCTCTATTTAAATATAGGGATGAAACTAATAAAATTGAAATGGCTAAAATAGTTTGTATGGAACGATTATCTTTTTCATTTGATGAAAAAATTAGATTTAATAATTATTGTAAAAAAACATTAAATCCTTTAGCAAAAAAGACACCTAGGAATACATTTAAAAGGACAGTCTTATCTATTTATTTGAAAGGACAAGAAATTTTAAAAAATGTATTTACAAATTAACTGGTAAAAACCTTGCTATTTGTTGTCCGAAATATTTGGTGTGATTGCTTTGGCATAACTCAATTCTTATAGGTAGAAGTGTTGCTTCCCATCTAGATTGATAATGAATAGATAAATTCAAAAAAAGAAAATTATTGCAAGCTTAGAGTTTTGATGACTCTCCGCCGCCCACCATGAATATTCTACATGGTTAATATATTTAATCTTTAGTAGAATTACTGAAGTTTGTACTAAAAAAATTTTTACACAATTGTTTTTGATAATGCTAGTGGCAAATACAAGCATCAAATAAATGCAAGGTTAAAAAAACTCTCTATTGTCAACTTGGTGAGTTTTTCACAGTTTTTTTTTTTTTCTTTAGTTGCAATGTCATATTTTAATCATATTTTAAATTTATGTGTTCAAGATGCATTAACAACATTAAATGTGTTTTTACGTCCAATAAAAAATGCTTTAAATCATTTATAGACACATGGACATGTTAGAAAAGAATTTAAAAATTTTTGTCACTCTATGGAAAAAAAATATAAAAAATTTTCAAGAGATATTCCTATAAAGTGGAATTTAACTTATAAAATGTCAAATGAGTATTATAAATATAAAGATATTCTTTCTTCATTTATACAATTGCATGCATCACATTTTCAACTTTATCCAACCAATTGGACTATTTGTAAAAAAATATTAGCTTGGACTATTTGTAAAAAATTATCCAACCAATTGGACTATTTGTAAAAAATATTAAATTTTTTGCAAGTTTTTGAAAATTGTACAAGAATTTTTAGTGGTGTTTATTATCCTACTTCCCATTTATTTCCATTTCATTGTTTGCCCATAAGTAGTGCCACAATTGAAAATGAAAATGATGACGATTTACAAGAATGTATATTCATGATGAAAATTAAATGGTTAAAATATTATACTGAAATTCCAGATTTAAATTTAGTTGCATTTTTTCTTTGTCCTAGATTTAAGTTAGTTGTATTAGAAGAATTTTTTCGTCATTATTATGGATCTTTTAATATTGAAGTAGATTATTTTTCTCTTACTAATAATGTTTTAAGGTATGTCCGTCAATTGTACGATGAGTATTCTAAATTAGTATCTCCCCTTTCCTCCGCCTTCTTCAAAGTATCCACATCCACAAACTACACTATCCACCCACTAAATTTCATTCTACACAATTTACTTTCATGCAAAATGTTTCAAAAAAACTAAGGGAAGGTCCACATTCATACAAAGAAATTGAGACATATATTAGCATAGATTTTGAGTTTTTAGGTGATGATGTGGATGAATACCGAACAAAATTTGACATTTTGGATTGGTGGAAAAAGCATGCAAATCGCTTTTCAGTCTTATCTTCAATTCCAAAAGATATTCTTACTTGTCCAATTTCTACTGTTGCAGTGGAACAAACTTTTAGTGCGAATGGACAAATTTTAGAGCGAACACGGTCAAGATTATCGCCAAATAATATGGAAATGCAAGAATGTGTGACAATTGGACTAGAGCGGCATTGAGAACTCAAGACCAACAAAATTCAAGCGATGACAATGATTCTGGCTCATTAACGGGGACTAGTGGCACCGATGACTAAAATTAATTATAATAATTGGGAGGTTATTTTCCATTGTATTAATAAAAAAAATAACTACTTGGGCTTTGATTTCCTTTAATTTCCAAGAGGATTCGTAGGCAATTAAATTAAAATTTTTCAATTCGAGAGACGAGCGTAAAAAAGATGAGCCCTTCAAGGGGGTTAAATAAAAAATTTTCAATTTAATTTAATTCAAGTCGCAAAATAAAAAAAATTTTTAATTTTCTATATTAAGTGAAGTTAGCAAATTTTGTAAATTTAATGTAATAAATAAGTTCTAAGTTAATAGAAGTTTTTAACCTTTTAAAAATTATAAATAATTTAATTTAGTTAATAAAAAATTTAAAAATTTTAAAATTATTATTTATTTTAATAATTTATTTAGTTAATAAAATTTAAAATTTTAAAATTATTATTTATTTATGAATTTGGAATCAAAATTTTATTATTTTTTTAAAAATTTGCGTAATACCTGAACCGAATCGGAACCGTAATTCGAACTGTCAGTTCATCGGAACTGGACCGAAATCGGAGGTTTAAGGGTCGATTCTGGTTCAAAATTTTAAACATCTCAAATCTGCGGTTCATTGTACCGGCCATGCCTACTTCTAAAAAGATTATTTCACTACAAGGTAAAAGAAAAATATAAAGCAAAAGCGCTCCCAAAATTTAATAGATTCTCCTGAATCGATTGTAATTTTTAAATAAACAAGAACTGACAGTAAATCGATTTAATTACCCAGTAAAGAGGTTTCTTGATAAAAAAACAAAGCACAAAAATAGTTACATAAAAGCCATAGCTTGAAATTATTTGTTAAAATTATGATAAATATTTTCGAAATAAAAAATAATAAAATATTATTTGAATTAGGCCTCATGGATATATTGCGCGCATGGGGCAAATCCATTGGTTTGCATTAGGATTGGACTTTTGGCCTTATTTTTGTGCAAGAGAGCCTAACCTCTTTCTACACCTTTCAATAGCCTAATATTAAGCACCTATAAATAAACAACTTTAAAGCTCTCAAACAAACAACATGGGATCTTTTGAAATACACTACATCTACAACAATCCCCACATATTTCAAAAGATTTTATTTTAAAAATTAGTTTTTACTGAGTTAAAAACATGGGTACAAATTGTTTTCAAATCTAATGTCTTTGAGGCTACGAACCAGACCTAGACTGATATGTAATATACAGAGTGAAGGTGAAGTAACATTTATGCACCGAAACACTTTGTTGTATGTTTGAAATCTTACCAATCTCACTAAATCCTTATAATTCTCATTGTTAACGTTGTTTTGTGCTAATAGGTCGTGCGCACATCTAGTTATTCATAAATGTTCTAGAGAATGTTCAAAAGTATATTATACTTTTATACATAGCTCAAAAGGAATATGTGAATCATTAAGAGCATTTAGCTCTACCTCTCATTTAATGCAGCTTAGCACAACTCACATCGTAAGAAGGAACAAAATAAATAATGCTAACAGAATTAACAAGTGACTTGTTATTACCCATATAAAAACACATTGGAATAATGTACTGTGGCAGCCACATGATTAGACAATCTGCAGAAAAGTAGAGGCCACGTTCATTTATTATTAATTTGAAATGAACAGTGGTTAATATCGGTCCGATTCGATATCTTAAGCTGATTTTATCGATTTTTAATCGATTGTTTTCCAGTTTTTTACTCTCTAGTCTTAAATATACAACTTGAATCGGACTATGATCTGATTTTTGGTTAAATAAATCTAACCAACTGATCCAATCCAATTGTCAAAACCATGGTTCAGTCCTTACAATTTTAGGGCCTAAAAAAATTTTTAGTATTGGAGATGCAACATGGGCTTACAGAACTCATACTAGAATTGTTGATGGGCTAAAACAATTTTAATTTTTGAAATGCTCTCTTTTGTTGTTGTTTTTTTTTTTTTTTAATCAATACTAAGAATTGTTGATCTGGGCTAAAACTAAATTTTTAATTTTTTGAAATGCTACTCTTTTGTTTGTTTGTTTTTTTTTTTTTTTTTTTTTTTTTTTTTTATATTGAGAATAAAATTATTTAAGTGAGAGGATAGATTTCAAATGAATATTAACCTCTTGTTTGGAATAAATGGATTCCACAAAATTTTGTGGAATTTATATATAATTCCAAACTTTTGTGTTTAGAATAAAAAAAAATTAAGACTTCAATTTCACAAGTCAATTCTATGGATTTGAATAATTAAATTAAATTCTACCAAAAACTGTGAAATTTCCAAACGAATTTCACAAACTTAAACAACTCAAGGCTTTATGAATAAATTATCTATCTTCCTAGCCTTCTAAAATTATTATCCCAAGGACATTTTAGGATAGATTTTCAATTTTTGAATTTATTCCAAATATGAAAAATTCATTTACAAAGAAATTCCAAATTTTCAGTTCATTTACATCAAACGGAACGTAAATAAAAATATTTACGCTCTGTTTGGTATAAATAAATTCAAGACATGAAATTATTTATAAATAAATTTTAGTAGAATTCATTTGTAATAAATTTTGCATGTTTAGTATAATTAATTTAAAACATATAATTGAATTGAATTCCATATAATCATATATGGAATAAATTCATAATTGAAAATTCATTTGCTTTTGTTTCTAAAATATCCTTGAAATAGTAATTTTATAAAAATAAATAATAAAATATTAACTATTATGCTATATAATATTTTTATATTTTTATCAATAAAAAATATTATTAATAAAATTATTACATTTAATTTAGTAATAAATGTATATTTAACTTGAATTATCAACTCAATAGTAAAAAAAAATAAAAACTATTAAAACAAAAGATGAAAAATATTAAGATAAAAAAATTAATAAAAAAATATTTTTCTAAAAAAAATAAAATTTTTAAATGGTTTTAGTCAAGTTTGATAAAATAAATAAGTTAAATAAGTAAAAAATTAAAAAATTGACTTTGTAAATAAGTTAAATAAGTAAAAAATTAAAAAATTGACTTTGTAAAAGGAGGGGCTAATTTTGTCATAAAAAGTTAGGTTGTTTAATTTTGTGGAATTCATTTGAAAATTCCATCTGATGTAGTTATGTTCAATTTTCATAAAATTGAATTCTTAGAATTGAAACCTAAAAATATGAATTTATAAATGAATTTCTCGATTTCAAACAAAAGGTTAATGATTTTGTGGAAATCAACTAAGCATACTTGTTAAAATTAAGTTATAACTACCATCTTATTTTTCTATTTTTGATGCTACACAAGGTCTTTTCTTTTTTTATGATGGTTGCTTTTCTTCCTTTTTTAGGTTTATCTATTAACTCTTGACAAAGCCTAAAGGCATTAACTTAATATGACCCACAGCTCCCTTTTGGCCAAAAGCTTATATGCATCTTACATTATTTTTTGTATAGATATAGACAAATCATACTATTCCAATTATTGATCCAACAAGATTGGATTAAAAAATAATTAAAATAAGCAATGAATCTTCAAAGGTATATTTGGTCTTGTCCAATCTTATATTTTTATGCTTTGCTATTTGTAGGGGCAGACTTGGAATTTAAACATTAGAGAGGCCCTTAAAATTATATGAAAATAAGGATACAATATAACTGATTCCTCGAACTATATTTAAATTAACACTTAAATCTTTTTATATTTAAAAATTAACTGTAACGTCCTTCACTTATAGTTTTTCTCATTATCTAATCATTTCGTATAAAAAATTAATATATTCCATTTATAAAGTATGTCTAACTAAATGCGAAGAGTTCAATCTTTAAATAGAAGGACTCGATTGTAAGACTTAAGAATGTTATAATTATTTCTCAAATATAAAAATATTTAAGTGTTAATTTGAACATAACTTAAAGATCCAATTATTATTATTATTAGAAAAGTGAAATTTGAATCTGAATCTATTATTAGGTCATATGTGTATTTACTACTAGACTATCCTATACCCAATTATATTTCAACATAACATAACATCATAATTTTTTTTCTAATATATTGATGATAAATACATGTTTCAATTAGAATATTAGTATTTCTTATTTTAGGGGTCTCTCTTTCACATGATCTCAGTAAAATATGAAAGCATGGGAAATGGGAAATGGCACATTTATACACACAAAAGGAAATGGTGATTTGGTCATTTAGTGTGTATGATGACAATCAATTGTATCTTTTAGAATTAGGGTAAAAAGGTCATTTGGTCAAGCAAAAACCTAGAGATGCTAAGCTCAGAATGTTCATATTTGATGCCCCCTAGGAAAACCTTTCTTAAATATCATTTTTATCCCTAATTTTAGATGACAATTACAAAATATTACTAGTCAACTCTTATGATATATTTGATTCACCTGTAAAATATAATGAAAATGAATATGAAAATTAAAAGAAATCGTGTTCTAAATTTAATTTTTAAATATTGTTATCTCAATGTGCACTTCACGCAGATTTTAAAATTGATATTTTATTTTGTAACCTATTTGATTATGTACGAGATACATGTATCATTTAACAAAATAAATAAATAATAATAAATAATATATTATATATATATATAATAAGAAAAATGGATAAAAGATGCAATTATAATTAAAAATAAAAAATTAATTTATAACCCTTTATAAATAAATATATATATATATATATAATAAGAAAAATGGATAAAAGATGCAATTATAATTAAAATAAAAAATAATATTTATAACCTTATATTTTTAAACATAAGATCTTAGACATCATCATGTCTAGTATTATTAAGCTTATCAAAGAAAGAATACTCCATAGTGATTCAATACACAAATGGAAAAAATAAATAAATACGAGGAAAGACAAATCATATTGAAATATATACGTATTATTATAAAATCTAACTCTTTTGATTATTAACTAAAACATAATAAATAAAACAAAATGAAATTGAAAAACATATTAGCATAACCAAATAAGACTAACTTGTTAAGAGTTTTTTAAAACTTATCACCAATAAAAGATTCAAAAAATATTAAAAAAAATAGAAAATTCACCTTAAAAATTATAAAAATTAATTTCTTAAATCCTATTATCTATAAAAATTTAAAAAATATTAGAATTATTATTATTAATAATCTTGCATAATAATTAAAAATAATATTAAAAAAAAATTAAAAGATGCACTTTAAAAACTAAAAAAATAATTAGTTACATAACTATAATTATTAATATATAAATTGGAAGGTTACTTAAGATCATTATAAGTATAAAAAACATAATAAAACTACAAAATTAATTACATAATAAGTAAAGTTAAACCTAATTAACTATAAAATTTATTACGTAATAACTAAAATTAAAATTAGAGAAATGAAAATATTCAAAATACAATAAAAAAAATACTCAAATAATAAAGCTCTATATAAGACTAAAAACCTCTCTTTGCATGGTTATATATATAATTTATCAATTATATAGAAAATAATATATAAAAAATTTTCAATATATATATAGTGCAAACCAAATCAAATCAGTATAAGCAGAATAAATTGAATTTCTAATAAAAAATTGAACTGAACTAAATAATTTATAAAATAAAATTAAACTAAAATTAGTTGGATTCCATTCGATTCAATTTTTCAATTTTAACTTACTTTTTGAGTTACATTAATTTGAATTTTATAATTTTTAAAAAATTGAAACGAACTAAAAATTTTGGTGCGTCCTTCTCGGTCCTCTCATACTAGGGAAAGGTCCTCTCAATACTGTAACGCTCACATTAGATATGGACTGAATTGTCTCATGATGTTCTGAACCCAACTCACGAACCTTTTTAATAGGCGAACAACTCAACCTTTGGAACATAGTGTAGCCCCAGGCAGTAAATCAAGGTGCCAAACCTTCCCGTCAATGTGAGCTCCTGAGGAAGATTAGCATGTTATCCGTAGAGTAACTTTTATCCATTGAGCAACGGTCCTTCCACTTGGCACCGTTGAGGCATTAAAGCCAACTTTCGTCCCTGCTCTACAGGTGGGTCCTGCAATCAATCTCCCTTTTACCTTTGCACTTGAGGGCCAATCTTCGTCCGGCCCGAGGAAATCTTTGCACGCCTCCATTACCTTTTGGGAGGCTATCATAGAAAATATGTACTTAAGATTGTTCCTTGGCTCATTGTCCCTTAGCCCGTAGGTCCTGACACAAGGTTAGAATTTTAGCTCTTTTAAAGTGGTATCTCACTGATGGCTCACACTCTCCTGGAAGAGGGCATTCTTCTCCTTCCATCTAAGTTGCACAGGAAAGGCTCAGTTGGCAACGCAAGCTGAAGATATGGGAAGAACTATCGGATTTGATTCCCACTAAACACACTTATAGAGAAGGGCGAAGAGCTTTAACTGTGACTAAGGCCCGAGCCGGATTAGGCAATCTCTCATAATAGAATCCAAATACTGGTGGTTTAAAAAAAAAAAAAATCGAAATAGAACTAAAATTTTAAAACCGATTCAGTTCAATTTCATTTAATCAATTTTATTAATTGTTATCCAACTCTAGTTATTAATTCAATTACTAGTTATAGTTATTAATAAAAGTAAATTTAATGGAGAAAAAAAATTTTTAAACTAGAATAAA
Organism: Jatropha curcas; assembly: GCF_014843425.1. Next base: position 707,369 of record NW_023590846.1, read on the forward strand.
AATTTGCTTAAGTAATTGAGGGTGCAAGCTCATCACTTTGTCCTCTTTGCTTTGCAAAGGAAAATAAAAAAAGCTAGGTATAATCATTCAAGTTGAGATATTGTACCCTAGTAGAAAAAGTTGGTAGAAGAAAGTTTGATCACATTCTTTTCATGGCCCTCAAATTTAGAAGGGACATTGAATTTTCATTGTTAAACAAATTTCATAAATAGTATCATATGATTGAAGACATTGAAACATTATAAGATCTATCTAGAAGGGATGAATGGAGACACCTTTAGTGTTGGGAGAGAGAAAAAAGAAATTGATGCTAATCATTTAATAGCCTAATAAAGGTAGAACCTTGATGTCCATATATATAGACATATACTTTGAAATTTAAAGCCACAAGCCCAAGACCATGAGACAAAAGATCTAGCAATGATTTAATTGAAACATCTATGTTTTGATGCACAATTTTCAATCATTCTAGAGTTTTGCCTTGCCCTCAAGCTTTTGTGGAATTTTGATTATTTATTTATTATTATATAATATATTGGCACATAATTATATGAGAAAAGTGTTCTTTTAAAAAAAAGAATTATAAAATAAATTAGAAAAATATATTTAAAAATTGTACTTGTTCTACATTTTAATTTACGGAATAATTTAATTAACTAAATGTAATTTATAAATTAAAACGTTCATTATATTAAATTACAAATTAAAAGTGTTACTAAATGTAATTGTACTATTTTTTAAAATTAATACTTAAAATTATAGATTTACGCACAAATATATTTTTGTTGTAAACTTACCTTCTGCAACTTTCTTTCTTTATTTTTGACTCAGGAAAAAATCGCATTTTTTTTCTTACTTTGAATAAGGTATGTTTTTATTTATATTCATTTTTTCAAAAAGAAAATAACAAAATATAATAAAATTTCTTAGACAATAAAATTTTAATTTATAAATAGGTTCCACATTGATCTACAAATGTGATTATAATTATAATTTCAAAAAATAAGCATTAAATCAGATTGAATAATTGTTCCTAATTCTACTATTAAAAGGTATTTTGATTGTAGAATGAGAAATTGAGAGAAGTGACAAAATTTTTTAAGGTTTTATTACAATATTTTTTTATCAATATTTATTTCTAGACATTTAAAGGGCATTATAAAAAAATTATATTGAATTTCAAAATGTTATTTCAATCCTTATGTCAGTAGGAAAAAATAAAAAATCTAAATTTTTATGGTTGAATTGAGATAGGTTCAACTCAATGAAGTATGAATCCAAGTATTGGATTGGGAGCATATGCAATTATGAAGTCAAGCCGAAAAACATGATAAATTTTTTTTAAAAAAAGGAAAAATATTGAAGATAAATTTAAAAAAAAATCCAACTCTACCTCTAATGGGTGAGATGAGATGACAAAAATCTCTTCTCTCTTAATTAGAGGTCTCGAATTCGAGCCTCGGATACACTCCAGTCTTTTTAAACACTTGGAGAGAGTGTTTTCCCCTTCAGACCTATTCGGCACGAATCCGAATTAGTCAGACCTTTAAAAAAAAAAATCCAACTCTATCATAATTAAACAGCCGTTTAAATGAATATTGAAATTCATTTGCAAGATAGATTTATAATCCGTTTAATTATGAATTCTTTAATTATTTTATTAAATAATAACATATCTATCAGCTTTAATCCTACTAGAACTGGAACATAAATGTCAGTTCAGTCTGTCTAAATATGGACCTATTTAATTATTTTATTAATAATCAATATGATGTGAATTTTTCAATGCACCCCTCATTTCCTAACGTATATTATTATTATTATTATTATTATTATTATTATTATTTCTTTTATGACGATAGGTTGCCTGTATATACTCATTTTAAATTGTTTAATTTTTATAATCAATATGATGTGAATTTTTCAATGCAGCCCCTCATTCCTAACGTATATTATTATTATTTATTATTATTATTATATTATTTTATCTTTTATGACGATAGGTTGCCTGTATATACTCATTTTAAATTGTTTTAATTTTTTATTTATATGATATTTAAAGTGTAAGTTCTTATTTATTATTTTAAAATAAATTGCATTGATTAATTTATATTGTACTTTATTTATACTATAGAAATTTTTTATTAGATGTCTTGCAGCTCTAACAATTATTATTATTATTATTATTATTTCTTTTATGACGATAGGTTGCCTGTATATACTCATTTTAAATTGTTTAATTTTTTATTTATATGATATTAAAGTGTAAGTTCTTATTTATATTTAAAATAATTGCATTGATTAATTTATATTGTACTTTATTTATACTATAAAATTTTTTTATTAGATGTCTTGCACTCTAACATTGCCTTTAAAATAGAAATTTTTGAACTCTAAAAAATAGCACTTTTCATTTATATTCTTTTTAAAGTACTAGTCCACTATAATGTGAAAATATTATATTAATAATTATTATTTAAATTAGGTTTGTGCTATTTATTTTTAAGTTATTCAACTTGAATTAATGGATTATAGATTTTCATCTCTTTAATTTAAACTTTCTTTTGAGTTTGAGTTTATTTCAAATACCTATTTTAATTATAATAACTAATATATATTGTAATATTCGTAATTTTACGCTTTGGGCATGGAAATAAATATATTTATTATTAAATTACATTACTATTTATTTTGATTAAAAAAATAAAATTAACATGTATTTTTACTCATTTAAAATTAACAATATAAAGCAATTTTCCTCCCTTTTAATTAATATAATTATAAAATAAAAAATAAAAGTACTATTATTTTAAAAAGGGTGATAAAAGATCAAATTCGTTGGGAAAAAAAGAATATTATTACTTGTTAAATTATAAATATAATTAAAGGTAACTAGAACTTTTTTTGCAATATCTAATTTTATATTTAACATGCAATTATTTTTATTCCAATTGTTTCAAGAATTTTTCTTTGCTAAAAAATTGTTTCAAAGTGACATAAATAAATATTAATATTTAACTTAAAAATCAATACGTAAACAATAATATTTGTAATAGAAGATCCTCCCTCAAGTTTATAGATAGATATATGTGATATTAAATCTAAAAACTCAAAGTCATAGATATTCATTCAAAAAATATTAAAAAAATTAAAATTTTAAATGTTTAATTATCTTTATAACTATTTCAAAATTTATTTTTTAAAAACTATATCTAATTAATCATAAAAAATTAAATAAAATTTCGTAAATTTAAAAATTATTGAATAAAAAGAGAGTGCTTGAATTTTTTCATTATTTTACCTTTAATATAGAAAAACTGAAAATAAAAATGATAGCAAATATGCTCAAAAAGCCACTTTTTCATTAATTCAAACTTCATAGTGTATTTTTTTTAACAAGATTTCATTAGATTAAAAAAAGAAAAAAAATTTTTATATGATATTAGTCAAATACAATAATGTGTAAATAATCCAAATAAGTGTACAGCATCATCTCCAAAATCTCCAAAAAAATCAAAGAGAAAAAATATATTTTAAAAAAATTATTTTAGTTTCATTATATTTAACTAATAGAGTATAATAGTAAAATGTTTACCATATTTTAAAAAATTCAAAACATAATTAATTAAAAAATTTAAATTTCATTTTCAATTAAGATTTTCAATTTATCTTCTAGAAAGTAATATCACATGAAAACTTATAATTAAAAACATCAAAATCTATTAATTATAAAAATTATTGAATAATAATAATACAAGATCAAATAGAGAAAATACTTCTACATAAAAAAATCTAATTAAATTGATATCTTAAGGATTCCAAATTAAACTAAAGTTATTATAGAAAATCTCATTATCCTTCTTATTCCCACATTTATATATAGGTGATGTTTGGTTGAAAATAAGTATGAAGGGGAAGTTGAAGTTCTCAGGAAGTTGAAATTAGCCATATGTTTGGCTGCCACTAGAAGAGAAGTTTTCAGAAATTTAACAACCCCACTTCCTTGACTGTATAGGAAGTTACTTCCTCCCCTCATCCTAAGGAACATAACTTCCTGAGTTTAAAGTATTGTCACTTTCTATTTTGTCGCTTTTTTCTTATTTTTTTGTTTACCAAAAGCTTCTTAAGAAGACTTTTCTAGTAGGGATATTTATATTATTTCTAATATCAAATATTATTAACACATTTTTTACTTTCTAGGAATTTAAAAAATCAACTAAACATAATCATATTATACTTTTTGAGAATTTACTTCCCTTGAATTATACTTCACTTATTGGGAAGTAAGTCAATTTGAATCAAACGAGGCCATATTATAGATAGATTATTATTATTAAAAGCTATACATACACATGGTCAACTATTTAGTTCAAAGAAAGTAAATATAAACTATCTTTGGATTGAAACCGGCAGTTCAATGGCTGGTTAAGATTCATGTTAATGATAAAAAATGAACCTAAATCAGTCAGAATTACAGTTCCAATCCGGTTTGGACTAAAAATTCATTTTTACTTTGAAAAATTTATAATTATTTTGTTTATTATATATATCTCTAAAAATCTAAGTAAATCTATTACTACATGATATAATTGACTTAAAAAGATAAATGTTTTAAAAAATAAAAGAGACAAAAAAAAAAGTGAAATGCTTAGTTTAAAATTACATTGTTTAATACAAATAGGGGTTTAACAATATTTTTTTCCTTCTAAATTTTCTTACTTAGTCAAAAATTACAATGTTTGAAACATTTTTCAATTTTTTCTAACAATTTATTTAATTAATAACATTTAGACAAAATAAAATTATAATTTATTTAATTATTTTATATTTATTTATAAAATTAATTAATTTTATTTCTCATATGAATATAAACATTTTAAAAAATTATTTAAAATAAAATTTATTAATATTTTTAAATTCACATTAATTTCTTCAAAAGAAAAACGTAATCCTAAAACCAATTTAAAAAAAAAAAAATAATACGCATATTACTGGAATCCTATGCTGCCCATACTTTAGTTTCAGAGTTCTGATCCTTGGGTTGCAGCAGTCAGTCATATTTCCCTTTCACAAGAATTCAGTGTTTTTCTTTGTTTACACGTTACAAGCTACGTGCTGGAGTTGGTGAAGTCATGCATTTAATTTTAAGTTGTAGCAAATGATAAAGGTACATTTTGTTTGTTTGTTTGTTTTTAAAGGAAAAAATCTTAACCGACAGTTATGAAGTGAGTTTAATCTTGCATTTGATGGTACCAGATATTTTCTACTATGGTTGTGAATTTTAAATAAAATATTATTTTTGTTGGATTTATACTCTTCTTTTATGGTTAGATTAATCGAAAACTCACGATTTAACAATACTCTAACTAATATTGGTTAGAAATTTAAATTTATAAAAAGCCAAATAAAATAATATATGATAGTTAGTTATAAGTATAAAATACTAGTATAGACTTTTATTTTATCATTTTTTAAGGATGAAATTTTGTTTATACTTAAATTACATCTCTTATAAAAATATATTTTATTTATTACGGCATCATTTTATTTTTAGAAAATTATTACTTGTTGTCAATATTATATAAATAATTAAAAGTATTTTATTTTAAAATGAATAAATTGTTTATTATTTTAATATTTATATAAATAAATATTTATTATAAGTGGTACTGGGAAGTATATTTGGAGAAAAATGTTAAATTGTGTCCCATAAAAATAATATTTTATTCATTAATATGAGTATAATTTAAAACTAGACTGCTATTGTAACTAAGTTGAAGTGGATAATGAAGAAAATTGGCTTTAGGGTATAATTAAAACTATCTGCAAAATTTTGGAGTTTTTTTTAATGATTTAATCCATCTATCTATCTATCTATTTATCTATCTATCTGTCTACCTATACTATATATAAATATGAGAATAGACGGGAATAATGAGATTTTCAATAGCGCCCTTGATGAAATTTAAGATATTCTAAAATAATGCTAGTCATAGCCAATTAAAAAATTATATTGTATTAGTTGATTGGATATATTTATAAAAATTATTTTTTAAACCAATCATATGTGATTTGATTATCTTATATGAGTGTAGTGAGAGGTCTGGAGTTTGAATCTTCACGACCACAAGTATTTTCACCAAGGTGAGTGGAGGGTTATACTTGTTCTATAACCCGTAGTGTTATTTTAGTACATCAGACCTCCTAATGAATAAAAAATATCATTTTTTAAATAAATACAGATAGATAATTAAGCAATTCAAAATTTTAAATTTTATCTTTACTAAATTTATTTTTTAATAAATATATATGATAACGAGACATTTGAAAATTATTTTATATTTTATATATTGATCAACGAGACATTTTGAATAATTGATTTATAATTTTATTTATTAAATATTTAATTCTTTTAGATATAGAAAAAAAAGAAAATATATTTCTTTTTTATTAATATTTTTTTTTGGTGATGATGTGATTGGATATATTTATTTTTGAAAAATAAATTTTCAAATAGGAATATAATAATATCTTATTTAAGAGAGATTAAAAAAAGAAGAAAAAAATATTTATGTATTTTTATTAATATTTTTCCTTTATGTTTGTAAGATTTGATTGGATATTTTTTTAAAAACTATAATTTCGAATAGAACTTACCGTAATTTAAACTTAAATAAAAACGGTTGAAAATTTTAATTAAAAATATATAATATTTTAATTGATAAATTGATATATTTATATATTTATATACATTGTAACAATTTTTTGTTAGGTGAGTATTTAAAGATTTTTATTTTTAATAATAATTTTTTATTTTCTTTTTCGTTACTGAATAATTTATAACTACTATGTATCATTTTAATTTAGTAAGAGATTTATATCTCCTTTGCAATAAATAGATGACATATTGATAATTAAACATTTTTAATTTTATTGATTTTTTTCTCTTATATCCTCTGTTTGACTTAAAAGAAAATAATATTTAGGAAACTCCAAAAAACTAGAACTATATATTTCTGTTTGGGTCACTTTTTGGGGTTTCAACAATTTGTATGTATATTTATAAATTAGGGACTAAATGATTAGGTTTGGGTCACTTTTTGGGGTTTCAACAATTTGTATGTATATTTATAAATTAGGGACTAAATGATTAGGTTTAGAGATTGAGTTGAACTTTATTCTAAGACCATTTCATTATATAAAAATAGAATTAAGTATATAAGAAGTAACATTACAAGTAATCTGTATCAATATATAAATATTGATTTTCTTTTTGGACACTTATTAGGATTTTAAAAATCTATATTTATAAATTAGGGACTACAGGATTAGGTTTAGAGAGTTGAACTTTATTCTAAGACCATTTCATTATATAAAAATAGAATTAAGTACATAAGAAGTAGCATTGTAAGTAATTTGTACAACAAAGTGTAATACAAATTAATCACTTGTTTTTATTTTAATCTAAACAAAACTTATACTTTAATATTATATAGATAAAAAATAAGCATATAATGAGCATAATAAACATGCAACATACGTCATATAAAATGCTAGTACTATATATAAATGTGGAAATAAGGGAGGGATAATGAGATTTCTGATAGTGCATTTGATGGAATTTGAATATCTTAAACTAACCTTAGATGACCAATTAAAAATTATATTTTATCAGTGGATTGAATATAATTTTTTTAAATTATTTTTTAAACAAATATAATAGATTTTTATAATGTTAAAAAACATTTCATATGAGAAAAATATTTTGTGCTAAATAAAAATATTTAAAACAAACTTCAGTATTTTATTATATTTCAAATTTTATTTTCAAATATTTATAAAAATTACAACGCAATAAATAAAATCAACCATTAGTTTCAAAATTTATGTGAAGCGCAAATCAAGACTACACTAGAATAAATATAATTTTTTTTGAAAAGGAGTGTAAATATAATTTAAATCCAAGGTGAATGTATACAAAAAGTAAACAATTGAAGTTAATGTAAATTACTATCTCGGTTACATAATACTTGTCACATTTGAAAAAATAGCTTGTTTTCAAATACTTGTTACATTTATGGTTTCAAGGAGTAATAAATGTTTTTTTTCATATTTACCCTTTATATATGACCAATAAGTATTATTTCAATTTAATAGTTTTCTTAAAGAATTAATATTAAATTAAGGGTGATATAGTCAATTTACTCAATAATTTATTGTAATTTAGACAAATTTAATAGTTTTCTTAAAGAATGTGAAATTCTAAATATGACAAGTATTATGGAACAGAAATAGTAATTGAATCAGTGTAAACCTAATAAATAAAAATTCTTTTATGACAAAAGCTGAACTTAATTTATTACTTATCAATATACAAATTAAAGCAATTTTTTTTTTGAGTATTGAGGATGAGAGATTTCGAACTGAATCTATTATCATGTCGTATATATAATTATTATTAGACTATGTTTAGGTCCGCACAAATTAAAGCAAATTAGATAGACTTTTAGTGGTTTTTAAATGAACTTAAACTTATTTTTATAGATTATAAAAATCGAATCGACATGAAACTTTTTTTTTCTTTTAATTTGCAAGGTCTAAACCATCGAAATAATATTAGTTATATTAAGAATATTCTTTTTCTTAATTCGTCAAATTGTTGACCCAAGTGATAATTATATAGATGGACTAAGTTCAAACTAATAGATCATTAGAACATTCTTGACACGACAAATTTTTAGGTAGACTCAGTCTACCACATTAGCTATAAACTCACTCAATAAAATATAGTCATATCAACAGCTTGTTATTTTTCAGTCTCACAACAATAATTCCTAAACCATCGCAACTAGATTTTCTATGTCTAATTAAATATGAAATGTTATTTGACTTATTTTCATGGAATATGTAATGGAAACTAAAAATAAAATTCCATATTCCAATCCATATACCGAATTTTTATTTTATTATCCTTTAATTTATAACTATATATTTTAAAATTAAAAAATTAAATATTAGAATAAAATATCTTTAATTCTTCATTTTTTAAAGAAAACTTCTATTTAATCTAAAACTACGTAGTTTAATAGAATATTTTAACCAGAATAAAATATCTTTAATTCTTCATTTTTTAAAGAAAACTTCTATTTAATCTAAAACTACGTAGTTTAATAGAATATTTTAACCCTAACCCTAATTAGTAATTAATATATATTATGTGCTCGAACACTCATATATACTTTCTTGAGTTGAAACTTACGATTCTAAGTTATAATGTCTTACTTTTTATTAGATTATATGGTTTGAAATATTTTAGTACACTTAGACTCATAATGTATATTTTTGTTGTAGATTTAGCACTTTTTAATGGATTTGGTGACTACATGTATTGATATATCTTAATATGAATGGTATTATCTTTTGTTGATTTTATAATATTACTATTATTATTAATTATTAAGCTGTCAGTTATATGAATTGAATTATTAAATGTTAAGGGTAAAGTATATTTACTATCTATAAATATGTAAGAATAAATATTTTGATTTTTAGTTACATGTGATATTATTTTATTATTTTTAAATTTTAATAATGTCTTTTTAGTATGTATATATAAAAATATGGTGATTATTCCTTGTTAAAGTTAAAAATTTACATCTTAAAAAATGTCATAATATGTTAGATTTGTATTTGGTTAAGAAATTTGGAACTACCGAATTCCAAATCGAATTTCAATGGAATGGTATGGAATAAAATTTTAAATTCTAAAAAATATTTGGAATGGAATGGAATACAATTCAAATTTCAAAATATTTTGGAATGAAATTGGAATGAGGGGCATTCTGTTCCATACCATTTAAAATACACACCTACCACCAAGAATGAATTTGAAATATAAATAGAGTTCACAAATTTAGTTTCTTTATATTGAAATATTTGATAAATATAAACTCTTTTCATAATCGAAGGTAGATTCAAATAAATTTGCAAGCAACACATTGATTTACAAAAGACATATTGCTTCACATCCGAATTTAATAACTCCTCGGTGACTTTGAAGTTAGGCAAGGCATTAAAAGCCGACTTTGAAGCTAAATGTGTCTCGTATCTATTTGGGTCATTTTCAGTCAACTGCTGAATCAATAGTTCCAAACGATCCAATGAAGTTGATGCGGAACTCCAGGTTTATAGTCAAACCGAAACCCCAACACACAAATCAAAATTGAACATATAACAATAATAAATCCCCAACCTATGGAATCCCCAAACAATAATGTATGAAAAAGCTAATAATAAGTTGATTTAAAACAATAAGAACAACAATGACACAAGAATGCCTTTTATGAAAGCAGTTCTTAATGCAAAAGCAAGAACAAAACTTATGAACTCACTTTGGAAGAAATTGGTCAAGCCAAGATACTATTATCAATCTGATTGATTATCAATAATGTGTTTTGCATTGAGAATAAGAATGCTTTATATAGCCTTGGACAGCCTTTTGGATTTTCCAAGCTAAAAGAAAACTAATAACCAATGGAAACTAACCCTAAACCCAATAAAAAAAAAAGCAAAATATGTTTTTGACTTAAGCCCATTACAAAAAAAGCCTAAAAATATTAAATTAACCCATTCTAACCTAAAAAGAAGCCCTAAATATTTAATGCAAACTAATGGCTGTCCAAATACATTAAGACTAATTATTTATTACAAAGTTGATTAGACATGGATTATGGTCCATTTGTAAATTAGGTCCAAATATGCCCGAAATGTTTTCTTTAGCTTTCAATAAAGAATGATTGTCAATCTCCTCTACAAATCTGCCCATTAATGCTTAAATAGCTTCCTTGAGCTTCTTTGATCTTGCTTGAGTGATTGGTCCTTGAGGAAGTATCAATTCATCCTTCTTCTTGTCAGGTTCAAATTGTGATGCCTTGATCATGCTTATATCAGAAGTAGTCCCCAATATTCGCCTACAAGCGAATGGTTTCGATTACAAACTAGGTGATGCCCTATCTGATTGGAGATTGTGGGATGATTTCTCTCTATTAATGCTATTGAACTTGCAACTAACCTTACTAGTTTCTCTCACTTTAAATCACTACCATCCTCTCTCTAAGCAACTCACCAACCAACCCTTTTCTCCGAGGGTGATTTGCGCGAGTCTCTTCCTTTTGTCTCTCCTGTGAACTCGTTGGGAAAGATGGCAATTGTTATCATTTCTTTGAATACACTCCTCAATCATCATTACCGCCGTAGGAGAATGTGTATGCTCAGGCTAAAACTTGTTTAATGCAAACAGTAGTTGTTGGCTCAAGGGTCAATTTCTAATCTCGGAATTTTGATGATTAAAACAAAACAAATAAATTTAAATTTTATTATTTGTGCTAATATTATTTTATTTATTATTTGTGCTAATATTATTTTATCAGAATTGCTTACTACAAAATCGCATAATGTGTGTTGGAAGATATTTTATGAAGACGCCTAGTGGTTAGGCGATTTAGGATTACATTTGTAGATAGAGAGAAAAATTCATCTATGAAGCACATAAATTAATTTTTCTCTCATCAAAAATATTTTTCGAAAATTAGGATTCTTCGAAAATAAATTCTTTCGTTGAAAATTTGTTTTCGAAAATTATGCTTTAAGTGCTTTAAGAATCGAAATGATTTAATTACCTAAAACTAAAGAGATTTTATCTCTAAATGATTTTGGTAATAAATCATACACTTTCTCTTTCGGAAATATTTTTTGAAGATCTAAAGAATTTCAACTTATATTCTTACCTAAAACGAAGGTAGATTGTATCTTTTCGTTTTTAGTAAATAGTATCTTATTCGAAAAATATTTTCCAAATAAAAGTGCTTTCAAAAATCTTTTTGCTTAAAGGAAAGATCATCTTTTATTCACGTACCAAAAAGGATAAAATAAATTTTTGGTAACTAAGATTTTCGTATCTTCTAAATAAGAAAAGAAGATATTCTGATTTCAAAATAAAATATTCTCTCCGAAAGCCTGAGAGCGTACTAGATCTCTCGTATAAAAAGGAGCTTCCAACGTTTGTGGAACTGGGTGGAAGTTCAAGAGGTTTTCGTTTTAAGAGGCACTCTCTCATTTGAATGCATATCGGTTTTATCTCTGCAAAACTTACTGCGTCGTATCCCCTTATTTCTTTTCATCTTAATACTTTACGTTTTATCTTTAAAAGAGAAAAGAAATTTTATAAGAACTTCTTTTGAAAAACAGTTTTGATTTCTAAGATGATTTTCTAATCTTATAAATTGTTTTTCCTGCGCTTATATTTGCATTTCCGTCTGTCTATTTAGATTCTGTAATCTTTAGCAGATATGTTTTTATTTGATAAACTTTTGTGTAATAGCTTAGGTGAAAAGCTATTGTGAAATAGGTTATCAAGCGACATTCTCCATGACAGAGCTTCTAATGTCTTGAATTGAGTTTCTGTTCTCTACCAAAAATAGAAAGGGTTGAGGTTAACTAGAACCTTTAGAAAATCTAGTGGGACAAAGGGTAGATTAAAGGTAGATGCTAGGGTGTTGATCTATTTACCTTGTACTGGTGTTTGTTCTGTACTTACCCTTGAAAAGAGAAATATAGTTGAGGATCTCGAAGATGAGTCTTGGGAGTGGATGTAGGCGAGTTAGTGCCAACCGACTATAAATCACTTTGTTGATAGTTTTAATTTCTTAAGGTTCGCTTGATACTGCCTTACTTACCACTTTGTTTATATTTTTAGAAATGCTAAACTTGTTAATGAATGTTGATGTTCTAAAATTGAATAAGTCTTATCTTCCTCTGAAACATAGAACTCTGGAATTTTGATAAGTGAATTATACCAAGTCCGTAAATAGTTCTTCATTTACGAGTTATATTTCACTACTTGCGGTTTCTAATCTATTTTTTCTAAACCTGGTTAAGGCTCTGTGAAGCAGTTCTATTAATAACGTGGTCCTCTCACACCATCTTATATGATTTTCTAAACTTTTATGAGGAATTCTAAATATAATAGCTTTCCGTCATAAAGAAGTTCTAATATTGAATAAAGACATTATGAAGCAGTTCTTAATCAATAGCTGCACTTTTGGCATTAGTCTTTCTATTCTTTATAAATAGAACATTGTGAGGAAGTAGAACATTGTGAGGGAGTTCTAATCCATAACTTATTCTCACAAGTTCTTTATTTTTCCGCTGCACTTAGAATTCTATATTTTGTTTTAAAATTCTAAAATATTTTTATAAAACCCAATTCACCCCCCTTGGTTATGCCATACATATACGGGACCCACAATCTGGTACTAGAGCCTTGGCTCTTGACTTACCGAAACTTAACCGCTTAAGAGATAAGATCCCATGGCAACCTCACTTCCTCTTACTTCTTCAGAAGGTGAATCTGTTTCTAGACCTCCTTTGTTCAATGGTTCTAATTACTCTTATTGGAAAACTAGAATGGAGAACTTCATGAAATCAGTTGATATAAACTGCGTCATTACTGGTCCTCGTATTTCTATGAAAACTGTAGAAAATGAGAGAGTTAGAAAAATAGAAGAGGAATATACTGATGCTGATTGGAATGATATCTCTATAAATGCAAAAGTTATTAATATTCTTCATGGTACATTAGATCCAACAGAGTACAACAAAGTGTCTGGATATAAGTCTACAACAAAAGTCTGGGAAAAACTTAGAGTTACCTATGAGGGTACAGATAGAGTAAAGGAATCCATAATTAATATCCTTCAGAGAAAATATTAAATTTTTAGTATAAAAGAAGGAGAAACTATTGCTGAATTAAATGGAGAAACTATTGCTGAATAAAATTCTAGATTTACTAATATAGTTAATCCTTTGAGAACTCTCGGAAAGGAAATTTCAGAAGATGAGCTTGTTAAGAAAATCCTTAGAATTCTACCAATTCTATCCAAAAATGGGATTCTATAGGGAACTGTTCATTGAATTACAAATAGAGACTCCCTTACTTATGATTATCTTATAGGAGTCTTGTTCAGAAGCAAATTGAAATCTTCTTTGACTATAGAAGATAAGAAAAAAGAAAGGACTGGCTTTGAGAGTTAGACTCTAGGTGAAGAAAGTTCTTCTGAGATTCTTGATAGTGAATGATTTAGCCACTTGTTGCTAAAAGATTTAAAAAGGTTTTCTATAGAAAGGGTGGAAGGACCCACAAGAAAAGTTTTAAACCAAAAGAAAGAAACTTCCCACCGCCAAAAATTGGTAACTTACCCAAGAGAGAAAGAACCTTCTAAAGTGGTTTCTGTTATGAAATGCAACAAAACCCCGGACATATTCCGAAGCCTAACTGTCCTAAATTTTGAGAAAAAGTACATGTCAACCAAAGAGAAGTTGACAGCTAAGGCATCTCGTTAGCTGCTTGGAGTGAATTCACAGATGATTTCTAAATCCTGAACAGCCCACCAGCTGATCAGCAAAGAGGAAATTGCTAATATCTCATGTTCTAATGGCTACTATTGATTTATTCTCACTTCCAAAAGAAAATTAAGTAACTCTGACTTCAACGAAAATTAGTACTTCTGGGGACTTTCAACACAGAAGCTGAAATCACATGAAACACAAAATTTGCAAACAGGCCAGAAGCCATGAGAAAGCACTGTAAGTATTTCTAAACCTTTTGAATTCAGAAAATGATCTTCTAAAATACTTACAATTATCTTTTAAATACTTACAATAATCTTTGCAATGAGTTTGAAAAGCTTGTTAGAAAGCATAAAGTTCTAAAGACAGATTTCAGAAAATTAAAATCTGAAAGTAGCCATCTAAAAGATGCTTTTATCAAGAAATTACATGCAAAGATCTCATCACGGAAATCAAAGATCTTAAAAGTTGTAATAATCGATTTTCTGAAAATCTGACAAATCTTGAAGAAAAATGTAAAGATCTGAATTCTGAAAATGAATCTTTGAAAACTGAGATTAGAATTCTAAAATCAATTTTAGAATCGTTTTCTAAAGAAAAAAAGACAAGTATCTAGCTATGATAGCATTTTTCTTAAACTAAACTCGTGTTTCTAATAAAGAAAAATGCATATCAAAGTTTCCAACAAAAAAGAAAAATTCATAGTAAAAGCTAAATTGCACTTGTTACCACTAATCCTCCAGGACCCCAATAGGCCGTTGGGTACCTAAATCTGCTTGATCTTTTCCTAGGTTGTGCCTAAGGAGTGAACTGAAGACAAAAATTGTCCGGTATATGGACAGCGCCATTGCTCTAGGCATATGCACTTGGCTTGACAGAAAGGAAGTTCACCAGATTAGAAAAGAAAAAAAGGGAGGTACTGTAAGCTTTGGAGACCAAAGCAAAAGGTATTAAAATTTTGGTATTGGCTGTGGAGGTTCTAATCCCTTCAATAAGAAGATGTCATGCTTAAGTAGAAGGATTACCATTTTATAAGCTTGTTACTGTGTTAGTCAGATTTGTGATAAAATAGAAGAGTGATCTTGAAACCTTCTCATTGTGAAGTTCAGAACATGCATTGATAATAAAACCTTATTCGTTGGAAACAAGGTTTTGGAAATATTAATACCTAGTAGATTCTTCTCTTGATATGCATTAACCAGGATATCATGTTTATTTTCTGTCTGATAATTCTAAGGTATGGTTATGGCATAGTTGGTTATGGCATAGAAGACTTGGACATGCAAGCATGCACCTTATTTCTAAACTGTCTAAGAAAGATTTGGTTCATGGTTTGCCAAAGTTAAAATTCGAAAAAGATCACATTTTTTATGCTTGTCAAATGGGCAAACAAACCAGAACATCTTTCAAATCCAAGGGCATGGTTTCTACGTCTAGACCTTTAGAATTGCTACACCTTGATCTATTCGATCTAATTACTCCTTCTAGTCTTGGAGGAAAATTCTATGCATTTGTTATTGTAGATGATTACTCTAGATTCACCTGGACACTCTTCCTTAGAAACCTTAGAAATAAGCATGAGTCATTATGACATGTTTGTTCATCTTTGCAGAGAATACAAATAAGAAGGATTATAAAGCATCACAGTAAGTTAGAAGTGGATCATGGAGTTGAGAATTTGAAAAAAATCAGAAATTTCGTTGCTGTTTATGGCAACGAGGTCAGGAATCTTCATAACTTCTCAGCACCGTAGAAACACCTCAATAAAATAGTAGTGGGAACGCAAGAAATTATAACAACCTACAGGGTCTTTGATTCTGTCATGAAAGCAGACACGAACAATTTCAAAATAACAACTAAAACAGCCAGAAGAGCGAGCAAAACAATTGATAATCAGGCTGAACCAGAAGTAGATAGGAATCCTATTTTGAAGATCAGAATATAGTTGAAATAGTTGAAAGTCAAATGCCAGAAACAGAAAATGAAGATTCTCAATTACCAAAAGAATGACGATTTCATAAGTATCATCCTCAAGAAGACATTATGGATGATCCCTCAGAAATGATGATGACTAGAGCTCAACTTAAAAGATATTTTGGTAATGTTGCTTTCATTTCTCAATTAAAACCTAAAAATTTAGAAGATGCTCAAAATGATGAAAGTTGGAATCTTGCTATGCAAGAAGAGCTAAATCAATTTGAGATAAACCAAGTTTGGAAACTTGTTTGTAGACCTAAAAACCATTCTGTTATTGGAACAAAATGAGTGTTTAGAAATAAGCTTGATGAACAAGGTTACGTTGTGAGAAATAAAGCAAGATTAGTGGCTCAAGGGTACGACCAAGAAGAAGGCATCGATTTTGATGAGACCTTTGCCCCGGTTGCTAGACTTGAGGCCATTATGCTAGACTTCGAGGCCATTAGAATGCCTCTGTGAAATTTGCCATGTTTTAAAAAACTTCATAATTGGTATCCAAATTGGATGTAAAAAGTTGGCTTTTCTAAATCGGTTTTCTAATGAAGAGAAGTGTATGTAGAAAAAAACCTCCTGGTTCTTGAAATTTTTGGACTAAACCTAAGGCATATTTACAAAACTTACTAAAGCTCTTTATGGGTTTGAAGCAAGCTCCTAGAGCTTGGTATGAAAGGTTGAGTAAGTTTCTATTGAAAATGGATTTTTTCAGAGGAAAGGTTGAATTAACAAACACTATTTATAAAAAAATAACAGCAGTATGACATTCTAGTTGTACAAAAAATTTTATGTTGATTGACATAATCTTTGCTCTACTAATGATCTTCTTTGAAGGAATTTTCTAACATTATTTGCAGGGTGTGATGTTCGAAATGAGTATTAATGGGAGAAATTAAACTTCTTCTTGGACTTGTCAAATCAATACAATGTGGAAAATGGAATTTTCATTAATCAAGAAAAAGTATATAGATAATTGGTTTTGGAAAACGCAATTTCAAAAAAATGGAAAAAAAAATCCAAGGTTTTATATTCGTTTAATTACGCAATGAGTCCATCGTCCAAAATTAGAAAAAGAAATGAGTCCATCGTCAAAATTAGAAAAAGATGAAAAAGGTAAGGACGTGGATATCAAGCTGTTTAGAAGTATGATTGGTTCTTTGCTATATCTATCGGCAAGCAGACCAGATATACACTCTAGTGTTTGTCTATGTGCTAGATTTCAATCGTGTCCCAAAGAATCTCATTTAATTGTTGTAAAGAGAATATTACGATATCTTTGTGGAACTTCTGATCTGGGTCTGTGGTATTCTAAAGATGATACATTTGATCTTGTTGGGTATAGTGATTCTAATTTTGCAGGAAGCAGAATAGATAGAAAAAGCACATCAGAAAAAGCACATCTGGGAATTGTCAATTTCTATTGTACGCCGCCCTTGTATCATGGTTTAGCAAGAAAGTAAGTACATCTGTTGCGTCTGTTCTACTGCAGAAGCAGAATATGTCTGCTTGCTGAAGGATTGTGTTGCACAAGTTCTATGGAATCAAACAACAGATTGGCAGGACTATGGACTGAAAAGCAACAATTGGCAGACTATGGTCTGAAATTAGAAACAGTGCCAATTAAATGTGACAACATAAGCACCATCAACTTATCTAAGAATCCAGTCCATCATTCTAGAACCAAGCATATAGAACTCAGACATCACTTCATATGTGATCATGTTCGAAAAGGTGATATAGTGATTGAGTTCATTCCAACAGAAAAGCAATTGGTAGATATCTTTACTAAAACCATTGAATAAAAGCCAATTTTGCTTAATTAAAAGAGAGCTGGGTATGTTAGTTCTAAACTCTTAACTTTAGAACTCTGTAAGTATGTTCTAAATTGCTTTCTATATTTGAAATTAAAATATTTGCTCTATGTTATGTTTTTAGTATTTTAATTTTTGTCTAAAACGCATATTGCCCTGATATGACTTTCTAATGTCATTATCAGAATCTTACTTTAGACTAAATCCAAAAACAGTTAATTTATTATGTTCCAAAAACAGTTAATTTATTATGTGTGTTTGTTTTATTATGTTTCGTAACCCTAGTGTTTTGGCAGTTTCACTATTTTATTGTTTTTATTATTTTATTCCTTTTATTCTATTTGTCGTTTTGAATTCCCTTTAAAAACTGTTCTTTATTTTTTTCTTCCGCCACTTAAGTGTTCTTATTTCTCTATTAACTGCTTCGTATTCTTTCTATCGCCTTCTTACTAACAAAACCCTAAGCTGCTCTGTGTTTCGAAAATCTCAACAATGGCCAAATCTAGTTCCACCTCCTCATCCAACTCCCTAACTGAGCAAGAACTTCAACTTCTGAAAAAGCTTTTGAAGAAATATGAGCAAAAAGAGTCGAAACAGAAAAAGCAGGAAGAGGAACCAAAGAAAGTAAAAATTGAAACTGCTACTTCAAAGAAACAAGCAGTTAGGGCACACGACAAAGGTAAATCTGTCCTCTCACTATATCCTCTCGTGCGTTCATATGTGATTGATTGGAAGTTCTTTTGGGCACGCGACAAAGGTAAATCTGTCATTTCTTCATATCCTCTCATGCGTTCATATATGATTGATTGGAAATTCTTTGGTAGCAATGAGTTTGATTTCAAGGAACTCTTTGAGTTTCAAGGCTAGATGAGTTTTCTGTCTCTGAACAGACTGTGTTATGAAAGTTTGGTTAAAGAGTTCTACGGTTCTTTTAAAGTGAGTGGAACAGAGTCGATCTCTGTTAAGTTTAAAGGTGAGACCAAAGCATTTTCTTACACTGATTTGGGAAAGATTTTTGATGTGCCAAATATTGGGTCTAGGGTGACAAAGATTAAGGATATTTCTAGGGTTAGTGATTATAAAAAGGAAGAATTTAAGGAAAAGGAATTTTGTGGAAGAAGATTTGTGAAAAAGGATTTTCTGCAGACAAACGGTTTACAATAGAATGGCTCAAACCTGACAGATAGTTATTGAAAGGACTTGTTAACAAACCTTATTATACATTAATTTATTTATTTCCTCAAATGAGTGCCTCACTCACATATGTTGAACCAGGTTAAGCTGTGCATAAATGTGGGGCACATAGTTGAAGAAAAGAAAAACCCTTCAAATTCTTTGTCATATATTTTTTGACAAGAGATAGCAGGAAAACAAACCCTTAAGAAGTATTGCCCCTACGGAAATTGATTTCTACCACCAGTGGTTTTGAGGTTTCATTAATTGTTTGATTATTTTATTTAAGGGAGAGTTGGTGGCTATTAGTTGTTTCAAAAAAGTTGCGGACAGCGTCTCTGGGTCATTATATTAAAAATGAAAGACTGAATGAAGGAAGGAAGAAATGAGAAGGAGAAAGAAGAGAAATGGAAAAAAGAAAAGAAGGGGAGAAAAGAAGAAACTGAAAAAAGGAAAAGAAAATGAAAGAGAAGTTGGAAAAAGTTGAGAAAGAAAATGGAAAGAAAGAAGAGAGGATGAGAAAGAAGAAGAGGAGAAGACAAAAGGAAAAAGCAAATTAGGAGAAACAGAGGAAGAAAGAAAAGACAGGGGGAAGCAAGGAAAGAAGAAGAAGACAGAACAAGAAGGAAGAAGAAGAAAGAAGCAGAGAGAAAGCAGAAGAAGAAGAAGAAAGAAGTTAGAAGAAGAACAGGAGAAGAGAAAAAGAAAAGAAGGAGGAGATGGAAAAGGATTCGAGTGCTGCTGAGAAAGAAGCAGAATCTTAGAAAGCGAAGAAGAAACAGGAAAGAAAAGAAAAAGGAGTCTGAGAAGATGGAAAAAGGAAAGACAGTTGAGGAAGTCAGTGATGCTGAGACAGAAAAGCTAGAAATAAGTGATGAAGAAAAATCTGCTGAGGTTAAAACAGAGAAAGAATCTGAGACATTATCAGCTCGAAGGAGTAGGGAAGCTATGCTAAGAAGGATGGAGAGAGAGCTAATAGAAGAGCATAACAAGGAACTTGATGAGGCAATAAAACATTGCAAGACTGTAATTGGACAGAATCAGTCTCTCATTGAGACCTTAGAAAGAATGAAGGATGTGAATGAAAGGAAATTAGCTACTCTAAAGTTAAAGGAACACCCTATACTCCTACCTCAGAGAAACCAAAGAGGGTCAAGCACACTAAGAGGGTCAAGCACACTGCTGCGCAAACATAGGACTCATGGAAGAAAGCCCTCCATTGCATCCGTCGTTCAAAAAAGGCCAGGAAAGTTCTTCTGAAAAACTGCTCTTAGCTTCAAATTTTGAGGAATTCTAAGGCCTAGAACTGTCCTAAGCCTCTACTAATCAGTTTTCATGTGTTGTGAACAATTTATTTACTTATCTTTTGTAGTTATATTGTGGAATTTGTTTATTCTGTTCTAATTTTCTTTTATTATGCTCTGACCTTTTTCTAACCCTTTTATATGATGACAAAAAGGGGGAGAACGCAGATATTTTGGTGTTATTTTGGTACGCACTTGGTGACCAAAGTACTTATATCTTGTTATCTTCTAATCTGCGATGCTTATTTTATTTTGGTGAGCTATATTTTATATGATAAACTGAACTGAGTGTTTTTAGAACTTAGTTTCTTATTCTAACGACTATTCTGCAGGTTGGACATAAGATTTTATTGTTCTATTTCTAATATCAGTTTCCATTCTATTCTTTTGCTCTGACCATATGCTCTAGTGATTATTAGATTCTTATGCTCTGATTATTAGAACTTAGAATATCATATGCTCTGATTATTAGAACTTAGAATATCATATGCTCTGATTATTAGAACTTAAAATATCTTTTCTATCTTTGCTAGTTCTAAAATCAGTTTCTAAAATGTCTCCCTAGTTCTAATTTTCACAAATAATTTTATTGCATTTATTAAGGGGGAGAAAAACACATGTTCTAATTTCGCTTCATATTAAGATCTTTTTGCATGCTTAGAACTTATATATGCATAAAATTTAGGGGGAGCACACGTTTTTATGTTTGCTAAATTTATTGGTTTTGTCATCATCAAAAAGGGGGAGATTGTTGGCTCAAGGGTCACAAGGTCAATTTCTAATCTCGGAATATTTGATGAATTAAAACAAAACAAATTAAAATTTAAATTATTATTGTTGCTTATAATATTATTTTTTAAGACAGAATTCTTATGGAAAGAAATCGTACAAGGCCAAGTCCTTACAAAATCCATAATGTGTGTGAAGAAATTTTTTTGGAAGACCTAGTGGTTAGGCATTATAGATACAATTATAGGATAAGAGAAAATTCATCTATAAGCACCATAAATTAACTTTTTTCTCTCATCAAAAATATTTTTCGAAAATTAGATTCTTTCAAAATAATTTCTTTCGGCAAAAAATTTGTTTCGAAAATATGCTTTAAGAATCGAAATGCTTTAAGAATCGAAATGATTTAATTACCTAAAACTAAAGAGATTTTATCTCTAAATGATTTTGGTAATAAATCATACACTTTCTCTTTCGGAAATATTTTTTGAAGATCTAAAGAATTTCAACTTATATTCTTACCTAAAACGAAGGTAGATTGTATCTTTTCGTTTTTAGTAAATAGTATCTTATTCGAAAAATATTTTCCAAATAAAAGTGCTTTCAAAAATCTTTTTGCTTAAAGGAAAGATCATCTTTTATTCACGTACCAAAAAGGATAAAATAAATTTTTGGTAACTAAGATTTTCGTATCTTCTAAATAAGAAAAGAAGATATTCTGATTTCAAAATAAAATATTCTCTCTTTCCAAAAGCAAGAACTACATATCTCTCTATAAAAAGGAGCTTCCACGTTTTGAACTATGAGGAAGAAAGAATTTTCGTTTTAAGAGTATTCACTTATTGATCATATCTTTTATCTCTCAAAACTTACTCTCTACCCCCATTTTTCTTTTCATCTAAAACTTACTCTCTACCCCATTTTTCTTTTCATCTTTACACTTTACGTTTTTATCTTTAAAGAGAAAAGAATTTTTGTTAACAACTTTTGAAAAACGGTTCTGTGTTTTAAACAATTTTCTAATCCGATAAACTGTTTTTCCTGTGCTTATATGTACATTTCTTTCTGTCTATTTAGATTCTGTAATCTATAGTAGATAAGTTCTTATTTGATAAACAAGTGTGTAATAGCTTAGGTTAGAAGCTATTGAGAAAAAGGTTATCAAGCGACCTTCTCCTTGTGTGAGATTCTAATGTCTTCGTTGCAGGATTTTTTAATGTTCTTGAAATTGAGTTTACTATACTCTGCCAAAAACAGGAAAGGGTTGGAGCTGTTAACTAGAACCTTTAAAATCGTAGTGGAGGATAAAGGGTAGAATCCTATGTGTCAGATGTTATCTATTGCCTTGTACTTTTGATTTCAGTCTCTTTACCCTTGAAAAGGAGAGATAACATACGTTGAGGAATCTCAAGATTGAGGTCTTTGGGGCAGTGGATGTAGGGCGAGTAGTGCCAACACTATAAAAATCACTGTTGCGTTGATCTTTTTAATTTCATGAAGTTTCGCTTGTGAATACTGCTTTACTTACACTTTTGTATATTTTTAGAAAATGCTAAACTTGTTAATGAATTTTGATGTCGAAAAAACTGTAATAAGTCTTTATTCTTCTCTGAACATTAGAACTCTGGATTCTGATAACGTGAATATACCAAGTTACTTAAATAGTTCTTCTATTTACAGTATATACACTACATTGGGTTTCTAAATCTATTTTTTTTTTAAAACCTGGTTAGGGCTCTTGTGAAGCAGTTCTAATTCAATAAACTGTCTTCTCACAAGTCTTATATGATTTTCTAAACTTTATGAGGAATTCTTTCTAAATACAATAGCTGCTCCGTCATATAAAAGAAGTTCTAATATTAAAATAAAGGACATTTTGTGGAAAGCAAGTTCCTAATCAATAGCTGCACTTTGCTTAGTCTTTTTCCTATTCTTTTATAAATTAGAACATTGAGGACAGTTTTTTTCTAACTCCATAATTTATTCTCAAATAGAACATTGTGAGGAAGTTCTAATCCATAATTTATTCTCACAAGTTCTTTATTTTTCCGCTGCATTTAGAATTTGATATTCTGTTTTTAAATTCAAAAATATTTTTAGAAAACTCAATTCACCCCTCTTCTTGGGTTGTTCCATACATATACGAGACCCACAGCAGTGAGCTTTGAGGACTGAAGAAGAAAGGAAGGCTGAGGGAAATGAAGAGAGAGAAAATAAAGAGCAAGGTAGAGAGAGGGGAGGATAGTGAGAGTATTTTAGTCTAAAAAAACTCTCTCCCCTTGGATCGCATTTTAGTTCTTTAACTCACGATTAAACATTAAAAAAGTAAATGGAAGGACTAAAATGTTTAACGGAACCATAACTTAGAGATGTAATCATGTATTTTACAAAAAACAGGTCTTGACTAATGTATTTGATAAATATATAGGGATGTAATAGTAATTTTTCCATAAAAAATGGGCTTGATGTTCATTTCGTTTTCATTCTTTTCATTCTCATGATATTTAAAGAAACAAAATTTTGTAAATAATTATTTTATTTATTAGGGCTCTATTAACTTTCAAAAGCTAAAAGTGAAATCTGATATTGTATTGTAAATGGGATTTGTGGCATGTTCACATTTAGCCAATAAGGAATTTATTTACCTAAATTTTGAAGAATTATTTTATTTATCTACGTTGGGTTGGATTTTTTTTATCTATTTTCAATTTTTATTCTTTTTTATTTTTTGAAATAAATATTTTTAAAAGTATATATTTATACCATTTTCATTTAATATCAATTTTACATATAATATAAACTAAAATAAAATTAAGTCAATCAAATGTATCATGCTTGGTCTTTCTACACCTTGTAAAAGATGTAAAGAGTAAGAGATCTAGAGTTTGAGAGGAGGGTTATCTCTTGCTATGTACTACATAGTATTATTTCGGTCTATTGGATCTCCCATGTATAAAAAAACTAAAGTAAAATTAATAGATTTAAATATTTAAGAAAAAAATAATATAAAATAATATATTATTATTATTATTATTATTTAAATATTTAAGAAAAATAATATTTTAATAAACACATAATTATATTATTATATATTATTATTTTTATTTATAATATTATTATTATTATTATTATTATATATCCAGAATTTTTTTACACTGGCCACTAAAGCACTAATTTGATTTCTTTTTAGTTTATTAAAAATAATATAGAAAAAAAAAGAAATAAAGGGGAAGAATTTAATTTGACATATTCAAACAAACTTTAGAAAGGGAGCAGGTCAGGGTCCGTTGATCCATCCCAAGTGATCAAGGCTCTTTGGTCATTGAATCATTAGGGTGGGACTAGGTCATCATCAATTCTTTTCTATTTTTTTGGCTGCAACTTGCAATGAAAACTTTGCATTCTGTCTACAACATATTTTAATTTTTGTGGGTTCTAGCTTTGAGTTGTGGATTGAACTTATTTAGTCTTGAATTAATTAATTAGATTTTTAAATATTATTAGAGACTCAACTTTTAAATTAATGTAAGCTAAAGGAGTTGTCAAGAAGTGTTTAAAAAAAGATACCAGGAAACCGTCTGCATAATCCATGATCAGGAGTGGTTAATATAACTGCACTTGAGCAGTTATATACTTGAGCAATTGAGGGCACGAAGTTTTGATAATTGTCTTGTACCCTATAAAAGTTAAGCTCAAATATAAGGATATGCTCAATAATCAACTCTAAAAAATAAAATTCAATAACAACTTCAACTACAATAAATTCTAAAAGCAGAAAAAACACTCAGTTCATCACCACCACTCCTGCCAAATCCTTTTGAAATTCATGATAGAGGGCATCTATAAGCATTTTATATCTTCATATCATAGCAAAGCAGTTACAAGAAGTGAGGTTCAAACCGGTAGCGAATTGGTCAAGAATTGAATGTTAATCTAAAAGTCAAAGGTGACCTTTGTTCATTATTTTCACCATAACTCTTTCCATAGATATAATTTTAGAATAAACTTGTTACCATTGGAAACTAGACATAAATAACTTTCCAATGGTATATGGTAGATTGAAATCCAAGTTGAAATGGACTACGAACCGAGTGCTTAATCATTGTAAATCAAGAGAGCTCAAAAATAACTTCTCTTCATTTAGTTGGTCATATCTCAAGCTATAAATGAAATTTTTGAGTGATTCAAGTTATATTAGAAATTAGAAATTTGAGCTTTCCAATGATATATGGAAAATCAAAATCGCATTTAAAACGGGCTAGAACAATAAAATAATTTGTCAAAAAGAAGCTGAAAATTGATTCATACGAACAATGACGTCTCAAAATCAAAAATTGCATTTATGAAATAAATTATAATGTGATTAAAATTATGAGTTTTATTTTGCATTAAATTAATGTCTCTAAATATTTCTGATCAATTTTTCCCTCATTAATGGACGATTATTATAGTTGTTGAGACTGACACATATTATGTTCTTTCCTTTGTGAAGGGAAGCAGTTATTCTTATAAGTTGAGATATATGTGATATCTAGAACTAATATGTAGGTGCTTGTTATTTGAACAAGTTCACTAAATTGACCTGCATGAGAATTTTATTTGGAGAGTTACCTGTGTCTATGGAATACTTAAGTGATAGTTGTGTAAATGATCGTTTGACTTAAAATTACTAAGCTATCTTGTGTGGATAATTATGTTTTGATTATTCATTCACATTATTCAAACAAGTTCAACTAAAAATTGACCTGCATGAGAATTCTATTTGGAGAGTTACCAATGTCGTATGTATCGGAGTCACGATACTAAGTCGATATGTTGTTGTAAATTGATCGTTTGACTTAAAATTTTACTAAGCTATCTTGTGTGGATAATTGATGATGCACATTGAATAGGCTATGGAATACTTAAGTGATAGTTGTGTAAATGATCGTTTGACTTAAAATTACTAAGCTATCTTGTGTGGATAATTATGTTTTGATTATTCATTCACATTATTCATTTATAGATAATAAGCAATGATTAATTAAATATAGTAGAAATTATATAGAGATACTTGTAATTAAGATAGGATTCATCACCTGGGTAAATTTGGAAAAATGTTCTAATTGTTCTCTATTAGAATTGATTAAGAAATCCTCGTGCAATGTAGAATGAAATTAGCAAATTATATATGAAATTTCATGTAACACCCACCGGCCAATCCCAGAGAACCAGACGGCGGATACCACAATCGGTGCCGGAGCACCGTCTTATGTCACTTATTAAAGCTAGATCACAAATTAGAAGTGGTTAGATTTTCATACCACAAATTTAGAAAGTGTGTTAGATTTCATAAGGAGGCAAGTAGATTAACATTTTAAAAAAAATAATATATACAGGAAATTCCTAAGTTAATTTTTCCGCGGGACCTAAAATACATACCAAGTCCCAGACCGGGTACTTATTCACAAGATCGGTCGGACTAAAATAATACCAAGTCCCAGACCGATGGTACTATTCACAGATCGGTAAATCACTATTACCGACACTAAAAGAAAATCAGACTGTTACATTTCATTTAAATGATCAATAGTTGAGATTAAGAGAATTAACATGATTTAGTAAAGAAGACACAATCCATGCTTAATTGCTAAATCAGAACATTAATGATGAAAAGATATTAATTATACTGATAAACCATGCACTGATAAACCATGTATTCTGCCAAAAAATAATAGAGGCTATAACACATTAGCACCACATCACTATGCCACATCAATAAAAAAAAGGCTAAAAGAAAAAAGCCCGAACTTTATCTGTTTTACAATTTTAGCTTTTTTTTTTAAAAAAAATTTGGAATTATCATATGAGTTGTTCATGCTACTTGCATATACATACTTGGCACATAATTAATTATAGTTTAATCATATAAAATTTAGATTTCTCGAATGATCATTATATCATTATAAAGGAGAAACATAGAGATTTTGCAATGTGTTGATGTGACACTTCCTTAGAAAAGTGAAATTATCGAACATTTTAGCATTTTCATTTATCTTGTTTGAGAAATTTTCAATATTTCTCTTTTTTTTAATTACTTTTTTCTATCTCTCATTTATTATTTAATTATGATTTGTTCTTCAATCTTATGAGTTTTAAATTCAATTATGGCCTTCGAAGAAATTTACTTATTTATTTTTTTATAAGTTCTAAAATTTAAGAACAAAAGTTGGATTACCTAAAATCAAACTAAAATAAATTAACAACCTGAATCGAACGAAAATGAATAAAACTAATTGACTTTGTAATCCAATTTTCTAACCTATACTCAAGCTTGCTTATATTTTGATGTTTTATGCAAAATTTTTTTTGTTCTTATATATAATTAAAATTCTTTTAATTCTATATAAAAATAAGAGATTCTTCACATTTAAAAATCTAACAATATCTACATATTCTAACTATTTTATCTAAATCATTATAAGGAATAAAGAAGCTTACATTTTAAATTAATTAACATTATATCCTTAACTATTTTATCTATAATCATTATAAGGGAATTAAAAGAAGCTTAAACCATTTTAAGATTAATAAATAACTGCAGTTTATAAATTATCCAACCATTTTTTTCAAATTTGCTAAGTGCAATGTAACAACCATTTAATTTGCTAAGTGCATGTAACATCTGCAAAAAAAAAATTTTGATTTCCTAAAATTTAATCAGCAAACATGTCTAACATTTCAAATAAAAAGAATGTATACTATACCTCCATGCAAAGTGTGGGAGACCATCTAATCAAATTTATAAAACTTTTCATTTTCTTTATTCAATAATTAATAACCATATAATAAATTTATTTTATTAATAAAAAACTCTTCATTTTTTTCTTTTACAATAATTAACGATCCAAATAATAAATTTTTGTAACAATAAGAGAACACTAATTAGTTTTTTCAATAATTAATAATCACACTATAAATTGATATAACATTTTTTTTATTTTATAATTTATATTTTCTTTTTTTTTTTCTAAATCCTAACTTCCTGATATAACATTTTTTTTATTTTATAATTTATATTTTCTTTTTTTTTTTCTAAATCCTAACTTCCTTTTGAGTACTATGTATATGAGTAATATATCTAATAAATTTATCACATAAATTCTTATTATTTTTAGACAGCGATAAAAATTAATACTTTGAGCAAAAGACACCTATGATTAACGATTCATGAAATTTATTTCTTTTTCTATTCAGATAATTTTATGGTTTGAGCATTTGTTTTAATTTGTAAAAGCAATATTTATATTTATTGTTTTAATTTTAACTAAGAAAGTGAGTTTATTGTTTTTAATTTGTTAGTATAGAATTTTTTTATCACTTTTTAAATATATAAAAAAATTTGGATTAGTAGTTTTTGTTATAAAAAAGGTAATTGACAAATATTATCTTTTTATCATATTAATTTATTTATATTTTTTAATAAAATTTAA
The DNA here is from genome assembly GCF_014843425.1 of Jatropha curcas. The sequence goes on from NW_023590846.1 coordinate 736,235, forward strand.
TTTATATCAATTATTTGTAAGTGTTAATTGTCCGCACAACGTGCAGGCATACGACTAGTTATATATATATATATATATATATGAGAATCATAGAGATTTATTTGATGCTAATGTAACGCTCTCTTTGGAGAGTATAACTCTGTAAAATTTGAATATTTGGTTTTGACTTAACTAGAAATAATTGAAGATTTTAAAGAGAAAATATGTCACTTACCTCTTTCTGATTTATAAATTTTATGAATTTTACATATAATAGCTCTTTAAAAATTATTTTCTTATTAATGATTTTTATGTTTTAAACACAGTGACTTTTAATATTCTTTTATGATTTAACCTTTTTGTCTTCTTATTTTTCTTTACATGATATTAAAAGTGATGCTTCACTTTTAGCATAAAAAATTTATTTAAATCATATTGTACATGCATCATATGCACCTTATTTTTTTAATAATTTATTTGATACACATATTTTACACCTAAAAAAAAAAAACATTATACAGTCGTGTGAAGTACGAACGCCAATTACCGATTCTCCAAATTAAATCATATTACTCTATCATGTAAAATTTATTATCTGAAATTTATTATTTAATTATTAATGATTAATATACTATATAAAAATAAGAATTTAATTTCAAAATACTAAAATAACATTATAACACAAGAGTACACTATCTATCTTCCATTTAACTTAAATTTGAAAATTTTGATAACTTAATTTGAAAATTTTGAAAATAAAAACATAATTATCAAACCCCAAAATAATTATTTTTTAAAATAAATAAAATTTTTAAAAATTAAATGATTTCAGAAAAAGATCAAGAAAAAGCAATAAATTTTAATTTCAAAATACTAAAATAACATTATAACACAAGAGTACACTATCTATCTTCCATTTAACTTAAATTTGAAAATTTTGAAATTAAAACATAAATTATCATAACCCAAAATAATTTATTTTTAAAATAAATAAATTTTAAAATTAAATGATTTCAGAAAAAGATCAAGAAAAAGCAATAAATTCACAACATCAATTGTTAAAATTAAAAGTTAGATAAAATAAAAAAAGTCAAAGTTTAAACTTCTTTTTAATAATGTAGATTTTTTTATACGGTGTGGTGATGAGGTACTAATGGTGTCAAATTATGAATCCTATTAACTGCAACATCAATAATTTATAATTACCAAAAAAATAAATAAAAAATTCACTGCTACAATTGACAGAATTAAAAAGTTTAGCTAAAATAAAAAAATCAAAAAAATCAAAATTTAGGCTTAGCATTTACCTATTTATTTATTTGCCATGAAAAGAGGAGTATAAGTAATGTTTTGCATTCATTAAAAGTTTTTAATAAAAGCACTCCTGAAAAGAGTCAAAGATGAAGAAGATAGATGCAGTTAATGTATTAAATTAATTAATTAATTAGTTAGTTAAAGGAGTGGACTCAAAAGAGCTGCCATAGGCAACCAAACAAAAGCATGCTTTCCCTTCTATAATTACTTTCCCAAAAAGTGATTAGAGGAGAAGCAAAAATTTTTTAAAAAAGATAATGAATTATTAAAAAATTAAAAATTGGAAATAAAACATAATAATATAAAAAGGGACCCATCACTATCATGCGCCATGGAGTCACTATCCCTATCGTTCTTTAAATAATTCGGACCAGTAGTCAGCCTAATCTTTTTTACTTTTCTTTTTATTTTTCTTCATTCATTTCGTTATTTTCCTTTTTATTTATTATTCTCGTTTCGGTTTTTATTTTCCCTCTCCAATTCTCGCCGATTTATTTAGAGCCGACATGCCGGCGCCGCCGTTTTAGACTCCGAGAATCTCTCTCTCAGATCTGTGGCGTCACCTTCAGGTATCGGATTTTCTCTTAGTTTCCCGAGAAAGTAAATTTAATTTGTCAGTGAAAATGACTAAAGAAAGTTTGGTTTTTACGAACTCTTAGATTTTGCAATTATTGTTCCACTTTCGCTGTAGATTCCAAACTGAGCTTTAAAGAAGATGTGAAGTCAAGCGATGCATGTTAAGCAAATTTTGTTTTTGAAATGATAGATCGTTAGGTTCTTTTTCTGGTTGTTAACTGAGGATTTTTTTTAGTTAAATTTATTATTGATTTACAGGAATTATGTATTTTCCTTGAAAGATTTAAGAACGAATTGTTTATTTCAATTTTTACTTGTTATTGCGTTTAGATCACCGACCGAAACTGTTTGGTTCCGCCATTGTTGTTGTTCAGCGTCTTCTAGTGTATTTCGAGGTAGTTAATGATTAATGGTGGTGTTTAGTATTTTATGCATCTCCATTATGTTTTTTAATAAGCATTTTAAGTTATATTGACATGCTGGTTAGGTTTGTCATAGCTCAAGATCAAATTGCCAATTCCCTGTTCTTTTACCTGGTCTGTTGTTGACTATATCTGATATGACTTAGTATCCACTGGAATTTAAGAATTTTCTAGCTGTGATTGGTTGGTGCTTTGCTAAGATTTCAAATTAGTGCAATTTTCTTTGCCACTGTTTTATTGGTGGGTTGTTTCTTTCTTTTATGGTTTTGAGATTTAAAGTTTCTGGTAATGAGATGGTTGATGGGGTTCCACGCTTAGGATTATTAAACTTTGAAATCCATCAGATCAACTGCCATGCGTTGAACTTATTTGTTAGTGGGAAATTGGTTCATAGTATCCCCTGCAAACTTCAGAATTCTGATTTTTGTTGTTATTATCATTTTAATTTCTGTCTCCCCCTCTCTCTGTCTCTCTCTCTCCCTCTCTCCCTCTCTCTGTGTGTGTATGTGATAATATATTCCTTTTTCTGGCTTTTGGAGTTCTGACTGTGAGATATGGGTGTTTGAAGGACTGGTGTAATTATTACTGCAAAAGGGCAGGAGAGCTACAGCGAAACTATATATTTTGGTGACCAGATGATTAGAACTGATGTTATTGGCAGTGGAAGGAGGAGGGTTCTTCTCTTCTTCAGCTTCTGGGTATAGCAAGGGCCTGACCCTTCTTCTCTTGGGTCAGAAGCACGAAGATAAACCCATGAGAGTTTCGCCGTGGAATCAGTACCAGTTGGTGGAAAACGAACCTGATCCTGACCTCCAGCTGGCTTCCTTGAAGAACAGGCTTTCCCGCGGGTGCGCCTCCTTTGTGTGCTTTGGTCGCGCTTCCGCAGGGCTTGATTCTTCATCGCCTCTCAAAGTAGGCCCTGCCCAGCAGCAGGATGTCTTGCCGGATCCACTTGTTACTGATAAGGGCAAAGATGGTACAACTGAAATTGAGGTTAATAGTAACGCAAGAAGAGTTAATCTAAAGAGTAGCTTGAAGAAGCGATCAAATAGTGTCCCAAGTCCTGTTGACGATGGTAATCAACACGATGCATTGGGTGACAAGGGTACTGATATCCGTGGTCACACAGAAAAGAGAAAAGTGCAGTGGACAGATGTCTGTGGGAGTGAACTTGCTGAAATCAGGGAGTTTGAGCCAAGGTATGGGGATGTTCTTATTTCAAGTTGGAATATTATGAGCAATGCATTAAGTTAATTCATATTTCAAGTATGTCAATAAGTATCGCATTGACATCTCTTTTATATGTGAAATCTTGTGCTTGCAATTGCATCATGAGCATAAACTGTATATGTGTGCATGACGATGATACCACTATGCTTTTGAGTTTCTTGGTTATTTATGTAAGTCACCTTGTTTATTAGTTTTTGCTATGTTCAAATACGTTTCAGATTTCTAAGCAAATTCATCCTCTTTTTATTAGTATATCTTATTAGATTTGGTACTTCTAAATTCTATTTATAAGAAGTGTTTACACATATGTAGAACTGTTGATACAATCTTAAGAGAATCGGCTGATCAGGGCATTCTCATCATCTGATGATGCTCAGAATTAATTTTCCATTACCTGAGAAGTAAAGAAATAAAATTTCCAGCTAGTTTAGTCAATCTTGTTGTAACATAATGTGAGAGTCTCCAAAGGTTTATGATTGTGGTTGAAATATAACAGTGGCATGTTCTCTCAACTCGTCAGCAAATGGGTTACATAATAAAGATAAGTTTAACTTCAAATCAGATATTTTATGAGATCATTTGGGGATTCTTTAAGTTTCTCAAACTCCTGGAGGGTGAGTACACTCCTAATGGTTCAAATAGTCTTCTTATACATCACATTAAGCAGCTATTGTCCAAAGAGCAGGGAGAGAATTTAGAATACAATTTCATGGAGGCGAATTATGTGCTGATTGGTTGGCCTATTAGACTAACCATTTTTTGATGGGCATGACTTTTTGGCCCAAAGGAAAAATAGGAAAAGTAGTTGCAGCAGAATGAGGTTCAGAATAGGTAGGAGTTGAGCATGGTCTCAAGTAGTGACGGGATGGTGAAACAGTAAAAGGAACACATTTTTGTATGAATCTCAGTTGTAATTTAAGAGGTCCTGTATCCTGAATTTGAATCAAGCTTTGGAGCAACAATGCTTGGTAACATCTTCAGTGTAGATGTTATCTTGTTATCCGAAGCATTATGTGTATTAATTAAATTGTTTTGACGAATGCATGAACTGTTCTCATAACTTTATGGTGCCGTGTTACATATGAGACTTTAAGGATTAGGAAAAAAAAATGGCGAGCTTTTCTGTGATTGTGATTTTATGAAATTCAATATCAGTTTCATGCATGTGATCGTTTCAAATTTGATTCATTTGTATTTCGTTTTTATACTGGCCCCAAATATTATGGTCTGATTCATAATTTGATGTACCAAAAAAGTTTCTATGAAGTACAATAAGGCAATTAAAATTTTCGCGAACTACTGTGTTTGATGCATGTCATTGCTTTCTCTTTATAACCTCACCAAGAGGCACCATAATAATGATAATTTACCATACCATAGAAATTAGGGTCTTTTTACAATGTTGATTTGACTTACTCTTCCAATGTGTGTAAAAGGATGGGAGTCAGAAGAATCTCAGTATGTTATGGTGGCCTTGATGCGTGAAGATATTAGTAACTAACATGGGACTTTTTCTTAGGCATTAAATTTGAACTCCTGTCGATCATTGTTAATCTAGGAATTGGTGTGTCTTTTCTACAATTTGTTTAAGGGCCTGAAGGATCGGAAATACATAGGAAACAGATAGCACGGGGCATTGCCATTATTGCCAGCAACACAAAAGGCAAAAAGTATTTGTGTAATATAGATATCCCTTCAACACAACATAGGTCATCAAGAGGATGTCAGAGACCCAGCAGAGCACAAAAGCCAGTACATGTCAGAAATGATTCCTGTTTAAGCGTCTAGTTATTTAGAGCCATATTTTGCTTTCATATTGCATGTGAGGTTTTCTTATTGAAATGCACTAAGAAGCACTTATGTTATTAGGATGAACTTGAGAAGCTATATTTGAGTTACTGGTTAATTAATATCCTGGTCTTACTACTTTAAATGTTTAAGCTTTTGAATTTTTTGGGTTTCCAATCGGTATTTTCTAGTGGGATTTTTGTCAAAATGGTCTTTAGTAGAAGTGGGGGTATATTGTTGAGTTTATCTTAGGATACTAGTGTCCTGGAGCAGTTTTTTTTTTTTTTTTTTTAAATTATTTTTCAATTAAAGTTAGAAAGTATGAAATAAAATTAAGAAAACAGCAAATGTGGAGTAACTAGTATCCCATTCAAATGTGGTCTCATATTTCTGGTTGTGAACTGTGAAATATGCCTGTGCTTCATATGTAAAACATTATCGTCTAACGCTGTGAGTAAAAGTCTTGCTTTCTGCATCCAAAATTTCTTGTTCTGTATTTCATTTTCATTTTAAAAATTGTGATAGGAGAAGAGATATTACCAAATTTGAATGTTATGTCAGTATCACATTTCTGTTCTGTTAGCGGCAAAGTTCTAATTCTGAAATTGATGCCATGGCAGTGAAACTGGTTTATCAGATGATGAATTTGAGAATGGAAACGAAAGAAGCTGCTCGTGTGTCATTATGTGATCAATTATATTACCAAAAGCATTTCATGGACTCATTTTCCTGGAAAGCGACGATGCGACGTTCAAATTGCAATTAACAGAGGTCATCTGCACACTGCATGCCGATTTCTTGGTAAGGGAAAAGGCAAGTAATTTGAGTGAATAGCAAATGCAACCATACAAAGGAGCACTTTACCTAGCCGGCAATCCTGGTTGGACTGATTATTTGTGTCTATATTTAGTTGATGAGGATTTCAATTTTGTTACTCTCGTCTTCTTTGCTTTGTTAAATTATTTTCTCACTTGTGATTGCCTCTGTCCATTGTTTTCCTTTTTCCCTTTTTCAATTTGTCTTACATTATTTTTGGCTCTTTGTTGTTAGTTGATGCGTTTCAGTCTTTTTTTTTTTTTTTTTTTTTTGCTTTAACTAGCCGCCAACCCTGGTTGACTGATTATTGTGTGTCTATATTTTAATGTTGAATGAGGATTTCAAATTTGTTACTCTCGTCTTCTTTGCTTTGTTTAAAATTAATTTTCTCCACTTGTGATTGCCTCTGTCCATTGTTTCCTTTTTCCTTTTTCAAATTTGGTCCCTTACATTATTTTTGAGCTCTTTGTTTGTTAAGTGTGATGCGTTTTTTCAGTCTTTTTTTTTTTTTTTTTTTTTTTTTGAACAAACATTTCAGAAATATTATTTGATAGAGGCTTTATTTTCGATTCCAGAGCATCTCCTCATTCTAGACCATTTTATTTTCATGAAGATCAATCAATCCATGTACGCAGCCTAAAGTTGTTTTTTTTTTTTTTTTTTTTTTGAACAACATTTCAGAAATATTTTGATAGAGGGCTTTATTTTCAGATTCAGAGCATCTCCTCATTCTAGACATTTTATTTTCATGAAGATCATCATCATGTACGCAGCCTAAAGTGCTGTGGGAAGAGCTCCACGCTCTTCGAGTTCCGTCGTAAAATTTATTTTCGATCATACGAGTTTTGAAACAGTTAAATGGCGTTCTTAATTTTTTTTTTTTATAAGTTTTTTTAACATTTAGTGTGTTGTTTTCAACAGCAATTTCAATGTGAAAGCTAAATGCACTACTATTGGTAACGAGAGGTTAGCTTTTAGATTTGGTATTTTTGAAACAATTAGTATAAGAAGCGAGGATTTCAGCCCCGATTGAAAAATAAATATTGTATTGTGATTTCTTAAATAAAATAAATAGTTAAAGGTTTTAAATAATAATTATTATGGGGAAAAAAATTTTTTTTTAGTCTCTAATATTTTACGTAATTCAGTACTTTGTTCCTACATTTGTAAAAATTAATTTAAATGTCCATGATGTTTAATTCCCTTGCATAAAATGGACTTTCATCTGAAAATTGTCATTTTCCTGTTATTCATACATATAAAGCGCAGATGAGAGAATTGCCTTAAAAAAAAAAAAAAAGCATAGATGAGGGGAAAAAAATAAAAAAAAATCAAACCGAACATTTTTTTTTTACTTTCAGCATAAAATCAAATCAAGCCAAAATCATATAATCTAATTTATCAAAAATTACAGAAGTTAAGCTGAAAGAAAAATAGCCATATATTGATGGAAATATGTAAAAACATTCATTATAAATTAAGAAACATTACAATACTCCTGACAAAAAATATTTAAGAAAAGTACTATTGAATCCCTCTGGTTTTGTTAAATTAACTACTTTGTCCCCTGTTCCAGACAACCAATTAAATGGTTTCAGTAATTTACTTTCTTCCGACCAGAAAGTCTTTCTGTCCAAAATGAGTCCTTTTTTGCAATTAGTCTAAAGCGAAAAGACGAATATGTCCTCTCATCAAAGCAGTCCTTGTGAAACCAAGCTTCCTAAACCTGGTCACCCTCTCTTGGCATGCACAAGCACACTACACAATGTAATCCTCCTTTATTGATGCAATCATCACCATCGTAGCGGTACCCAAAATATGTTCTCTATGGCACCATTCTCATCAAGCAAATTTTCAACTCTCTTTCTCTTCTTTTCCAAAACGAATCCTAATTTCTATTTCTATAATCATTCAAATCACTGTATGTAGTCGCATTGCCTTGAATCGCCCATACCTGAGCATCAAAGCGGTTATAAGGTTTCGATTTCAAGCTTTGTTTACTAGCAATGCTTTTCTCAATATTATCAGGTGAACTGGATTCGTGATTGGTAGCTATGATTGCTTCCGTGCCTTAGAGAATGAACTGGGCAGTTCCTTTCAACACAGAGCTAGCAATCTCATCAATGTCGTGCCCCATAATCTCTAACGATCCATGGGCTACCTTGGTCTCCTTCTTTAGGCCCGACCCAAATTCCTTTATGTCAAGGCGGTAAATTTCGATTACAGATTCAAATTTGGTTTTTGGAATTGCATAAGACCTCCAAAGCTCCATGCACCTCCACTCTCACTACTGCCACAATCAGTGTTTTTAGTTTAGGATTAGGCGAGGAGTCTGGATCTGAATCATCTTGGGGTTGATTATTGCGGGATTTGGATTTGTGTTTGGATTTTGGAGAATCAGGTTCCTCTGAGAATATTGATCCGAAGAAATGCATTGAGAGAAAATGGATCGTCAAAATTGAATCAACTTTAGATGACTCGTCGTTTAGATGATTTTGTTACTCCATCATCTTTCTTATTCTCCTCCCTTGTATAAGTTAATAAGTTTATTTCGTGTTATGCGCAGGCTCATTATCTAATCCGAATTCGTATTATGCGTAGGCTCATTATGGAAGCGACCCTTCCAATCTCGATTATGAGGGCGATGCTTTCAACCAGTTTTTTCCACAGGATTCAATCCGAATTCGTGTTATGCGTAGGCTCGTTATGGAAGCGACCCTTCCAACCTCTATTATAGGGGCGATGCTTTCAACCAGTTTTTTTCCATTCACTGCACCAGAATTCGAATCCTCAATGTTGTTTAAGGGATCTAACGATTTCATCTCTATAGACCAAGTGGTAGTTGGTAAATTTTATTAAGGGACCTTTTAGTTGGTTCTCTGAAACAGAAACAACGAAGTAGTTAGTTTGAAAAAATTAAAATGACTAAATAATACTTTTTTTTGTCAAATACTTAGTGCCGCATTACAGTATTGTTTTTTGTTGATTCCTTTTCGAGGGGCTTTATTTTAGTATGAAGAGTAGAGAATATATGTTAGAATGAGACTTTGAACGGTTTAAAAAGGCTCAATTCTCAAAACCATTTGTTAGGGCACTGGCAATAAAATTACGAAAAATAATTACGGCAGCGGAAAAATAGAAATGGGACACACAGAAATTTACGTGGTTCACCTTTAACTGTTTAGGGCTACGTCCACGGGACCAACTATAGAAAATGGGAACACCACTTACAGAAAATTTACGTGGTTCACCTTTAAACTGTTTAGGGCTACGTCCACTGGGACCAACTCTTCTGAAATATTGTTTAGGGCTACGTCCACGGGACCAACTCTGAATATTTCTTCCACTATTAAAAATAGTAGGCTTACAAAGAGAGTAATACAAAAATAGTGGCACTCAAAAATTATTTCTCAAAAACACCTCAATAAACTTCACTATTTTTCTAAACCCTTAGTTTTAAGAACCCTTTCTTAAAACTAACTAACTCTCAAACTATGCGATTTCAATCGCTTCTTGGTATGTTTCAAATGAGGCAAATCCTCTCCTATTTATAGGAGAGGAAGACGCGTATAAAACGTGTTTTCTCCCCTTTTTTTTCTTTCATCACGTGTGTGGATCCCACTGAGTGGGCACTGCCACACCAATTACAAAACAATGTTCGGGTCCCACTTGAGTGGGCACCGCCACACCAATAACAAAACAATGTGCAGGTCACACTTGAGTGGGCACTGCCACAACAAATCTCCCCCTGCACACTCAAGTGGGGACGTTAGCCATGCTCTCCATCATCCCTGCAGCTAATCGACAATATTCAAATCGACAATAGTTCAACTTGGTTTTTGGAACGAATCTTTGTTAACTATATCGTGATCCATTTTCCATCTGTATGGATCTTCTCAAGCTGTGCAACTGCTTATCTCCAGTACATCGCTGATCTAATGATATCTAACATCAAATGTGCTATTGATTATTGGATGAAAGGAAGGAATTCTTCCCCCGAGATGAATCGGCACTCTGGCTTATTGCAGAATATCAAATATCGTTCTTGATGAATTTCGAGTTCATTCAAAGAACTTCTTCCATCCACAGAACTCCTTGCAAGCTTCTTGTTAGTGCTATGAATTCTGCCTCAGTTGTTGATAGAAGCAACATATTTTTGCAATCTTGAATTGCCAAGATGAATCGCACTCTGGCTATTGCAGAATATCAAATATCGTTCTTGATGAATTCCGAGTTCATTCAAGAACTTCTTCATCCACAGTAACTCCTTGCACGCTTTAGTAATCTTAACTGCCACAACACGGCTCCCCCTGCAAATATGATTGGATATCCTGAAAATCCATTTCACTGCAGTCCAATTTTCCCTTCCAGGCTTTGAAAGAAACTGACTCACTACTCTGACTGAGTGAGCAATATCTGGCCGTGTATAAACCATGGCATACATCAAGCTTCCAACTACTGAAGCATATGAAATCTTTTCCATTTCTTCCTTCTCTCCATCCTTCCTTCTCTCCATCGTAGATAGGGCACTGTTTTGAGCTAATTTAAATTGATTAGCAAGAAGGGCAACTGAACCGCATTCTCCATTTTAAACATTTGAAGTACTTTCTCAATGTTCTTCTCCTGTGACAACCATAATTTCTTGGATCTTCGATTCCTTGTAATCTTCATGCCAACAATTTGCTTTGCTGGTCCCAAGTCTTTCATAGCAAAAGACTTACTTAGCTATTTCTTCAAGCTATTAATTATGACCAACAATCAACATACCAACCACATAGAGCAAAAAAGAATATAGTCATCATCAGAGAATTTCTTCATAGAAACACAGTGATCTGAAGTAGTCTTTCTGTAGCCATGCTCCCCATAATAGACTCAAACTTCTTGTACCACTGTCTCGGTGCCTGCTTCAAGCCGTACAGGCTCTTCTTCAATTTGCAAACACAATCCTCTTTTCCTACGAAACCTCTGACTGCCCCATGTATATTTCTTCTTCCAAATCTCCATGTAGGAAGTCTGGCTTGCTTCCATGTAATATTTATTCTTCGCAAAGTCAACCAATGTAGAAAGGCAGTTCCCTTCACATCCATTTGCCTTCGATTTTTCCAGATTAAAACTGGCGCCATTCCGACACTGTTTTGATATGGATGTCATTTTCACAACTGTGAAAAGATTTCATCAAAATCAATACCCTTCTTTGCCTTGAATTGATTGAATCCTTTCACAACTAGTCTAGCTTTGAATCGTGGTTGGGAGCTGTGTTCTTCCTGCTTGATCCTGAACACCCACTTATTCTTCAAAGCTTTCATACCTTTGGGCAACTTCACCAGCTCAAATGTTTTATTCTCATGCAAGGATTTCATTTCATCTTGCATGACTTCAATTCAGTTCCTTTTGTGTTCACCTTCTATTGCTTCTTCAAAGCATTCAGGTTCTCCCCCGCCAGTCATCAATACATATTCATTTGCTGAATATCTAGTAGATGGTTGTCTGACTCTACTAGACCTTCTTAAAGTTTGAGAACCTTATAGTGCTGGTGGCTGAACATGAACACCATCAAAATCTGAACATGAACACCATCAAAATCATCTTCCAGTTCATTTTGATAAGGAACTTCTGGATTTTCTAACTCTGGCTCTTGTTCTTGTGGAATAGTTTCTTCATATCCAACTTATCTTTGTTCTGTTGTTGGAGGAATTATTTGCACATCTGTTGAATCATCTTCAAATCTATCGGCAGCTTGCTTCTGAGTCTTTTCAACATCTTCAATAGTCTGATTTTCAACAAATATAACATCTCTACTTCTTATCATCTTTTTCTGTCTTTTTTCTGGACTGGAATCATAAAATCTCTAGCCAAATTGATCTTTGGCCATAGGCCAATGAAATACACATTGGTCGAGTCCTTGACATCAAAGCTTTGACCTCTCCCCATCCTTAGGAATATATTACGAAGGCTTTGCAACCAAACACTCAATAAATGGATCAGCAGGAAACAATGCCTTCCTGACCCATACTCTTTCTGGAGTATCAAATACTGTATGAAGGAACACAAGGTGAACCGATTTATTAGGAGTGAACTGCTGGTAAAGAGAAGTGTTTCACCCCAAAAATCCTTTTAGACAACTTTGCATGTGAGAGTGGATTCATCTGACTCTCTCCATTAAACTGTTCATCCTCTCAGCCAAACCATTCAATTGTGGCGTCTTGGGAGGTGTTGTTTGGTGTTGAATATCATGCTCTTTGCAGAAAGCATCAAATGGCCCAGTGTATTCTCCACCATTATCGGTTCTGATGCACTTCTGCTTTTTGCCTGTCTGTCTCTTAACCAAGTTTAGAAATTGTTTAAAAATATCTAAAACTTGATCTTTAGACTTCAAAGTGTATACCCAGGTCTTCCTAGAATGGTCATCGATAAATGTTACGGAGTATCGATTTCCACCATATGACATCGTCAATGGTCCACATAGATCTGAATGAACCAGATCTAACACATTCTTCATTCTAGAAGGCTGAGAAATCTTGAAGGCTACTCTATTGAATGAACCAGATCTAACACATTCTTCATTCTAGAAGGCTGAGAAATCTTGAAGGCTACTCTATTCTGCTTTCATGCCATACAATCAGAACATTTCTCTAAGTGGACTTTATCCAATCCAAATAGCATATTGTTTTTTACCAGAGTTGTCATTCCTTTCTCACTCATGTGGCCTAGTTGTTTATGCCACAAGTCAACTGTACTGTCATCCTCTGCTACACTTAAAGTATCTTGGGAGAGCTTCGCATACATCACGTACAGCTTTGGGTCTTTCCTTCCATTGGCTACCACCATGGAACCTTTTGTGAGTTTCCACTAACCATTTCTGAAGGTGCTATAGAAATTTTTAGCATCAAGTCTGGCAACCGAGATTAAATTTGAATGCATGTCTGGTACATGCACGACATCTTTTAGAATTAATCTCGAACTATTTTCTGTCTCCAAGCATATACCTCCCTTACCGACGACTTTCAACAGTTCGCCGTCTGCTATCTTGACTACGCCCAGATTGTCTGGTGTGTAAGATGAAAAATTTTCTCTCCGGGATGTTGTATGAGTGTAGCCCCACTATCAATTACCCAATTGGTCTCCTGGGCTGCAATGTTGATAGTGTCTTCAATGAACAGTTGGAACTCAGCAATAACATTGGCTTCATCATCACTGCTTTCTTCTTTCTTTGCTTTGCCTTTGATCTTCCGGTAATACCTTTTAATGTGCCCCTTCTTCCCACTAATGTGCGCCCTTCTTCCCACAATGATGGCACACAATATGGCAAATCTGTTTTGATTTTCCCCTACTCTTAATCTCTTGATTTGAACTTCTAGATTGGCTCCTACCTCTGGGATGATTATTTCTTTTGGCATCTGCTAAATAGAATGTCTGACAATGAGAAAATGAAGAAAGGATTCTGTGCTTTGCGTCTCATTTCTTCATTCAGAACGAACGAGTTTAAACAAATTCCCAGCTCTAGTTAACAAATTCCCAGCTAACTCCATTATGTGGTGTAGAGTTTGTTATTAATATCTTCAAAGTCTCCCAAGACTCTGGTAAGGAGGCAAGCACCATAAGGCCGAAGATTTTATCATCAAATTTTATGTCCATATTTGACAGCTGGTGAATAGTCACCTGCATTTCACTCAAGTGATCTGCTACAGAAGTACCTTCTTGGTATTTGAAATTCATCAGCTTTATCAAATAAAACAATTGGTTGTTGCCGGATTTTGAGGCATATAACTCTTCAAGCTTGTCCTATAATGTTCTAGCATGAGTCTCGTTGCAAATGTGTTGCCAAATGTGGGTTGTATACCATTATCATCGATCAAAACAATATTGTGAGTGCAGAAGTTATGAGCTGGGCAAAATTCGTCATGGCTCTGAAAGCCCACATCTCTTCACCTCAGAGGTCTTATCTGTGGTTTTAGACGTTGAACCAAACACGGGCAAATGCAATTTGTTACCATAATAGGAGATCTCTCATTTTATTTCTCGCCATTGATATGACGTAATAGTTGGCGAGCCATTTATATATGATAATTTGCGCCATTTAGACTGATCATTTTGCTCGTTCTAGCTTCTATGACTTTTGAGTGAATAGTAACCGTATATGTGAATAGTACTAGTATACGAGAATAGTAACTATACACATAAATAGCATTATATGTGAATAGTACCTGTATGCGTGAATAGTGCTATACGTGAATAGTGCGGGCTTTAACAGCAACAGTAACGCCAATAGTAACTATTCACCATCAACCACGAGTTACTATTTTACTATTAATCACTAAGTCAATTCTGCAACGTCTTTCCAAGCGGACAGCACCAATGGACTCGTCGTAATTTTCTCTTCGTCGTGGTATATTTATTTTCGTAAATTTTCTCTTCGTCGTGGTAATATTTATTTCACCCATATATCCACGGATCAGTTACTGGCTATCTGACCGGTTTGACCTACCGAAACCTGGTTTAAGATATAGTACCATGTTAGGCACCGGTGTGCAGAATAAAGAATGTACGAAAAATAATTACGGCTAGCCGGAAAAAATAGAAATGGGAACACACAGAAATTTAAAGTGGTTCCACCGTTTTAACTGTTTAAGGCTCATGTCCACTGGGGAACCAACTCCCGAATATTTCTTCACTATTAAAAATAAGTAGGCTTACAAAAAGAGTAATACAAACCTAGTGACACTGCAAAAAGTTTTTTCCAAAAAACACCCTAATAAAACTTCAGCTATTTTTCCTAAACCTATTCTTAAAACTAACTAAAGTCAATTCTGCAACGTCTTTCCAAGCGGACAGCACCAATGGACTCGTCGTAATTTTCTCTTCGTCGTGGTATATTTATTTTCAAAATATATCCACGGATTCAGTACTGCTATCTGACCGGTTTGACCTACCGAAACCTGGTTCTAATACCACTTGTTAGGGCACCGGCAATAAAATTACAAAAAATAATTACGGCAGCGGAAAAATAGAAATGGGACACACAGAAATTTAAGTGGTTCACCGTTAACTGTTTAGGGCTATGTCCACGGGACCAACTCCGAATATTTCTTCCACTATTAAAAATAGTAGGCTTACAAAAAGAGTAATACAAAACTAGTGACACTCAAAAAGTTTTTTCCAAAAACACCCTAATAAACTTCACTATTTTTCTAAACCCTATCTTAAAACTAACTAACTCTCAAATTATGGGATTTGAATCACTTGTTAGTATGTTTCAAATGAGGCAAATCTTCTCCTATTTATAGGAGAGGAAGACGAGTATAAAACGTGTTTTCTCCCTTTTTTTTTCTTTCATCGCGTGTGTGGGTCCCACTGAATGGGCACGCCACACCAATTTCAAAACAATGTATGGGTCCCATTTGAGTGGCACCGCACACCAATAAAAAACAATGTGCGGGTCCCACTTGAGTGGGCACCGCCCAACACCATTTTCAGGTATTACGATTCCACTCCCAAAACCACTACCTTATGAGCTCCTAAAACAATTACCCATTTCTCAGTTCTATATTCGCAATCTCAGATACAAAATTAATACCAAAAACCAGTATTATGTTCCTCAAAAATCAGCGAAACTTAAAGGCAATGCCATTAGTGGGACAGACGCAACAACTAGCCGTAAATCACCTGAAGACACACTCTCTCTAAAAACTACAAAATAAACCTCACTCGTCTCTTGTATTTCCATTGAAATTTGCACAAGAAACTCATAATTGATAGTTGATAGATGATCTTGGTTGTTGACTTGACAAATAAAGGATCCAATCGAATTGATAAGGTTCGTAGGTAGGAGGGGAAATCACTTAACTCTACTTTTCAAAATCCAGTGATGAAACCACTGTAGTCATGTTGATAACTCAACAAATGAGAGAGATGAAAAAAATAATTTAACGGTGAAGAGATGGTGAAGTATAAGGGGGAAAAAGCTAAAGCCACATGAGAGTAGACTGTCGTTCATGTAAATGATGACATTAGAGTCTTTGCCATCTAATTTAACGGTGAACAACCACATTTTTTAACTGAAGAATTGTACCATGTGCGGGGTAAAATGTTAGGGACATTTAATTAACCTTTACAATTGTAGAGACAAAGTAGTAAATTAGGTTAAATGTCAGGGAGTAAAAAAATTTTTTTTTCCCATTATTATTTTATAATTTTTATTAGAAATGTAAACGCTGAGTAAGAAGTGACATAACAACCCTTATAAAAAATGATAATAATTGCGGGAAAATGTATCTTTTGTAATTTGTTTGAAAGGAGAGGAAGAAAAATAATAGAGTAAGGAAAATAATTGAAGAAAAATAATAAGTAATTATCAATTTTCTTTTTATAATTATTTTCTCTTTTGGGTTAACGAATGAAAGAAAACTTTATTTGAAAAAGGATGACAATTATGAATCCATTTATTTTTAAATAATAGAATATATATACTCCTTTCGTCCCATTTTGTTTGCATGATTTGACAAAAAACGCATATTAAAAATTTAATCAACAAAAATTACTTTATTCTCTTTTACCTTTAACTAATTAAGATATTAATAAAAGTCATTTATTTATTGAAGGATCATCAGGGTTATCATAATTATTTACATGTATAAATTTCGAAACTTTGCAAAAATTTTTAGACATCCAAAAAAAGAATAACAAACAAATATAATGAGACAGAGGGAATAGTTATTTTGGGTTTTTAAAAAATTTAACAAAAATAAGTGAAATTTTCATTTTTTTCCATTATTTCCATTTTCTCTCCAAATTGAAAACATTCAAAACATGTAACCCGAGTGAAATAAATGAAGTATTACTTAAATATTTCCCTTTTCTTTTCTTAACAAGGGAAAATATTTTTCTCCATATATTAAAATAATTTTAATATACTTCTATCCAATCAAAGACCTAAAAAATATTAAAATAATTTGTTGAAATATAACAATTAATTAATATTAGTGGTTAGAACTTTGGTGATATATATTTAGTTCCACTTTTCTTTGCCTTTTGAAAAGTCCATGATTTGCTTTTATTGGACTAATAAATAATAATCAGTCCAAAAATTTGCTTTTCTCACCATTAAATTATAAATAAAAAGACCAAAATACATTACTTGCTATTTCTACTATATTTTCTTATACTAAAAGTAAAAATTTAATTTTTCCAATTATATCAATAATTACCAAAATATTTTATCAAAATAATACTAGAAAAACTATTTGAAAATTGTTGAGAAGATGAAGTTATTCTTGTTAATCTATACATACATATACGATTAAAAATAAAACTACATGGATTAAATTGTAATTTAGCCTTTTTTTCTTTAATCTTTAATTTTCCCTTTGGCATTGTGCTCTAACATCCTTAAAATGCATTTTTAAATATATTTCATTTTTACTAATTATCAAATCAAACCTGAATTGAACCGGCAAGTGGGTTCGATTTATTGGTCCTCATATCCATTCTGTTCACTTGGTCAATCACAGAGCTTAACTATTTTCAAGCAAAAAATAAATTCAAATTTGAAAGTTGATCTGTTCTTGATTATTCGAATTTGAAAATCATGATTAAAAAATTTTCTTTGATACATATTATTGGAAAATGCTTTACAACATGTCAAATGTCTTAACAATCTTAATTTATTATTTTATTTTAAAAAAGTTATTAATGTTACAATTTATTTGATAATATATAAATATATATCAATATTTATTCAAAGGTTGATACCTTATACATTTTTAATATGAATTATTAAACAATGAGATTTACACTTTTAAATATTTTATAAGTGTTTAATAAATGTAATTGAAGTATTCAATCGATACAGTTTTATAAATTAAGGTATTTAATAAATATAAATAAAGCGTTCAAACTAGTTTAAAAGTTATTACCGAACACGATGTTAGCAATAAAAATAATATTTTTTTAATGGAATCACGAAATAATTTAATGGAAAATTCTTAAAAATGAAATAGTCATTTTACCAAATAAAAGAAAAGTGACAGTAATAATTTTTCAATCAAAATTCACCAACTAAATAGTTGTTTGACTATCAAACAAAAGGCGATTGTGTTGTTAAAACTTGACACGCTTTGAGAGGCTGTGAGGCGCCAAAATCATCTCTTTTCCAATACACTTAACTAACTCTGTAGTCTCTACCATAACCATCACACTATTACAGACTTGGCCACACCTTATCCACACGCTTCACTTCTGATTCTGATAATACCCAAATACACAAAAACAAAACCAACCTAAAAGGATTTCCGATAGATAGAATCTTGAGAAAGAAAAAGGAAAAATGTCATTAGCATCTTCATTTCCATATATCAAAATCCCTAACCCATCATCTTCTTGTTCTTCTCCATCTTCTTCTTCGTCATCAACTTCAACATCTTCTTGTTTTAAATTCTCCTCAACAACTAAGTTTTGTGCTTTGACCATTAGGAGCTCTCAAGCTGAAGGGCCTATAAGGAGACCTGTGGCTCCTCCTCTCAGAGAGCCTTCTCCACCATCACCACCATCACCTCCTTTGAAACCTGTTCCTCCTTCTACTGTGCCTCCACCACCCAAGCCTGCTGCTAAGGTGGGTTTGGATGATAAGAATGTAATTACCTTGGAGTTTCAGAGGCAAAAGGCTAAGGAGCTTCAAGAGTATTTTAAGCAAAAGAAGCTTGAGGAGTCAGATCGGGGTCCTTTCTTTGGGTTTGTTGGCAAGAATGAGATTACCAATGGAAGGTAGCAGCTTAATACGCAAATACATTTAAAAGGAATGTTTTTGAATCAAATTTTGTTATATGGGCTTGCGTTTGATATTCAAATTGGGTTGAGATGATATTATTGTGGTTTTTGGTGTTTTTTGGGGTATTTTTGCTCACATTTAATTGTTGAAATTGAATGGTTTATCATTCAATGTGTCGTGGTTCAACTTATATAAGGAGGTAAAATAATTAGGGTGTTTGCCAATTTAGCTGAGCTCTCTGCCATAGCTAGTAACTTACCCATTCATGAAGAGAAGATTGAGAACAGAAATTTAACATCACTTTTTTTTCCTTCCCATCTTCTTTTTGGACTTCATTATCTTACTCTCAAGACTGAAATGCTAATATGAATCCTAATACTGGGCTATTCTGCTCAAAGCCAATTAGTAACTATACTAATATAGTTTAGAACAATTGAATATCGAATTTGTTTGATTTGCAAATGGATTTCATATTATATTAAAATGTAAATTTCATTTCGAAGATATAGTCTAATTAGCTTGTAGTAAGAGTTTATTAGCTATTAGCTTGTATCCATATTAAGTTTAGAGCTCATTTATAAATTTTACCATTTCTGTTAGAATTTAGCTCTAGTATAACCAAATTCCATAAACTCCAACATATAGAATTTCAAATGAATATGAATTCATATCAAACACTTCATTTGTGGATATCAAAATGAATTCTTTAAGATTTTATAGGATTGATATACTACTATACGAGCCTTAGAAAAATGCATTACTTTTTTAAAGAGTTGCATCTGATTTTCTTGTCTGCGTTTTTGACTGCTGAAAATCCCTGTCCTGGCTTGAAATTTGTCTTTCACTTACAAAACTTGCTTAGTAAAATCTTTTTCTTTGTCATGTAAACATTTCTTTTGTTGTAGTATATAACTGAGACTAGTTAGAAAGAGAACAATTTATAAGAAAGCAATGTGACTGGTTCACTTCTTGCTGCAGCCTTGCATAAATTGCACACAAATTATTCTACTAAGAATTTAGTATTTGCTATACAACAAAATACATTCATGTTGTTTAAGTGTTGCAGGTTACAATTTTTCCTTCTGGTATGAATTGTTGCAGCACTTTTTTTTCTTCATTTTTTAACCACTCATAAAATTTCCAATATGAATTCTTTAAGATTTTATAGAGTTCATTAGTAAGGCTTAACAAAAGGCATTATTTCCCCTCTCCTGCGCATGGGTTTATAAGCCAGTGAGTGTTGGGATTCACTTGCACCAGACCAATTGGCTTATGCTAGTTCCATTACCCATTCAATTATAAGTCCTTTAATTGTTTTATTATTATTCAATTTGGGGTTCGCTTCCCAACACCTGTTACCTATTGTGTCATAAGGTTATAGTAGATTCTGTATGTAACTATAAAGATTGAACATTATCAATAGCAAATAAACTCTTTTCTTTGAAAGAGAAGAAAATAATGCTTTCTTGCTCATCTCTTCACTTAATTGAAATATGATAATCCAATATTTCTATGTTTGGACTAGCATGAAATGCTCTCTAGGATTGTTAGAGGATGCAAATTGTATGGTCTATCACCTGGTATCCTAAGTTCAATCTTCACAATTCCTGTCTTTAGCTTCTCAGAATTTCATGTTCTTAAACTAAGTTAGCTTAGTTAAGCTATGAACTTCTTTTTTCTGTTGTATATATATGTTGAGCTATAATATAATGAGCATAATAAGACCCTTTTTTCTATTATTTAATGCCTCTTGTGCCTCATTTTTGTTTCTGTGCTTAAACAGATGGGCAATGTTCGGTTTTGCTGTTGGGATGCTAACGGAGTATGCTACAGGCTCAGACTTTGTCGATCAAGTAAAGATCCTTCTCTCCAATTTCGGGATAATCGATCTAGAATGATTCATTTTTTCATTCTCAACAGCATAAATACTTATTTTTTGACTTCTGTAATTGCCTTCTTGTCTCCAAAGTCATCAATACATTTCAATTTCTGTAATTGCTGTATCATATTCAATATTCTGCAACTTCTTTAGTAATTTATTTCCCCCATGTTTTATTGATGGATTATCATAAACAGAATCCTATAATTTAAAAGAAATTTTCTTTTCTGAAAGCTGAAGAGGCTGAGTTTGCCAATGGGACAATTGTTGCTCATCAGATAAACCAGATTCTGTTTTATTTTCCTACCTGTTGAAGAAAACTACAGAGTACAGTCTTCTTAAACAACTTGCAGGAAACATCACAAGGGTATAAGGTCCAAGACAATAACCCTTTTCCAGGAAAAAAATATGGATAGAATTTTCAATAAAATGATTTATAGAAACTTTTAATAAAAGCTAAGATAATGCCTCTCAAGCTACCATTCATTCAGAATACTGAGCAAGAGTTTTTGGCATCATTGTTGAAGGCTCAATATATAAATTCCCCTTGTACTTTTTTGCAAAAAAAACTTGTGGCTCCCTTGACTTTCACTTTCACTTTTTGAATACTTCAACGTATAAAATTACAGCTATTAAACGTTTTAATTGATCTATTGAATACTTCAACTTATAAAATTAAATTGATTAAACATTAATTGAAAATATAAAAATTATTGTTTTAAAAGTCATATCAACTACATATCAAATCAATATTTTATATATAAAAATAAAAAATCTTAATAATTTATTATTTCTAACATGATGTGAGATTATTATAAAAAGAGAAATTTAAGTGCTATACAAGATTTTTTTTTTTTTTTTTTTTTTTTTAAATCAGGGGATTAAATTTTCGTATTCAGCCAGGTATGCTGAAATTTCATTTTGAAAAATTTTTTTTTTTTTTTTTTTTTGTTGAAAATCAGGGATTAAATTTCGTATTCAGCCAGTATGCTGAAATCATTGAAAAAAAAAAAACACATTTCAGATGTTAGAAAAAGTAATCTGCTAATGACGTTTGGGTATCTCGAATGGCAAAGAGCAATAACAAGACATCACTTTCATGTTATCATTAAAATCTGACTTTTATACAATGAAACTTTTATACACATCTCATTGTGAGCAGAGCAACTACTAGCCTACAACTAATCAACACAAATCGAAATCTAGTTTATTTGCATATAGCATACACAAGAGTGACAAAAAACAATCCACAAACTATGTGCATTCCCTTCTGCAAATATAACATCTTTGCCTCAAGCCTTTCCACCCTAGCTTCAACATTTGCAATCCGCGCTTGCAACATCGCCAGTTGTGTCTCCAACCTTACATCAATGTGTTCCCTGCCATTTCCTACACGTGCGTAATCATCAACTTCCGAAGAATCATCTTCCCAAGGCTGATAGCGACACATTTCTATTCATGGCATATACTGCAGTAATATATGAAAATTATTAAGAGATAAAAAATATAATAGGCGAGTTATCACATTCTGCTTAAATTTATTATGCAAATCAAGTCAAAATTAAGATCTTGAAAATTTCATAAACTAAAGAAAAATCAAGAAATAATCATCCTAGTGGTTCATATCCGAAGTTCGTAACCAAGATTTGATTGACCCAACTCCAATGCTATTGCTATAACCCAGATAATGGACAATCAAAGATTTCCATGAAATATGTAATCATGCTAACCTAGACTCTTCCCGAGTCCTATACTCATAAAGGATAAGAAACATAATCATACCTTACGTGCTAAGAGCTAATAACTTTCACAATTCAAATCACGATTACAATGGTGAGATGGGGTGCTTTATCAGATTAATTAAATAGCATACTTCTCTTATATTCATTTTGAAGATTCAAATTCAACAAAGAAAAGCTTGTTTACTAAGGATGCCACGAATTGGTTTAACAGACAAGTATTAACACAAACATGGGCGAGACATTCATTCAGAATATGCATGCCTAATTCCTTTGAAATATAGAACTGAATATTAATGCCAAATGAATATATTTCAGTTTACAGAAAGACAACAAAAACCTTGGGTTCATTCAACATTGATCTTATTATTATACAAAACCTATGATTATATCTAGATCACAGGAGGAGATGTTAAACATAACACAACTAGAAGTTTCAAACATGAGACAAAAACTAGTAAAAAGAAAGCAAAATCTAACAGCCTATGAACCATCTCTCCTGAAGTCAGCTGACATAATCCATTTTAGAAACAAAACGGATAAAAATTTTATGTCAAACTAAAATTGTGAAGCAAACATGATTCACAAAACAAAATTGCCCAATCATAACGGTGAATTACAAGCAACACAAAGACACAGCTGAAACAAATTCACTAGAGTACCATTCATGATAGTAACACTTTGGCTGCGACACACTCACATAATCACACACGATTCAAAACCTCGAAGCTGGCTGATGATTACCGGGCAATCCCATAAACCTAAAGCTAATACAGACTTCTTAACTCAAAGGCTAATACAATCCAGAAACCCAAATTGCCATTTCAAATTGGTACTTGACTATCAACTATAACAAATTGCCAATTGGTACTTCTTAAAAAAAGAGAACAATCTATAACAAATTTAGTAAAGAAACACACGAACCCTTTTTTTGCAATTTCAGAGAAAACTCCAAACTCACCAGAACAAAGCTCATTATAATTCACCAAACATTTCTTTTGTGTATAGGATTATTAAACAGGTCAGTCCAACAGACAGAACTGCAGTTCTGTTAAGAGAACCGCTGACTACTTCTAATGCCGTCGCCTAAAGATAAGCTAAATGCCATTTTTGGCTGCTTACATTGACAGAAAGAAATTAAAGCGAAAAAAGAAAAGGAAACAAAAACCCTAAAAGAGAATCATGAAACGTTCATCAAACCGACAGAGACCCAATGGTCCAACTTTTCCATTAATTCATAAACAAAATTTGTAAGCATACCTCAGAGAGACGTAGAAAATCCTCCTCAAGCAACACTAATGCAATACTGTTCATTCGCTGTAGTTTATAAATATAGAGGATCAGCCATGGCTAGCGGCCCGCGGCCCGGCCCGAAAACGGAAGAGTCGGGTCGAATTTCTTAGAACCGGTTCTGGCTTAGTGTACTGTGTGACTTTCCTGTCGATCCAAATTCCAAAATATATGCTATTATTATATAAATATTAAATATTACCGGTTTTTTTTAAATTAAATATTAAATATTACCATTATGTGTTCTATAATTAATAATTTATATATAAATTATCTTTCAAAAAAATTTATACATAAATTTTTTATAAGTTATAAACCACACTGTAATCTGGCACGATGCATCTATTAATTATCATATTATATATTTAGAAATATAATTTTTAAAGTTGTGTTATAATACAATAGAATTTGACGTTTTATAATAAAATTTTATAAATGATATTTCATATTCGTTGACTTTGTATATAATAATTTACTTTTAGACATCATTATGAATACTATATTGACATTATCATGTACATGTAATTATATAGAAAACCATAATAGAATGTGTAAAATTTGATAATGCTACTTCTAGTAGAGTTTTTTTTAAATATTTGTTATTACACAAATACAAATACTTTTTTTCAACCAAAAAAAGGTGAAAATCCATGTATGTTTGTTTTTATCTTAGTTGATACAATTTTATTATAAATTTTTAAATAAGCTAATTTTTTTTAACCTATAATAATTTTAAAATGGGTTTTTTAAAAATAATAATAATAAATAAATAAAAATATTAATGAAATTAATTTCATCAATAATTTATTATTTAAATAATCAACAGAGATAATTTATATTCACAATTAGTTGAAAAAATATTATCCATTTAGTATCTCAATTAAAGTTTTTTTAATGCAAATATATGCAAAATAAAAGTCTTAATGTGAATCTATTAGATATATATTTCTCAAATGAAAATGGGCAATTGCTATAAATAAAATTAAAACTAATTTTTATTAGTTTTTTGATTTTTGAAATTTTAATTTTAGTCTATTCAAACCAAAAAAGTCATAAAAATATAAATTTATATAGGTATTATTATTCTTAGGTTTAAATAAGATATCAAATATTATTATTTTATTAATTGAACTAATAAAAAGGTATTATTATTCTTAGGTTTAAATAAGATATCAAATATTATTATTTTATTAATTGAACTAATAAAAGCATAAATAAATATTATTTCAAAAAATAGTACTAGCAGAGCTTTATATAAGTTTATAATATCAATCTTTAATTTGCTTAAAAAAATTATCGATATTTAATAATTAATATTTAATAGATAATTATATTTATTATCAATACACACATTGATAGCACTTAATGTTTATAGCAACATGTATATGAACTGCTAAAACTTTTAAATTCTAATATATAAATATATATATATATATATAAAAAGCAAATATTCCCTAATAAAGTTAACATGTTCACATATCCATTGGCCATTTTAATCTTAACATGTGACATATTCCTTTCAATTAGGCTTCCACTTGGCCATGGTTGATTTGATTATTTAATTTATTAATGTATCTGGCTTGATTTTTGGTTTGGTTTGAATTTTATTTTGATTAGTTTTGTTTTTAGTTTGATTAATTTTTATTATTCAATGTATTAATGTATTGGTTTTAGTTTTGGGATTTATTTTTGAGTTAGTGTATGTATTGGTTTAGTTTGGATTTATTTTGAGTTAGTGTTTTTGATTTGGTTTGATTTGATTATTTAATGTATTAATGTATTAGTTTGGTTTGGATTTATTTTGAATTAGTGTTTTTGGTTTAATTTGATTTGGTTATTTAATGTATCAATGGCTTTGAGTAATTATTATTAATTATTAGTTTTTAAAAAATGATAAAGTTTAATAACAATGAATTATTCAATTAATGTATTAATGTATTGCTCTGTAATAAATCTTTACTCTCAAATTTGTGAAATAATAAACGTTTCCTCTAATAACCGTTAATGTATCTTTAATGTTTTCTATCTAAACGTTCCATTTATTATTTTCTTTAAATAGTGTAGTAATGCACTTTTTAAAATTTTAAATTATTTATTCTCAATAAATACTTTAGCTTTTTCAGAAATACTATATATAAGTTGTATCACTATATTGTTCTGTATTTTTGACAAATGTATATTGGTACCTGCTTATAAATATATTATTGATTTTTTTAAGTTTAGAATATTCTACATTTCAACTATTTCACTAATAGGGTGAGTAGTTCTTACTCAAACCTTTTTTTTTTTCCTTTTTAAAGATTATTTAACATATTTTTATAGACGTAAACTATCAAATCAATATATATATATATATATATATATATATATATATATATATTATATATATTATATAAAGCAGGCAAGGAATTTTTTCTTGGTATTGCCACTGTAGAATTTTCCAAATTAATGACGTGTATGACTTAATGGTTGTTTTATATTTATTGAAAATAAATTAATGTATGAGTGAAATAAAAAACCAATCTTAAATGTAATTGATTAATATAACGTTAAGAATTAATAGTGTGTTAAATAACGATTTATATAACTTTTAGTGATATAAATAAATTACATAATTATAAATTTTTTATAATATGGATAGTTTAATTTTAAAATTTTATATTTTAAAAAAATTTTAAGAATTTTTGTATTAAATTAAAATTATGCTTAAATATTAATTGATTATTATTAGTATTAATAATAATGATAAAGTTTGAAGATTTATACAACTCTTAATTATTTAAAATAAATTATTTATTCATGAATTTAATAAAATACACGGAGTTAATTATTTTTACATTAATTTTTAAAATAAATCAAATTAATGAATTTTACCCACCTTTCATTTTACTTTTTTTTTAAATTATCTTTTATAAATTTTAATATTTAATTTCATATTCTTGAAACAAACATGCCTATTCTGTTTAATATTATACTTTAATTATAAAAATCACGCTATATATTTTTTTATTATGATATATCTTAAAATTTTTTAATAGATATAATTAAAATAAATTATTCAAATATATATATATATTTCTTCTAACAATTTTACTTTTTTTTTTTAACCGTGCTTAGGCCATTTGAGTATATTGTTAGTGATTTCCATAATTTTATAATATTTTTTAATAGTATAATAAAATAAATTTTATTCAAATATATATATATATATTCTCTCAATTTTACTTTTTTTTTTTAACCGTGCATAGCATGAGTATATTGTTAGTGATTTTCCATAATATGAGAGAAGATATATGAAATTTATTGATTAATCAAGTCTAAAAATGAAAATAAATTAAATTAACAAAAAAGTTAACCATTAATATTTTTTATTTAAATCAATAGTACATCAATTTTATATATTGCAAAATTAACTATTAAAATTATTTATAATTATTCATTCAAAAAATGCAATGGAAAACTCATATTAAGTTTCACTTATGTAAATTAAAAAGTTTAACTTCAGGAATTTTAAATGAATAATCATTTAAGTTAAAGCAAGAATGTAATTAAAAAATAATAAAAAGGTTAAGTAGAAAAATAATATTGGATAGGAATGTAATTAAATAAAATATAAAAGGATTAAGTGGGTAAAATTACTATTGTGGCAAGAATTTAATTAAGAAATAATAAAAGGATTAAAAAAATATTATAGGATAAAAATGTAATTAATAAAATGTAAAAGGGCATAGTGGCACGCCTATTAGATATATATAGTAATTTTATAAATTATAAAACTTTAACACTTTTGAATTAAAATTTAGGGCATTGCTAGGTAGGTGTACTCCGGTCCTTCTTGACAATTTAAATATTGTATTAAATGAAGGCCCCACATGTTTCATTGAAACGAGAGCATATATTATGGAATGGGTCAAGTACTGTAATTATAAAGACATTGATAATATTGAGTTTTTCATTAGGGGAAGGAAGCTTAGAGAGGAAGTTGCACGCACGAGCAATATTGGTCTTTCATGGGGGAAAGGAAGCTTGGAGGGAAAGCTACACAAATGATTGGAAAATGGAAAAGGTAATTTTGATCATAAAGTGTCAAAGGAACAATGTGATCGGCGAAAAAAATATGGAGGAAGACGGAGGGAGATGGCGAAACATTATTATTTGCGAATTGGTAAAGAGCGTGCAGGCAGGATACAAGGTATTTTGAAGTAGTTGAGTTGTCCTCCACACTTCTTTCCTCGTGTATTTACATTGCAAAAATCAAATGGCATTTGCATTTAAATATAACCTAATCATAATATGAACCTTTATATCCATGTTTAAGTTGAATACAAACATCTGCTTGTGTGAGACTTGTGTTGTGGTGTTAATTTGTGCTTGAACAAGTGTTTTCCCTTGAGTAAGTTGTGCGGAAAGGAGCAAAGGTTGGTAAAACCTATAGGTCCATTTTGGACATGGAATTGTTGAACATGTAAATGAACGAACCTATCGCTTTAAGGTGAATGAGAAATGCAAGTGAAAAATGGCAATTGCGCTTGTAATAGTTTTGATTGCATATCTCAATCCGGAAGAAAGGGATAATGAACGACAATATCATAAACTAGTGAGGGTCATGTCTAGAATGTCCTGTGTTAAACCATCTAAAAGAAAATGATGATATACTTTGGATATTGAGTCCAATACAATAATATTTAGAGTTAGAATGGAGTTTTGAAGTGCAGGGTGGTAGTTAGTAGTGGCGATGGTAGATGTCAATGTGATAGTAATGAGTCCACAAAAAGTCTACGTAGTAAAATACTAAGACACGAAAATAACTGTAGTGGTAAGGTGAATAGTGAACGCGAATGGAAAAAGGTTACATAGACATGAAAGTTGGTCAATAATGAAAAAGGGATGTGTGATGCAGAGTGTTGAGAATATGAAAATATACAGTTGTTGTGAGGGCTATCATTAGTTTCTGAGGAGAACAAATTGGTAAGAGAATGAAATGCGTGGGTTGATTTATTGTAAGAGTGTATGAGGAGCAATGGATATGCGACCGTGACTCTACCACGGTTTAAGGCGGAGTTGAAAAAGATATTGATGTATAATAATTTGAGGAAGATGTTCAAGTTGAAAGTACTGTGATATTAAAAAATATAATGATAGTAGTATTAGTAAAAAATATTTTTGGGTTAATTTAAGGGGATCCTTGAACGATTTTTTGTTGGAAAGGACAGAGGTAGATTAGTACTAGAAAGGAAAAAGGAATTTACATTGTGTGTCTTAAAAACATAACAAACAATAAAATTACACGAACGGCGCGAGTTCGATATGCATACTCAATAATAATATACAACAACAAGAAAATTAAAAATGAACGGAGAAATTTTATTAGATTGTGTAAGTATAGAGATTATGCGTCCAATGTGTTGCAATATGTGTTGTGAAATATGTAATGAACAAAAGTTCGATGACTGAAGTAAAACTCATCAGTGCCTTTAGAATAGGCCAAAAATATACTCGGATTGCGGAAATGATACACATTTTCATAATTTCATATCATTCTATTTGCTAAATTGCCAAATAAATTTATTATTTGGTGTGATTATATTTAATTCGGTTTTTTATGTGTTTAAAAGATATTATAACAATAGAATGGTAAATAGATATAAGTTTGTGTGATGTGAATTTCATTCATGGAGTTCTATAAACCAACTGTAATGAACATAAGAATTAAAATTATAAGTGATACAAATACACACACCTAATTGCAAAAGAGGATATTCTATTCCCTAATTGACTTATTACAAGGGCAAGGACTAAGAAAGTTAGGGAAGTATTTGATGGATTGGTTAAGAAGATATTGGGGCCTAATGATAAAGTGTCAAATAAAGAGATGGGTTTGTAAGAATATCCAAGGCCGGTTAATATGATCCAAATATGTGGGCCTTAGGCCTTATAGTTAGCTTATTTTTAAATTAGTATAACTGGGCCTACTTCATTTGGCTTTATGTTTTAATTAGTTTTAAGGGTTTTCTACATATAAATACTTAGCTATCAAGCATTGTGGGATGATTCAGTTTATGCGTTTTATTTCAAGAGAGGTGAATTCTCTGTGGTTCTTCATTGAATTTGTTTTCGAACTTATCAAAGATAATTAATTTTTGTGGCATTTATCCTTTCACCTTGATATCTTTGGTTCATACTTCTAGTTGAGTTTTGGGTCAAGATCCGCAATTCCATCCAATAAGAAATTCCTAATAGGGTTCCTAATTTGGGACTTAGGGTTTATATATCAAATCTGATTTGGAGTGTCAAGATACTATTCTTGGGGTTCCGCATCAATTAGCGAATGGATGGAATAGTCAATCAGTGAAGATTTATATTGTAATGTAGACAAAGGAAATTGTGTGAAGGATCATGTTGAAAATTTTAAATAAAAGCAATTATTGATGCATAATATTGATGTATATTGTGTTGTTTTATTTGTTCCTACCCAAGTTATTATCGCATGCAAATGTGACTTAGAGGAATAATATTTGATATTTAATTGCAAACGCCTAAAGTTGGTTAATCTGATTAACATGAGTAAGACAATGCTTGAAAATTAGTAGTAGGACGTCCATAAGGTTGTGAAATTTAAACACGAACACGAATGTTTCGTGATAAATCACTAATTATGTCTATCATAATTTGACAGGAAAATTTCATGTCTGTGTCACATAATTAATGGGGCTTCCCATACTTTATTGCCAAAACCTAAGAAAGAATAACATCATTACTACCACGAACCTACATGTTTCCATATATTTGGATTCTCTCTCCATACTTACATCTCGCCTACCAAAACCACCATCGATCCTCGTATCTGCATCCACAGCATGTCGTATTTCACTCTCATTCCAAGCATACACCCTTGGATATGTGTACTACTTCATGACTTTTCCCAAATCTATATGGTCCAAGTATAAGATCTATAATATAAACAAAAGTAACACGGTTAGAGCATAATACTACCATCCTTTCATAATTATCATTATCATACTTCATATTACTTTAACTTTCCAACATATCTCGCTTCAATAGTTTATTACTTTCCCATGCACACCCCTCCAGTACCTATTGTTTCTTCCTTTTTAATTTTTTCAATCGCATAATAAACCCACACGTATTCAATTCATTATTTTATTTCTCACGGTGTACATAAACATTGTTCGTCATATTCTGACCATGCTTAGTGCACACACCAACATATTCAGTTGTCAATATACATGCACTCACTTCTTATGACCAACCAGTGTTCATAAACCATTATATCACTATAACATGAGTTCTTATAACACAAAATATTTTTCCCTTTTCAATTTTAAAAATTTTAATTTTGCAGTATCTGTTCATTTTCATGATTATGTGTACTACATCACTGATTAGAAACAAATTTGGCATTTATTTGTAAGAACAGCACACACCCACCAAGTCCACAACCGAAGCCATACCTACTGATCGCATTTTTAAACCGTTCCATGCAACTCACAAACCATTTTAGAACAAATTCCCTGCAATTATACTCATTCAAAGATTCGACACTAGTAACAACCTTTATTAATTGTGGGATAAACTAGTTGTGCTACATGGGACACAAAAATACACCAAGGGAAAATAATATAGAATTTCGCTGAAATTCCACCTTCCGCTCACATGACCTTATTCTCTCCATAACCTTTGCCTCAATGATTGCTTTTGAACCGTTACACTGATAAGCAAACATGTTCATTGCATCTTCTCCAACTTCCTTTGGTACTTAAAGCCCATTCCTCGATAAAGGGATGCCAAAAACCCACAACACCTAGTTCGGAAATAATCACACGGTAACACTATCCCTCAACTTCGAGCTAACTTTATCGTTGTTGAAATTCTCACACAACCAGTAACACAACTTCCTATCAACTTTCATTTAGGGTATATTTAATAGCTATCCAAATCCCATCTCCACGACCCATCCGTTTTGCTCATCCATCAATGTCTTCACCATTGCTCGGAGTGCCTTCGGCCAGCACCGTACATATGGACTCTACCACATACAAAAACTAATCCATTAAAATTCGTCATAAGTAAAAATTTACAAACATTCTTCGTTTAAAGCCCACTTGTGTTGCCTTACCACTTTGCGCTTTGCTTTCCTCACTTTAATTCTCCCTTCTCTATCAAGTTCATTGTATTCTATTTTTCATTCAAATATCATAAGACTCTATCATATGTCCTTCTCCTATTACTTTGCCCAAATGTGCAAGCACCTATCATCTCAGCATAATTACAGCCATATTACATGGATGTTAATCATTTGCAAACTAAGATTTTCTTCCTACGATTGCACTTCCCCCCCAGATTTGGGTGTCCTTAAATTTCTTTACTACTGCCCAAGCATCTTCCATTCAATTTCTCTAATTCTTCAAATTTGTACTTACACAATTTAAGAAAATACTCATCAACCTTTACTACAACAATTGACTGCCATTTCCTCGTTTCATCATTCATTGTAAGCCACACCATAATTTTTTTTTCACTTACCATTGCCTTCTACACATTTCTCAACCATCAAATCAAAATAATATACCTTAAATATGCAAATTAAAAAACCCTATCTATTGTAAATTAATACTGCTTGCTTATCGGCCTAGTGGGGAATTGCATATGCCCTTGCCTCACCATCCTTCCTGAACTCTTCCTACTTGGATCCGTTCCAACAACAGCTCAGCTTCACCACACAAGGTCTAACTGCCTACGGCTTTCACCTGCCCCCGCGTCTCAGCTACTCAAGCTTACTTGTCTGAGGAACTCAGACCGGTTCGACAAACTAATGATTTGCTCCATCAGCTATCCACTTACATCTCTCGTACCCCTTATATTACTCACCCACCATCGGCTGCTCCTACTTATGTGCCTTGATTTCCCTTAATTACATCTACTTGCCTTATACTTTACCCTAGTATCCACCTAAAAAACTTATAAATACAATTCTTTCATTTACATATTCACCCCTTTTTGTATTTTGGCAAATTCATGTACAAGCACTCTCTACGATACCTTCAGAGACTAGTGGGTCTTATTCACTACTTTCTTCCCAATTATTTTATTGCTCGCGACACGTCTAGGCTCCCGTTGTGTAGTTTTTTTATAAAATTTAATATCAAATAATAGAAAGATGTCAGAGTATCAATCTCCATAAGTCTTTGTAATTTCTTTAGCTCTTCTTAATGTTCATTCTCCCTTTGATGATGGTCGGTATTTAGGCCTTGTTTCTTTAATGGGACAAAACAAATGTGTTATTTTTTCTTTTCTTAGGGATTATCTTCATAAGACTATCTAATATCTGATTGGTCTCTTCATTTTTTTTTATCAAAAACAAACAAGGAAGTAATGTTAAAGTCGGTTGCTTAAGCGATCCCCTCTTATTGAATGAGTACGTTCTTATTACTTGATTTTACCGAATAAATTTTTGACTTTTTCCAATTCCAAATCAATGAGTCTTAAAAAATCAACATTACAAACTAGAAGTGAGATGACTAAAGAAGCAACCGGAGGTGGAAAGATGCATTCACAGTTTGCATTCCAATGATTAGACATCCCATCATGCAAATAAAACACAGTCAAGTCTTCTAAACCAGGGAACAACTAGAACATAACAAAGAAAGAATCATTAACAGGTAACCACAGTTGGGTCCACATATTACCCCATTTTCACTATCAATTTGACATCCATACCCTTCATGTAACATATCCTTTGCAGTAACAATACTCCTCCAAATGAAACTTGGATTATGCCTAACCTCGGCATTTACCACATCCTCACTTGGGTAATATTTTATTTTGAGAATCAAAACTAAGGAGGCAATCAAGTGCAGTAATAAGAGGCCGAAATTGCTTACAAAAAGAGTAAAGCTAAAGCTATATAGGTGGTGTAAACTAAGACCTCCTTCTTTCTGCAAACATAACTGGTCCCAAATGTATCAATGCATACCTTTATTCTCTTGACTCTGCAAACCCCACCAAAAGGAATTTATTATCCATTGGAGCTCATACAAGATATCGTTTTTGGTTCTTTATTTTATTCAATCTGGGCCTACTTCCTAGTCTCCAATTTGAGTGAAGTTGTGGCAACTAGTTATTTCTTCAAAAGTTAAATAGTTCCTTTGGAGAGGATGTTGTGGTGTGATGCCTTGTAAGCTTGCTCTTTCTCAGCGCGGTGTTCTTATTAATTTTGAGTGTCACTTATGTGGTTTGAAAGAGTTTATCTTTCATGTGCTGTTCTTATGTCCAAATGCACATCTTTGCTGGATACTAGCAGGTTTTTATTTTGATACTCTTGGGGTTGATAATGTCACGAACTTACTTTTAGTTTATATCAATTCTTGGCCTCTCCAACAATGTTAATTGCTTGCAGTCATATGTTACTTTATTTAACATAATCACAATGAGCTTCTACTGAGGGAGATCAATACTCCTGCCTATAATATTGTCACCTCAGTAGGTGTTTCTTACGTGAGTGGTCCGATGCTCAATTTATCAGTGTCGTTCCTTCTATTTCTTTTTATACAATAAGTAATGTAGTACCTCCTCACTTTGCTCATTATATATTGATGTTGCAATCTATCAAGTTAAGGGATTCTCTTCTTTTAGTTCTAAGAGATGCTGCATGAAGTTTTATCCAGACCGTTTCTATTTTTGTTCCTTTTGTTTTAGCTCCATATGTTGCAAAAGCAGTGGGTTTGCAAGAGGTACCCTCTTGGTTGAGGAACACGCAAGTCGACAATTTGGCTATCCAATAAAATTGTCTTTATTTGGTCCAAGCTGTACATAATAATGGTCATGTTTCTGTAAATTTGAGTTTAATTATTAAGAGTATCAGAATCTTGTTATCACAACTATAAAATGTTAAAATAGCGTAGATTAGGAGGCAAGCCAACAAGTCTATCATGTACTTGCTAAGCATGACTGTTTTTATGCTAGCTTTCATGTTTGGGGTATACTTCCTTCTTTCATGGTGGATTTTGTAACTTCTGCTGTTGATTTTGAATGAAGTTTTTCTTTTTCCTCAAAAAAAAAAAAAAAAAAAAAAAAAAAAAAATGTTGGTTGAATGAGAGTTTTTTCTTTTTCCTCAAAGAAAAAAAAAAAAAAAAAAAAGAAAAAAAAGAAAGGTAAATAGATAAAATATTTTTTTGGGGAAAGTCAAACCAAAACCTAAATACTGTAAAAGAGATCCAATAAAAAAAAAAAAAAAAAAAAAAAAAAAAAAAGAAAGGTAAATAGATGAAAATATTTTTTTGGGGAAACAAACCAAACCTATACTGTAAAAGGAATCCAATAAATATCTGCCTTCAATTGAGGAAACAAAATAAGTGATTTTCTCAAAAAATAAATTGAATTGAATTTAAATACAAAATCAAAGCAAATTGATTGAAAATCTAAAAATAACTTAAAACAACTGAAAGTAATTAAATTAACTAAGACTTAAAATATAATGTGAAATATATATTAAAAATAATATATATAATTTCACATATAAGTGGATGATTCAATTTTTTTAAAATTGAACCAAATCAAAAAATTTAACACAATTAATGACGCTAAATCTATCTATTTATATATTTATATAATCTTAAACAAAAAATATTTTCAAAAAGCTGAGTTGGCATTTTATTCTTTGAGCGTTCCCATTTTTCTTTTTTTACAAATTTTCTAATTTATTACTATTTTTTAATCATTTTAAAGGATTTCATTAATATTAACTACAATTAAATCTTTATCCCTTATCATCAATTCATATCGTGAACAAAATAAAAATTTGAAATTCTATTGGACATTCATCTCTTTAATAAGGAATAAAAATTGTAGCCTCCACTTCCACTGCGACAATCATTTATTCTTTATTGTTTGTTTGTTTGTTTTCTTCATCTTTTTTTTATTATGATTTTACATCCTTTTTTTGTGATTTTTCTCAATCTCTCTATTCTTTGGATTTTGCAGATTGTGCACACGGTCATGCGCACAGCTGAAAACGATGCTATAGAGGATTAATGCATGATTTAATAATTTTACTATTTTTCACAGTTTATAAATTACATGTTTAAAACTTTTCTTGTGATTTTATCCTCATTTTCTCTAACCTTTGGATCTAAGACGGTGGATACAGTGATGCCATACTAGAAACGGTGCTAAAGAGGATTTGGTTGTGGTTATGCCAAACAACAAGGGTATTTGATTTCAATTTTTAAATTTTTTTTTAAGATTTTGCTATCTAGAAAGCATCTCCAAAAGGTTAGTTCAATTTCAAGTGTAATTATTCTAGAAAATCATTTACTAAATTCTTCATCAATTTGTTGTTTATGGTTGGGTTATTGTTGTGAGATGAACAATAAGAGCACACAACAATATTTTCACATTGATCTAATTGATTACTTTACCAGATTCGTTGGAAGTCCCACTTGAATAGTCTAAAGAGCAGTCCAAATGTTGCCACGATAATTGAGGTGATTTGTAATACTCTTGTATAATTGTTACTATTGAATTTTCGATTTTGTAAATATTTCTCTAACAGGATTATGAGGCTAGGAGCTATATCGATCAGAGTAGTGGTGAGCCTTCATTACTTTCCTAATGAAATGAATTGGAATTTTTTTTCCTTCAATATAATATATCTGTTCTTTCTATAAGAGTGTTTATGTAGACAATTTGATGAAGTTTTACAAATTACCTTTATCTGGAAGCAAAAGAGTGTACTCTCATCATCAGTGCATCATCGGAGCCATAAGAGTAAATGTAGGCACTGTTTACATAACTTGTCTAAATTAAAAATCTCTTCATTTTCCTCATATTGGACAAACATATGTTCAATGTGAAGTAATTTTAAATGTCTATTATCAAATGAATCAAATTTAATTAATCTTCCTAATTAAATACTAAATAGTAATAACCTTCTATTAATTAAATTTTCATAAAGTGTGTATAAAATTGTAGCAAAGTAATTAAATAAATAAAAAAGCCTACGTAATCCCTATTAAATAGGAAGAAAGATGCCCTTAACAAGAAAATAAAAAATTCGATTTTTTATAGAAAAAACCAATTTTTTAATATAAAATTGAAAAAATTAAAATCTTAAAAATTAAGTCAAAATTGAAAAATTGAACAAAATTAAAATGAATGAAATTGATTTGGTTGGATAAAAATTCAGTTTTCAATTCATCCTTTTTTATATAAAAATTCGTTTTATATATTTTGCATTGATTTGAATCATTTTAGTTATGTCCTCGTTCATATGATAACATATATAACATATATTGTGTCATACATTATGTTATATATGATATATATGTTATATTATATATCAAATTTAACGTGCCATACGAAATTCATTTTTTTTTTTTTTTTTTTTTATGGAAGGAGGCGGGGTGTGACAGTAAGGACGAAACCTAACGGAGACGTGTGAGAGACTATCATCCGAGAGAGAGGGATGTATCGATATGTAAATAGAAGTAAGAGTCACGATGCGTGTAGAGGTTGTGGGGGGGTAGATATACAAGAGCTAGTCGGGAAGCATAAGCACAATGGCGTCACAAACAAGACGAAGTATAAAGGATAATAGTCATCCGTAGAGACGTAGAGAGCAGATGACGTAGTAGAAGAGCGCTGAGTATAGTGGCGCTGGCCTGGAACGGGGCCGATCGGAGCGGTTCTTGGATCCAGCGTAAAACGGTGAGCAAAACATATATTTAGGATCGAGAGAAGGGACCCCAACTGACATATGTTAGCCAGTCTGATAGGACGTATTGCGCATATTTAAATCCTATAGAATTGTGTGCTGAGATAGTAGACTAACATGCAGACGTAGCGATGTAGACGATGAGAGTTAATTCACATCAAAAGTAGGAGCATGTAGAGAGCTCAGCCATTGAGATGATCTACGAGTAAAATACGAGCTACGATCAGAGCGCGGGTGGCAGAGTTAAGCTGATCGTCGACGGTTGAATTAGACGCACACGGGAGTGGCGGAACTGAAGAGAGATAAAAGTCATGTCAGGCTCGAAAAATTCGTCGAGAGAGACTTAAATAGGTGACAACCAAGCAATGTTTTTTAATATAGAAAATTAGAGAGGAGGAAATTAAAATCATTTTATTTGTGAATATCAAGGTACAAGAAATATAATGGAAAGAGATTGAACCAAAGATTGAACAATGAATGAAATTGATTTTGGTGTGGGATAACAAATTCAGTTTTCCAATTCATTTAGCCTTTTTTGTTATATAAAAATTGGCCGGGTGTTTATTATATTTTCGCGATTGAATTTGAAATCATGTTTAAGTTATGTCCTCGTTCATCATGAGTAACATATATCAACATATATTGTGTCATAGCGCAGTTATGTTATATATGAATATATGGTTATATTGATAACAAAATCTTTAACGGGTGCCATAACGAAGATTCTAATGTTTTTTTTTTTATTTTTTTATATTCAAACACAAATAATACAATAAATTATAAGGTTTTTAAATTGAATAAGACTTACGAAATTATCCTTAATGAATTTTTAATATAATTTTTAATTAAGCATAAAATAAAAAATTTAAATTAAATATAACGGACTGAGATATATGCTCTTAGTTGAGCATTTTCGTTTTAATCAATGCAAAGGTAAAATATCAAAGTGTTGTCTGTACTTAATAAAGAAGCATAATTTTCAAAGAGATTAATGTTTTATTACGCGAATAAATATCAAGTAGCAATTAAAAATATATTAAGTATTACATAGTAGAAACTAAATTATACCATAATAATGATTGTGAGAGTCACAATTAGGAGTATAAGATTAGATAGAAGCATTGTAATAAGCGTATTAACTGAATGGTACCCCGCATATTCGTGATTTTTTTACTATATTCGATAAATTTTATTATAATGATGGTTTGACTAATTGACTTGAACAATGAGATTGGAGTGAAAATAATTAAAGTTAAAACAAATTTTATGCTTAAAAATTGGATATATTGATCATTCCGTTTCGATTGGTTGTCTGTTTCAATTTTAATAATTTTTGATGGATACCTATTGATGTGCAGATTGGTAAATACAGTGTCAATGAAAAAGAATAACCTTATTTATTTTTTAGTAGTAGATTTTTTATGAAATTGGTATAGATTTATATCTATATATTGGCATGTAATGTTAATTTTTAAAAAAATATAAATGTATAAATATGGCATACAATTTTTATGCATTTTTATTAATTTTTTTATTTTATCAAGAATTAAATTATTAAAATTGGAATGTTGTATTTAGATTCTAATATAAAGTAATTTGATTTTATTTATTTCTTGATAATATAAAATAGTTTAAAGAAGTGGATTTAAGCATGTTTTCATTAAACTTTGAATAATTAGATGAAATATTCAGAAATTTGTTTCTCGATATGGCGAACAGGACATCAAGAAACTAATTTAGTAGTTCGGTATTAGGTATCTAATGAGTAGTGATTTTCTTTATTTTTTATATTTTAATTTGAAAGGAGAATTGAATAAGTGATCTTTAGAACTATTGAATTATAAACGAGTTATGCTTAGGAAGTTAAATTTTATTAAATGTATTATTTATAATCCACTTTATCTATTCCAAATATTTAATACCATTATAATTGCTTGTATACTTATAGTTTTTGAATTTATGCCAAATGAAATAAAATAAATCAATAAAAAAGGTGAAATATTAGAATTGCCCGAGGCGGAAAATAGAGGAAGATTTTTGAATTATGTAATTTGAAATATAATTTTTAATCTACTTCATCTATTTAATATTAGTGAAAAAAAAATAAAAATAAGAATAGAATCAGACTAAATCATGCGATTGAGCAAAATTGGGGTTGCAAGTCCTGCGGATTAAAGCCGAACGCAATGCTACGGCTTTTTATCCTGCATGCGTCCGCATTGGACCACACGAAACCCAATTGGTAATGCTCAATTGTAGAATAAGTTTCCCGCTAAGCATGAAAGAAGTTTTATTCATGGCAGATGATGTCACCAATGTGTTGATTATTTATATTCACTTTTGCTTTGAATTTTCTTTGTGTTTATCTCACCGGAATTACAATAATATGGAGAAATAGTCAAAGAATCCCACAAAATAGAATAGCTAAAAGATCCTCTGCTTTTTGAGTTGAACAAATAAAAGGTCCGATAAATTGCCGCGTTGCCGGGCAGAAATTCGTGATGGTAAAAAAAAAAAAAGAAAAAAAGAAAAATCTTATTAAATAGAATGCATTGGTAAATGCAGGAGTAAGAGGACTTAAACTAGCATATGACACATCAGCTCTATGGATAATGAAGATATGATTTCCCAATTTACATTCCCTTGATTAGTGATTTTTTTTTTTTTTTTTTTTATTTAAGGGGATTGAATAATGATCTTTAGACTATTATTTTAAGAGTTTATGCTTAGAATTAAATTTTATTAAATGTATTTATAATCCATTTATCTATCCAAAATTTAATACCATTTTAATTTGTATACTTATATGTTTTGAATTTATCCAAATGAAATAAAATAAACAATAAAAAAGGTGAAATATTAAATTCATGCGAAAATATAATTTTTAATATGTATTAAATATAATTTTTAATTACTTCATCTAGTTAAATTAGTAAAAAAAATAAAAATAAAATAAACCAAACTAATCATGATTGAACCAAATTGGTTCAATTCTCGATTAACCGAACCAATTGCTCGCTTTTTTCCTGCAGCTCCAATTGACCCACGAAACCCAATTGGTATGTCAAATTGTAGAATAAGTTTCCCGCTAAGATGAAGAAGTTTATTCATGGCAGATGAGTCACCAATTGTTGATTATTTATATTCACTTTCTTGAATTTTCTTTTTGTTTATTTCTCACCGGAATTAACAATAATATGGAGAATGTCAAAGATCCCACAAAATAAATAGCTGAAAAGATCCTCTGCTTTTTTGAAGTTTGAACACAATAAAAGTCCGAAAATTGCCGGCTATGGCCGGCAAATTCTGTG
Organism: Jatropha curcas; assembly: GCF_014843425.1. The sequence continues at coordinate 777,075 of NW_023590846.1, forward strand.
TCATCTTTTTTGTACAGTCTTTTTCTTTACTCTCTGAATCTTCACCATGTGTCTCACTGTCTTTCTCTCTGATATTGCCACTTTCCCTTATTTGCTCCTATGTAGTCTATCTTCAAGACCACACTAAAAGACACTATGGGCTGTGCACAAGCCAAGTATTCAACAAATTCACCATCAAAAGGTTTACAAAGACTAAAAATGGAAAATGGGTATGTGGGAAATGGAGGATTTGCGGCTCGTAGAAGGTCAACAGGGCAGAGGTACTCTGGTAGAGGTAAACTGAATAATTCTGAACCTCCACCGCCTAGGAACTACAATGGTGGAGGATTATTAGGTAGAGGTGACACCGGTGGCACTGGTGGAGACAGTAAATTAAGTTATGGAAATGGAGAAAAAGATTGCATTGATGTTGTTCGTAGAAATGACAAAGTTTTTGTTGTTGACGGAGTGCAAGTAGTAGATGGGTGGCCTAAATGGCTCACTGATAATGTTCCTGAAGAGGTTTTGGCAGGTTTAGTTCCAAAAAGTGCCGAAAATTATGACAAGATTGATAAGGTAAGTGCTTTGGAACTCTAGCATTAGAGTCTGTTTTCACATTGTTGTTTGAGCTGCCATTGTTGTTCAAGCTGCTATTGACAAAGGCTTCAAATTGAAATTGATTAGAGCTCGTTAAATTTTAGTTCTTAATTTCAAATCTGATAATAAAAGCTTTAAAACAGCTAATAACACTATCAATTTTTTTTTTTTTTTTTAAACATGTAAGATTGTGCTCTTCCTTCAAAAAAGTAGAATCAACCTCATAGTGCCAAGCTAGTTATTCATCGCAATAAGCTGTATATTTCTGTTGATCTATTAGGCCAGATCCTCTAAATAATTTCCTTTTTCTGTTATGTATATACACACGCAGATAGGCCAGGGTACTTACAGCAATGTGTATAAAGCTAGAGATAGAGACACTGGAAAAATTGTTGCCTTGAAAAAGGTCCGTTTTGACACATCAGAACCTGAAAGTGTGAAATTTATGGCACGAGAGATAATGATTTTACAGAAGTTAGATCATCCTAATGTGGTAAAGCTTGAAGGACTAGCCACATCAAGAATGCAGTTTAGTCTTTATCTTGTTTTCGATTTCATGTTGTCAGATTTAGCATCTATCATTACCCGCCCTGAAGGAAGGCTTACTGAACCACAGGTTGAATTTTCTCTCATTTGTTTGTTTTGCAGATAAGTGACTTTCTTGGCTTGTGGCTTGTCTGCTAATTTATCTTTTTCTTTCAATCCAGGTTAAGTGCTACATGCATCAACTGCTTTCAGGTCTGCAACACTGCCATGAAAGGGGAATTCTGCATAGAGACATTAAAGCGTCTAATTTATTAATCGATAAAAGTGGGACGCTAAAGATTGCTGATTTTGGGCTTGCAAATTATTATTCTCCTAAAAAGAAGCGTCCTTTAACGAGTCGAGTTGTGACACTTTGGTATAGAGCACCTGAGCTATTGCTGGGAGCAACAGACTATGGACCAGGTATCGATCTTTGGAGTGCTGGATGCCTCTTGGCAGAGATGTTTTCTGGCAGGCCAATCATGCCTGGAAGAACAGAGGTAATAATACCAATTTGGATAGACATTTTTTGAATGCTGACCTCCTGTACTCCAAGCAGGTACTTAAATGCTGAGCTACTAGCCAATGGTAATTTGGCTTAGGTACTGGTCAGCAATATAACACTATTGAAGCTAATCTCACATAACCTAGTTTTATGCATTCAGGTGGAGCAGCTACATAGGATTTTTAAGCTATGTGGAACGCCATCAGAAGAGTATTGGAAAAAGCTAAGGCTGTCAACTACATTCCGACCTCCAAAATCGTACAAACCTAGTCTTTTTGAAGCTTTTGCAGAGTTTCCTGAATCATGTTTAGGTCTATTAAGCACTCTTCTTGCTTTAGATCCTGCTTATCGAGGTTCTGCATCTTCAGCTCTGAAGAATGAAGTGAGTACTTCAGGAGACGATTGATTTCATTGTGATTTAGAATTCCTTTTTTCTGATTACACAGGCTGAACTCATTTTTTATGTTCTTGTTGCAGTTCTTTTACACAAACCCTTTGGCATGTGATCTATCAGGTCTACCTGTGATTTGGCGAGAGGAAGATGAAATAGCTCAAGTTAGTGAACAGAGAAAGTAAGTTTTCATGACAAATTAACAACTTTTAATATCTGAAAATGCATTCTCACATTCATTTTTTCTTCATCATCGGTTAGGTAGCCCTGTTGTGGAGTGACTGTTTTCTGATTATAATCATTTTTCTTATAGGCACAGAAAATCTAAAATGAAAAGAAGGTCTCGAACTTACCGTGAGCATCAAAGAAGGGATTTATTGGCCGAAGGACCTAAAGAAGATCCTAGACAGTCTAAAGAGGTACTAATTCCTCATCTTTGACTATCCCACATTCTTATTTATGTTGGCACTGTTAAGGTTTTGTTCAAATTACTGTAAAGATTTGTTGATAAAAACAATATATTCAAAATTTTAATCTACGGCATTATTTTTTCTTAAGTGATATTTAACATGTTCTAATCATAAGAACTCCACAACACCTTCAAACTACTTTTTCTAATAGGATTTAGAAAGGATGCATTTCCAAAGAGTAGGTTTTCAACCTCTATCAAATGGACTCAAAACATAAGAGTTCTATAGTCTTAATATTAAGTTTGTTGCGTCACAAGTAATATATGTTTTTTCAGGAGCCAGAAAATCTTACTAAGCCGAAAGTCCAAAACCAAGAGCCAAGTAGCAGTAGTACTAGCAGCAGCTCCTCTCGTTCGAAGCTGAATTACCGGGGCAGAAGCCCAACTTTGTCGCTTTACCCATCTGCATCTTCTAGGAAAATGATGTCTCCGAGCATCCAAGGCCTACCTCCATTACCTGCTTATAAAACTAGCAGCATCAAATATTATAATGACAGCTTCTATAAATTAAGCCAAGTGGGTAGATCTGCTTCCACAAGAGAATTTAGAAAACAAAATCAAAGGAAACATTTTGAACTCTATGCAACTGAGAACTAGGACATGCTAGATCAGATTAAGCTGCAGATCTTTCTTCGTTGTTGTAGTTGCAGTATATTCAGGTTTCTTTTCTTTTCTTTTTCCTTACATATATTTTCTACACATATATACAGATTATTGCATATTACACTAAGTTTCGTAATAATAAAAGATTGTGTTTTCTTTGCTCCGCAAATGGGAATAAAATTGTAAATGTGCATCAAATTGAAGAAAGTAGATTCTTATTTCAAGATTTGCGTTCTATCTTTCTTCCAGACTGAATCAAACGATTGGGTAAAGTTTGCATCTTTAAGCTTTATTTGCAGGCGGAATAGGTTTAGCTTGGTCTCCTCACTCTATTTTGAGAATATAAAGAACAAAGGGTCTCAGGTTTGAGCCTCTCAACCAATTATTATACTGTTGTTATCTCATAACACATGAATCCATTTTACTCCATTGAAGACAAGCTATTAGGATTTGACACGATCTTGTCAGTATTGGAAAAAGGCTTTTAGAGAAATAATTTTACAAGCTATTTCCAAAATGGTTTAGGACTTTTATTTTTAGAGTTATTCCTAATTGACTTGAGTTATAAGGTAGATTTAGAGGAAGCAGCTCTATGATTGTGAGCATTGTAGTGGAGATTATTTGGTTTTTACCCAGTGAAGAAAAAAGGCATTAGAGGAAGTACTTTCACCTGTTGATGTGATGGCTTTTGCCCAAGATTGACAATTGGGTTGAAAGTAGTCTAAGGAATCTAAATATTCGCTATATAAAATAAAATAGAGAATGAAATCTCAATTCCTATTCAATCGTTCGCTAGTATAAGTAAGCTGTTCTTATTTCCATTAAATTTCAATCTATATTTTATTCTGTGTATCGAATGTCGTTCAATTAATTGAAAAAAAAAAAAAAAAAATCATGATTCGTATTCTAGAAACGGAACTGGTTGAAACTGAAATCTTAAAAATTCAGGTATCAGGTGATTGTGTTGCTATACTTAACCCAATGGTACAAATAGGTTAGCAATACGAAAGGCAAACTTTTATTTTATTTTTAAAGTCTAAATGACTAAAAAAGGCCTGAATTTTGACTTTTTGCAATTTTAATCAATTCTGATAACTTTGAGTGAATTTATTTTTTCGTCCTGAAGTTTTATTAAAATAATTAAGTAGTCTTTATAGTTTAGTCAAATATCTAATGCATACCTGACATTTGATTTCTTCGTACTAAATAGTCTTTCTATCTAATTTTTTGAGTTTTGCGGTTAAATCATAAAAAAAGACTTTAATACCCTTGCTGTTACAAAAGGACACGGAAACCTTTTTGTTAACCCTGCTATCATCTTCTGCAACAACCTGTGAGTTGGGATGGAAGTGAGTTAGGGTATCCGATCTACTTCAATCTATTTAATAAAGGTATAAATAGTTATAAATGAGTTATAGACGGATATGGGTAGTTAAATTACTTCCCGGCAATAGATACGGATATTAAACTCTGAGTACTTGCTATCCATTGTCCGCTGTAATAAACGGTTTTAAATATGGATACTTACGGATATTCTATCCATTTATTAGTAAAAATACATTTTAAATAAGTTCGGATTTGAATAGTTTAAAAATGTACGAATACCCTACTCATTTAAAAAGTATTTTAAACTGGTTTAAATAGATACGGATAATGAAATTTTAAACGGATTCGAACAAGGGTACTCAAATGAGTATTTAAACAGATTTAGAATGGTACTGATACTAAAATCTTAAACGGATATAGTTACGGATAGTTCAAAATTCGCCGGTATTTCCTACTTCTATCCCTACCTATAAGCGTTCTAATATTGCAGGATTCTTTTTCTCCTACAGTCACGCCATTCCCAATGGAAGAATAGAACAGGTGGCTATCATGCGAGGGGTGCCATTTAAGGGCCATAAAACATACATGGGTGCTCATTTAGGAAGACAGGTCACGGAACAAGGTGTTAAAGGATACTGATTTTGGTGCGACTGTTTATATGGGTCTAGAACTTTGCATGTTGCTAATGAATGCTTTAGTTTCTCTCTGGAATTGGTTGATGATGAGGAGGCGGAGCAATTGTTTATGGCTTTTGGAGTTTTTGAGTAGCGTTGTTCTAAAGGGAGGCAAGCAGTAAGGAGGGCAAAGAGGACATTTGTGGCTGTGAATTTATCCATCTACAAAGTTGCTAATGTTACCGTTAGTGGGATCCACATTTTGATACATCAGCACCTCATCACCAGACCACGTCAGTAAAAAAGATATTATGGCGATTTAGCCTTTTCTAAATTAGATACAAATTACAAATTTCCTAAATTTAGTATGGCCGAAATCAAATATGAATTTTCATATGTTATAATTTTTTTAGCAGAAATTAAACTGGAAAATTAGAGAAAAATGTATACAGATACGAATAAAGATTAACATATTTCTATATTTTTATACATAAAATCTAATAATAAATTACCTATATAAAAAATAAAAAGACAGAATTTTAATTTGAAATATTCAATTGAGTTGACGAAGCATAATAGATGTGCTCATAAGCAATTGCTCGCTCCATCTAATGGCTCTGAATCCAGGCATGACCACGGTTTTAAAATCCCCAATTTCAGTCTTAAAACCCCTGGTTTTGGTTTCAAAAAAGGTGAAACCAGAACCGAACCGCTTTTAAACTGTTTTAAAACTGCTGGTTCCGATTCAGTTCTAGTTTGGAACAGAATTTAGATAATTTTTTTTAACTTTTAATTTTTTTAGCTAAATAAGAAACTTAATAACAAATATAGTATTAAATTAAAAAAAAGACAAAGAACAAATTAATAGTTTGAAAATTTATTAAAAAATATAACTACAAAAAACATAGATTTAAAATTCTTTATTAGTAAATTTAAATTGAGACATGTTAAAAGATAGACTTGTACTTAATTTATATTAGGAGAAAAGAAATGATAGGAGAAATTCTATGGAGTTTAGAGAAAAAGAATTGATATTGTCCAAAAAAGGGAAAATTATTAATGTATTTATAGTTAACACATAAATTTTTATTCATAAAAGTACTCTTCAAATTTTCCCTTTTTTACTTTTATGACGGATAAAAATGTCCTTTAATTTTATTTAACTGCTGTGTCCGATTCAGTTCTAGTTTTGAAAGCAGAAGTATTAGATAGAGTTGGATTTTTATAACTTTTAAATTTTTTTTAGCTAAATAAGTCACAAACTTAATAATCAAAGTATAGATATTAAATTAAGAAAAAGAGACAAAGAACAAATTAATATGTGGTTGGAAATGTATTTTAGTTAAGAAAGAGTATACTACAAAATGCATAGATTTAAAATTATCTTTATTAGTTAAAAGGGTTTGAATTGAGAGCATGAGAGAGATAGAGCGTTGTACTTAGAGTGTGGTAGGGAGTGTGGCGGGCGATGGGAGAGGAGGGGGAGAAGCTGGGAAGATTGTGAGGTGGGGAGAGAATTGTGCGTAGTGTGAGGTTTAGAGAAGAATATGATATATATTTAGCCAAAAAAGGGAGAAATTAATATGGTATTTATAGTTAACGACATAAATTTTTAATTCATAAAAGTATCCTTCATTTTCCCTTTTTTAACTATTTAATAGACGGATAAAAAGTCCCTGTGTAAATTTTTATTTAACAATTAAACAAAAAAATCAATAATATTAATTTTTTATTCCAAAATGATCAACCCTCAAGTAGCTGTTTTGTTAGTGTTATAAAGGACAAAACGTCTTGTTTCACTATCTAAATTAAGGAGTTAAAAAAATTTACCAAGTATAAATTTTTTTTATTCAAAAAATACTCTCAAATTGCCCGTTTTTTTACTGCATATGTGAAGGGAGACAAATGTCCTTTTTATTTTATCTTATGAAACTGCAAAAGTTAATAAATGCTTAAAATAAATATTGTTTAATTTATATGAATTACAATATAAATTTTTTATTCAAAAATACCTTCAAATTGCCGTTTTTTTACCATTGTAAGGGAGACAAATGTCTTTTTATTTTATTTAAGACTCAAAAGTTAATAAATCTTAAATAAATATTGTTTAATTTATATGTAAAAAATATATATTATAAAGGGTAAAAGATTTAAATGAGAAACAATTTTTTTTCTCTTTTCCAACTTATAATTTATAACTTATACTTATATTAATAAATTTTAAGGTGATGGTAAAGTTACTTTATTTAATGATAAAAAAATAAAATTAATTTAATAATTAAAAATTATGTGTGAAGTGTGATATTTTTTTTCTTTTTTTAACAGTTTTAAACCGTAAACCGTCGGCTTTTATTTTCAAATATAAGGAATCACAACCGAACCTTAAACCGCCAGTTTAGATTACTGTTTGAAACCTTAAATCATTGACCACGGTTCGATTTCAATTTTGATTGATTCGATTTTGATTTGGAATCAAACCATAATTATGCCTATATGAATGACTCTATTGATGACTATTTATAGCAACTATTTTAACTTCATGATCTTTTTGCAGATATGATATAATCACTTTTAAATTTTTTTCATTCTATAAAAAAAAGAGATATGCATATCTTTCTTCATGATTATCTTAATAATAAAATGCCATAAACAAATAACAAAATACCAGATATCATGATTGGGTTGGACAAGGAAAGGTAATTGCTATATATAAATTGTAGAAAGGTGTACTGAATTGCTTTTCCGTGTGTAAAGGCTTTTTACTTTATCATTTGTGGCATTGTCTAATCTAATGGCAATAATTTATAACTTGGTGCCCTTCAATGGCCCAATTTAGATTTTAGGTGTTTTGTTTGTTCGCAAATATGTTAACGTTGTACTATAAGATGATTAGCAAAACATCCTTCGCACTCTTTTTTTCCTTTTTTTTTTAATATTAAAAAGAGAATTCGAACATAAATATATTATCCAATTTAATAATATTATAATTTGAATTGATTTAATTATACAAATTTAATGTTAATAATATTATTCAGTTTGATTTTTTTAATATGATTTGAAGTTAGTTTTAGACTCCATGAAAGATTATATAATTAGATAATTTAATAATTTTAAAATTCGAATTAAAATAAAGTAAAATAAATTTAAACTATCAGAATGTTTTGAGAGTTAAACCAAATGAAATAATTATGAAATCAATACCTAATGGTAGAGTGAGGACCCCTCTAATCTTAATCTTTTATAGTTAGAAGAAGTGGAACCTTTTCATTCGTATTTTCTTTAAAGGGCAACCTTTCACTATCAAAAAGGGAAAGGACAACGGACATTAAGAGAGTAGGTAAGTGATTAATTATCAAGATTGATTAAAGAAAGTACTGTTTCTTTATATGACAATGATACTAACTAGTGGCGAGCAAACTTTGGAAAAAATAAAAAACCCAACCGAACTAAATTATTTTGTTTTTTGGTTCGATTATTTAGTTTTTGATTTTCAATTTGAGTTCGAAATTTTCTATAATTTCGATTTTCGGTCTTTAGATCGATTATTAAAATATTTATTTTCTGAATAAAAATTGAACTGTTTATTTGAATTAATACCTATTAAATTGAACGGACTAATTTGATTTAATTGCAAAGAAAATATAGCATTTAGTTGATGCGGTTCAGTTTGGTGAAACTGAATGACGGGTGGCCTCAATAGTGATATAAAAGTATGCCAATGACGGGTGGCCTCAATAGTGATATCTTAACGAACTAAGTCCTCTTGTTTAATCTGTGGTTCCTTCTCCCCTTGTATTTAATGTACTTGTTGGTTAAATATTTGGAGTATATACCATCACCAATGGTATATATATTAGGTAAGCTTTTAATTATATAAGGGTATTTAGGTCTCATTTGGTTAAAAATATCTCTCGAAAAATAGAATTGATAATATAAACTAAACCAAAACATTTTTTATATTTCTTGAAAAACTTCTCGAAAAATTAAATTTTCTTAATTTACTTATTCTCAACCAAATAATATTTTGATTACTTTAACAATTGGTTTTGGGGTTGAGAACTATTTGATAGTTTTTATTTTCTCAAAAATGGATGAATTATTATTTAATTATTTTGATTTAATAAAATTTATCTTAAAAGCTTTATTTTTATAGATCAATTAGATAGTCCATCTATTTTATTGTTATGTAATCAGACAGTCTTTTTTTTTTTTTTTTTTTTTTAAAGCTTTGTATTTTTTTAAGATCAATTAGATAGTCCCATCTATTTATGTTATGTAACATACAGTCTTTTTTTTTTTTTTTTTTTTTGTCCTTAAATAAAATTTTAAAGTTTCTTTAATATATTATGCCAATAATATTGAGTTTTTTTTTTGATTTTATCTTAAATATTAATTAATAATCTTAATTCAATATAGTAAAATATCATTAAAGATAACAGTCAAGTTATAGTGTTTAAGGACATGTAAATTATTAAGGTTAAAGGATTCGGGATAAACATTAATTTTCTTTTTCCGTAAGAGCAAAATCAAGGAAAAAATTGTTGTAATTTAATTTTTTTTAGTATGTACTAATTAAATAATCAACAAAATCTAATATAGTATGATTTAATTTAGTGTGAGTAAGTGCAATAAAATGAATAGCCTAACCCCTTAATGTCATTATTCTTCCAATTGAGAATAAAATTTATAGATAAATAATGTTTTAGTCAGTAAAAGAAATTTATTTAAATTAAAAAAGTAATTTTATTATAATTTTGTTTTTTTTTTTTTTTTTTTTTTGTCCTTAATAAAATTTTAAGTTTCTTTATATATTATAGCCATTAATATTGAGTTTTTTTTATTTTATCTTAAAAATTAATTAATAATCTTAATTCAATATATAAAAAATCATTAAAATAACAAGTCATTTATATGTTTAAATTAAATTATTAGGTAAAATTCGGGATAAAACATTATTTCTTTCCGTAAGAGCAAAATCAGAAAAATTGTTGTATTTAATTTTTTTTAGTTGACTAATTAAATAATCAACAAAATCTTAATATAATGATTATTTAGTTGAAAGGCAATAAAATGATAGCCTAACCCCTTAATCATTATCTCCAATTGAAATAATTTAAATAAAAATTTTAGTCAGTAAAAGATAATTTATTTAAATTAAAAAGTATTTTATTATAATTTGATTAATTTAATTTTTTTACGACTGAATAAAAATATTAATAAAAAGATTTAAGCAAATCATTCAAGAACTTCGACGGAAGTAATTAATAGTTGAATAAATTACCCTTTCACTCTAGTAATTAATTAAGAGAGATACGTTTAGAATAGATATCTAATATTCATTTTGTTTTCAAATGTTGTCACATTTTGGTATTTCATATCTTTTAAGAAGATGATTCGATTTTTTTAAGTTATACAGACTCCGTTCCATAATACTTGTCACATTTCAGAAAATAGTTATCTAGTAAAGATTAAATCCAAGAGCTCTTTTCACATGTCCGGCCTGCATTGCTAAATGAGCACGCGTGGAATGGATAAAGTATTTAAATTAAATAATTGGCTTATTTGTTTAGAATAAATAATTGGCTTATTAATTCACTTGGAATTTGCACAACTTCTTCTACATCCATGAAAAAACAAATCACAGCTTTTTTTTTTCATTATTCCATCTTTGGATGGACGAATATATAATTTAACTCCTGATATTTAAGGAAAAAAAGAATTATGATATTTTAAATTTTAAAATCAATGTACTCTGAATTTCACTTTAGTAATAATCTCACACTTCTTTACGTTAAAAATAATAATTTTTAAGGTTTTTGTCATTTGTAAACAACATATTAATTTGACACGTGGTTAATATAACTTCTGAAATAATAATTTTTATATTTTTAACTATATAATAAGTGTTTAATCTATTTAATTTTATAATTAAGTGGAAGTGTTCAACAGAGTAAACACAAAAGTTTGGGGTGGCCATAAAATTTTTCCGTGAAAAATATATGGACAGTGAATTTATGTATTGAGGTTCTTTTTATATTTTTTTAGATATTGAAACGGGAAATTATAGTTGTTGAGATTCCAACCATCATGAATTTTATTTTCACCATACTAAGGCGTTGATTTAGATATCATTTAATCAAATGGGGCAAAGCATCTCCATTTCTGTCTTTATTATCACACAATTTACAAGATCCAAATTTTGAGAAAGAAAGCAAATTTAAAGAAAATTGAAATTGCATGATTCTGTAGCTTTGATGGATTATACATATATACCCTTTGATTTATTTAATTCTTGCTCGAATTAAATAATGAAAAATTATAATATATGTGGTTCTTTCAAAAGAAAGATTAATAATTAAAATTCATAAATTAATTATTTTTTTAGAAAATGGATTTGATTACTATTATTAATTAAAATATTTTCTGAAATATTAAATGGGATGGAAAGGAACAAATATAAAACTAACTAGGAAAATTATATAAGTACAATTAATGAAGGCAAAAAGAGATAAATTAAAGAAGACAAAATTGAAAAGAAAAAATCATATCATCTTTTCTTTTCTGCATCCAAGAGACATACATGCAAATCACTCAACTTGCATGATGCATGCATAGCATGCATGATCCATAACAGAAAGATCACAAAATTAAAACAAAAAGAAAAGAAAAGAAAATCCCCAATTTCTCCTCTCTGAGAGAAAAACAAAATTCTCTCTCTTTGATCTCCAAAGCACAAAAACCATAAATATGTACTCCATATTATATATATGTATAATATTAACTTAATCACATACCATAACGAACATCAGTATTAAATTTGTTCTTGATCCACTTGAAGCTGCTCCTTACACTGGATTTGAGCTTCCCTTCCACTGTAAACACGTTATAAGAAGCTATCCTCTTCTTTCTTTTTAGCTCCGGATCGTTGGATGATGCAAACCCATTTCCTTTATGGTACGGCCCGTTGAAGCTATATGAATTCGACCCGAACTCGCCGGAGAAAGATGATGAGTATTCTGGGTACGACTTGCTCTTCTCCATTTCTGAATTTGATCGCTAAAATAAAGCTTAATGAGTTGAAAACTTCTTGTTTGTTGCTTACCTAATTGACAAGTTTTTATTGCTCTATTTATAATATGGATACGTATATATACTCTATCGGAACATTGGAAATGTTATGTTCACATGCACGTCAATATAATTAGATTAGACAATTAATGGATGGTGCTCATTTTTTGGCACCATACATTTTTTTTTTTTTTTGAATCAAACCGGTGTTATCGGCTTGTTAATTGATTTTTCGGTTTGATTATTTAATTGAATTACATGTCTTAAAGTAAGTTATTATTAATTTTTATAACTAAAAAAAATTAAATGTAAAATGCAAAAAAAGAAGGATCAACTATTTTTATTGTTACATCAGAATTTGATTTAGACTCTGTTTAGTTTAATAATTTCAATTAGTTGTTGTTAACTAATGAATAATTAATTAATAAACTATTTTTTACTTTCAATACTTCTTTTATTAAAATATTATTTAATTATTGTATTTTTTTGGACGCTTATCTAAAGGAATTCTGATTGGGGTAGAGCATAGTTCCGAAAATTGAATTACTAAATTGAATCGCCTCTATTCGATTTAATTCGGTTTAATACTTTAGATAATCGGTTTTATTTTTTATTTTAATAGAGGAAATCAAAATCATTTTGGTTCAATTTGATTTTTATTAAACTAAAATAAAGCATTACACACCGAGATATAGTCTGGTGGTAAGTGTATATACGATTTGACAATAGATCCAATTCGAATTCTTTTCCAATACTCAAAAAAAAAAACCTTTGCTAAGAATAGATAAAATCGAACAAATCAATTAAATTTAATTCAGTTTTAATACTATTCGGCTTATATCTAAAATTTTTTTGTTCAATTTTATATTTGCTGGATGTCATTTAAACTGAATGGACGGATTGCATACTCCTACTGATTTTGGAGCGAACCGGTGGATCTGGTTTAGAGAAGGGGGTTAAGGCATGATCCAGTGTGGTGGCAGACCACGTGGAGATGTTGGGAGGATTCAATTGCTATAATTAGTGTGTGTTAGAGGGGGAATCATGAGAACCAGTGGAGGTGGCGGGTGGGGCCTATTTGTACAAAGATGCCATCATCTGTGAGGGCAGAAAAGAGTTCACGCGGTGATGAGGGCCACCAATCCACCAAATGGATGGGCCCAGATGATAATGTTTAGGCTTTTAAAGTTTAATAAAGAAAAGAAGATAAGCAAAGGAGAATAGAAAGGAAAAAGAAGAGTCCATGTTTCATGGAAGGCAAGGAAGGGCGGAATAGGTAAATTTATCTTTGAATTTTATCACATTAAATTTATGGTATTTTAATTTTTATTTTGATTCATTAAATATTTTAATTTATAAAACTATATATATAAGTATTTTAATTATTAAAATTATTTTATTTATTATTTTATTAAACACTTCAATTTATAAAATTATACTAATTAAATACTCATTAAAAGTTGAAATTTATGAAAACTATTCTATTTTAAAAGTTTTATTAACTATGAACTAAGTCTATATTTTATAGATAAAAATTAAAAGTTATAAAATTATTAATATTAACGCCGAAAGATGTGTGATATTATCAAAATCTATAAATTCAAATGCACGATAAATCATTTTTAAAAATTTCAAATATTAAAAGGTTAAAGTTATAAATTTCACCAGTGAATTTATATATTAAGAAAAAAGAAGATATGATTACCAAAATCAAGCAACAGTGGTTAGTCAATTTTTAATGCATGGTACAGTCAATGGGCAATATCCCATTTTTCCTTTATAAAAGCAAACACTAATGTTTTGTGGTGTTAGTGCTTTGTGGGCCTTTGGTGTCTTTATGGGGCTTTCCACTCCTTAATAATCTTTTGTGCATTAATGTTGGGTAATATTCTAGTATGACCACAATCATGGTAAGATCACAAGTTATTGAACTAGAAATTTAGGTTTGAATATAATTAATTTTGACATATATAATAAATTTGAAAATTAGATCATTTTGTTCATGAATAAAATAGGAAAGAATAAATAGAATAGCTAGTTAATCATGAGTGGTCTGCTTGGTATTTTTATATCTTGTAAAAATGTGGGAAATTAGACGACTTGAACTCGAGTTTTTTCTACGTTATTACCAATTTGATGAATGTTATTTAAATAAGAAGACTGATAAATATAATAGCTATTCTGAATAATGAAATACATATTTTTAAGCTTATTTTAGGAAATTAATGTTTCATAAATTTAAAAAAAATTTAAAAATATTAAATTTTTACATATAAAAATTCAATTAAAATTTAATTACAAATTTTTTATACTATAAATTATTGTTTCACATCCAAATTTAACTAAAGTTATGAATTAATAGTTCACATAAAAATAACTATTCTATTTCCTCTGTAGTTCACACTATTTCCTGTACCAAGCAAAACCTTAGTACTTAATCTCACATGATACATAAAAATACCACCATACATTATGTTTTTATATTTTATGTGGAAGCATAATTTTATTTCTCAAACATGTCATAAATTAACTTTTAGACTTTTTGTTTTTTTGATGAAAAATGATTTTTAGGTTTACTTATGATTGTTATTATAATTATTTTACAAAAAATAAAAAAATAAAACTAGCTATTTTTAAAAAAAATTCGATCATATTAATTAAAATGATAATAAATGAAACTTTTTAAAACTAAAGTGACAGAGAAAAAAAAATTTTTTTTTCCTTCAATGAGGTAAAAAATAGAATATATATTTTGAAGATTTCTCTAAAATAAATTATTTCCATCAAAATGTTTATGATATGATTGAGGTGTCAATAATTATGACTCTGGCTTTTATGTCCTAAAAAGAAAAAAAAAAAATGAATAGTCTCACAAAAGGCCAATGAAATAATTTTCATTATCTTCAATACAAATATGATAGAACCAAAGTACCATCTTTAGGTAGACTAAAAAAACAAGACACACGCACGCTCTCTTTTATTCATTACGGGCCCAACCAATAGCGGATTTTGAAAATCTTTTTATTCGATCAATATAAATTTTTTTAAAAAAAGAGGGATCAAAGTCGCACATAAATTAAATTTTATAAATTAATTTAGACAAATATACATATATATTTGAAAAATATCCAAAAGAAAAGGTAAGTCAATTGACTCCTATTTTTATAGGGTGGATTCGCGGTAGGGTCCAACGGATTGCAAGAATTTTATGGGCTACGTAACAGTTGGGAATAACTTTTTTACTCATTAAATTAGTAAAAACTCTTACGGCCGAGAGACTTTTCGTTTTCTAAATAAGTGAGAATACCACGCATACCACATCCAGTGACTCGCTATCTCCGTTTGAGTTTATATTATTAATTTTTTGACATACAAGAAGATGGTACGGTATACTTCAAAAAATGAAGATGGTATGATATCCTAAAACATGATAGGTAAACATTGTATAATAAAATCATTGTAAGAGGTATAATTTCATCATCTAAATTTGGATAATTTTGGGTTAAACAAAGACTCGAGTAGGCGGTACATTGAGCTTGAGCGGACACATTTAAATCAAATTGAGAGTTGTTACCTCTGCATATATTAAAATATGTAATCGGGCAAATGATGCTTATATATCAATTTATTTATAAAATATAATTTATTTTATAAAAAACAATATCCTACAATTTCTGAAAAGGTCAACAAAGTAATTGAAAAGGCAGCAGCATATTTTGCAAAGGCTAATTCTCCAGTCCATGTCTCATGTTATGGGTAGTGAGAAGGATTTGGAATGGTACGTTATACTTATCCCTTAAATTGGTATAATGTACACGAAAAGTAGTAAACATGGGCCATTAGAAATCCAACTCCATTACTTATGTCCAAAAGATAAACATTTTTCAAGCAAAAGATGATACAAATAGAACCAAATTCACACCTGTTGTAAAAGAGATGGTTCTATTTGTTGGTTACTTAGCAAACACCATTATGACATTTGTGGCATGAGAAGCATTCTTTCCCATGCCTAGACAAATTGGCATGCATTTTGAAAAGAATCCCTCGATTATGACTTTAACGGTTCTCTAGGAATTTAATTATACACTTCACTTTCTAATTAACTCATTCATTGTTATGATTACTATAATAGTTGCATGCAAAAATATAATCATGTACCTTATAGTTGTTTTGTACCAAATAACAAGCTTGTGGTGTTTGGTGAACCTTTTTAATTAGCAACTGACAACTCATAGGAGTTTCAATCAGTTGTGATTCCTTCAGCTACCTTTGCAGCTTTTTGTATCAGTTGTTAGCTCATTTATATTTATGTCATTTTGGACTTTATTAACCTTATAAAAATGATTGCTAACAATTAATATTTTTTATTGATAGTTATTTAAAACTACAACTTTGTCTTAAGTATTAATTTAAAATTTTAATTAATATTTTATTAATATAATACATTAAAATAAAAAATAATATATTCACCTTAAATTAAAAAATATATATATACATTAATATCATAATATATAAAAACAATTATGTCTTTAATGGTCATTTTATATTTTAACAGCAACCGCTACCAAAATTTTACTAAACATAAACAGTAATTAGTTTATCGCTATCAGCTGGTATGAATTATTGAACCAAACATGGCTTTAGCAGTCAAAGGAGTAGAATTTTATTTTCTTAGAGTATATTTCTTTGAGCTTATTAGACACCTTCCTTATTAATTCAGATAAACAAAAAGTTTGTTTATTTTTTTTTTTATCTTTTTAGATAATTAGCTTATTGAATATGAAGGCAAAAAATTAGCTTATTTAAATCTAAGTTTTCTTAGCTTATGCAGTAAGCTATATAGTTTTTTTTTTTTTTTTGACAAGAAGACAAAAATATAAGGATTTTGATAAAAATAATGCTCTTGTAAAAACTATTTACAAGTATAGTGCCAAATGAAACTATTTAAAAATTTAATGTTTGTTATACCATGAAGAGAGAATGTTGCACTAAAATCACTAATTCAATTGGTGGTCTCAGTGCCATACAAAAACTTACCCGTACTGACAATTAGTTAGCAAAAAGTAATTAGAGGAATATAGTAATTTTTATTTTGTATTGAAATCACAAAATGAATTGATAATTTCAATACAAAATAAAAATTTTAAACTATCAAATGATGTTTTCATTAAGGCACACGATTCATTTGGTGGATTTAGTGTAAATGCGAGATGTGAAAAGTATACGAGAAAATAGGATTTTATTAAAAAATCTATCAGGTTGAGTAATAGTTTCAATAAAAACAAATATTTGTTTACTCAAAATATTTTTTCACTAAAATACAAACATCATTTGGTGGTTTCAGCATTTCAAGTATGAGTAAGGGTGTGCAAACAGCTGAATCGAACCAAGGCTAAAAAATATATAATTGAAATTTTCTTATGGGAATTGAAACTAAAGCCGAAATTGGCATCTCAACTCAATCGACTCTAATCAAACCAATCGGTTCAATCAATTTTGATCTGATTTTACCATTTTGAGTTGGTTTTAAGACTAACTGTTTAGTTTCTAAAAAATCAAGCAAATTACAAATAACTTCGGTGCAGATCGACTAAGCTGACAAGACCGAATTCCCTTTGAGTGGCTAATCAAATCGAATCGAAATGAGTCAAGTAACACCTTAGATGCAATGGAAGTTTCATACCCCAAATTTTATATAAATTAAGTAAACAAATAATGAAAATATATTTATAAAAAATAGTTTGCTATTCAAATGATAAAAGACTAATGAAATGCAAGGAAGTAAAACTTGTAAGGTATTAAAGTGATGGATATAGAAAATCTTAAAACACCTAAGCTATGATAACACAAATGCACAAAAATTCTGGGCATTTAAATTGAAATACATCATAATTCTATTAAAAAAAAATCTGAATCTAATAAAATGAACCAAAATTAAGAGTTAAATGTGAATAAAATGCTAAAGAAATCAAGTATAAGTTTAAGTAGTAAAAATATGGAATGACGAAATTAGGCACCTAGATTATTAATGAACCAAAATGGTTACAGGTGATAATTAGGACATTTCATTCATGTAGATGGCAGCCTATTCTACGTACAATAAAGCGGCTCACCTCTCTATTTCAGAGAAAGGAGAGCAAGTAGATAAGTATTTAGTGTAAGGACAAAACTTGCCTCTTCACTTCTTCGTCTCCAAACATAGCATTCTTTTTCCTTCTTCATTCTATCATTTTCCAACCTGATATAGCTCTTTCATAACCTAATTTCAAGTGTCTACAAGTATTTTAAAGGAAAAGTTAAGCCAACAAATGATAGGAAAGAAGAGAAACCAAAGGAACTAAAAAAAAGTTATGGAATCCAAAATTCTGCACTTTAATTTTTATTTCCTAAGCTTAAAATTATCTTTTAGACATGTTAATTAACCATTTAGGATATTAGAAATTATTTTGCATTGGAAGAAATTGAACATGAAAAAGCTAGAAACCTTAATTCTCAAATCCATCTCAATTGATATGTTTAAATCTCTTGAAATTCAGCTACTGTGTTTTATTAAATTAAACTAGTGTTAGTACTCGCGTGATGAAATAATCTTTTATAACATCTTTAAAAATAATAAAATCATATAATAAAATGATCGTGAAATGCATTATAAATACTCGAACCCGTTTAAATACTCGATTAGAAATTAGGTACCCGAACCCATTTAGAAGTTCACCTTTAACAACTGAATCCATCTCGAACCCGATTATAATTACCAATTTAAATATCCGAACTCGTTTAAATACTCGTTTACATTAGAAATATTTTTTTATTTTTCAAAAATAAAAAATAAGTAAAAATTTTAACCATTATAGGATAATTAGGAGAATTAATTTTGCATTGGAAGAAAATTGAATCATGAAAAAGCTAGAAACCGTGGTAATCCTCAAATCCATCTCAAATTGAATATGGTTTTAATATAACTCTTTCTTGGAAATTTCAGCTAACTGGTGTTTTATTGAAATTATAACTAGTGTTAGTACTGTAACTAGTACCGCTGGTGATGAATAAATCTTTATAACATCTTTAAAATAATAAAACTCATATAATAAGATATGATCGTGAAATGGCATTATAAATACCTTCGAACGCCGTTTAAATACTCGATTAGAAATTAGGTTACCTCGAACCCATTTTAGAAGTTGTCACCTTTAACACTGAAGTCATCTCGATACCCGATAAATACAATTACCGATTTAAATATGCCGTAAGACTCTTGTTTAAATACTCGTTTAGCATTAGGAAAATACGTTTTTTTATTTTTCAAAAATAAAAAAATTTAAGTAAATTATAAAATTATTATTGTTTGATTTAATAAAAAATATAAAGAATATAGGATGAGTTTAACATATAATATAGCATTAACTAGAATTAAAACAGATAAAATTATTATTTTGATTTAATAAAAAAATATAATATAAATATTAAATATAATTATAGCATTAACTAGAATTAAACAGGTGTATAATATATTATTTTCTTTAGAAAATAATTATTTTGAATATTTTTGAAATATTAATTAAACGGGTAGCGGGTACTCGAATCCTTGAACTCGATCCTAACCTAATATGGGTAGTAAAAATACTATCCGAATCCATCCCAAATCCATTTATTCACTACCCAAATCCGCCAAGATAAGATCGGATCTGATCGTGTACCCGCCGAATCAGGTGAAATTGTCATCCGTAACTAAGATGCTTAGTCAAATGCTTATGAGTATGAGGTATGACAGGTCAGTTTAGTCAGATGCTTCCACACCCCGAAGTATGAGTATGATTATAATCGAAACCCATCCTATGCTTCAACATGTCCCTCTATCTATAGAGTTTCCTCGTGTTTAAACACCAAAAGAATTGTAAAGGCGGATGAGATATGAAATGTCATCTAAATGTATTCTAATTGAAGCCTTGCCAATAGACGATATACCTCAAATCCTCCCTCATGAAATGTAACTATTACGAAGATTATCGCGCTAATGTACCCAACACATCATCTTATGTACCATAACGTAAGTGGAGTATACCGTCTACATCATTAGAAATCTCATCAAAGACTCATTACAAAGTAATTGAAAAGGCAACAACATATTTTGCAAAGGCCAATTCTCCTGTCCATATCTCATGTTATGGGTAGTGAGAAGAATTTGGAATGATACTTTATGCTTATCCCTTAAATTAGTACAATGTTCACAAAAAGTTGTAAAAGTGGGCTATTAGAAATCAAACTCCACTACGTATGTCCAAAAGATAAACATTTTTCATGCAAAAGATGATACAAATAGAACCAAATTCACACCTCTTGTAAAAAGATGGTTCCATTTGTTGGTACCTAGCAAACACCATTATGACATTTGTGGCATGAGAAGCATTCTTCTTTCCTATGCTTTGGCAAATTGGCATGCATTTTGAAAAGAATCCACTTCACTTTCTAACTAACTCATTCATTACTATGATTAATGTAATAGTTGCATGCAAAAATATAATCATGATATTATCTATTCATTTTCTTGGTAATGTAAATATTTTTGATTGCGTTCTTTTTTCTAAGCTTATTAGATGTTTTAGAGGGTATTTGCTTTAGCTGATTCACGCGGTTGATAGTTTTTTTTGTTTCCAACAATAAGTCTGTAGGTGTTTGGTGAAGTTTTTAATTAACAATTGATAGTTGAATAGAGGTTTCAATCAGTTATTAATTCCATTAATTATGTTTTGGAGTTTTTTTGCATCAGTTGTTAACATGGTTTTGAAAATCAGATCAGACCAGCCGGTGCAATTGATTTATCCAAGAATCGGACCATAGTCTGGTTTGGGTTGGATGCCAAAAACAGCAGGTAAAAAAACCGGTAAGAACCGATCATTGACAATGGTTCGCTGAAAAATTGAATTTCGCGTTAATAAACATAATAAATCCAGCAGCTAGTGTAGGCCCGGGTAGACTGGTACATTACTGCATAACCACACCCAAATTCAAGTCACGACGGCTAGTGTGTCCCATGCTTAGTTTCCTCGTGGCCACTTCTAATTTGTGTAATTATTATAATATATTTTATTTTTTTTGAGTATCAAGGAGAGGAATTGAAACTGGATTTTAGCCGGCGGATTCGTATATGCACTTACTACTAGGCTATTTTTTGGCGTACAATATATTTTATTTTTACTACACTTGCCTCAATGAAATTATGTTATTATTTATTAATATTAATTAGCTTTTACTCTTATTTTGTGTACTTTTATTTGTACAAATATTTTTTATACTATTTATTCTTTTCATTACATTGTACATATAGATCGAATCATTGATATAAAGGAACAATATATTATTGACAATGAATTGTGATAATTAAATAAAATAATATTTTGTATCATGCAATATTGCTAAAAAAATGTAAATTAATATAATTAGTTAATGCTAATTAATCAAATCTTTAAAAAGTTGCTTTTCTTTCATTTGCTTTTTTGCATGATTTTTGTGAAAGATAATAAAAAAATTTAAGAATGGTTCTATTTAGAATTCTTATTAAGAGATTTTATATTCAAATTATGTTGCAAAAGGAAAAAAAATGTATTATGCTTCTATAATTATTTAGTATATGATTAAATTCTATATTTTTAACTTTACTTAAATAATATTTAAAAATATTTTATATAAAATCCGATTGAACCATATTGAACCCGGTTGAATCCTCCGGTTGAGCGGCCCCTGCCTTCACCGGTTTATTGACCGATCCGATTCTCAGAACATTGGTTGTTAGCTAATTTATATTTATGTCATTTTGGACTTCATTAATCTCATAAAAATAATTGTAAATAAATTATTTTTAAAAATAATATTTTTTATGATCATTTTGTTGGGATTCTAACTGATCCCGAGTGGGGGCCCGCAGAAAATACCGGTGATAAAAGTAAAATAAAATTACTATTACCACATATACCTCCAATAATGATCCCGAGTGGGGGCCCGCGCAGAAAAATACCGGTGATAAAAGTAAATAAAAATTAACTATAAATATACCTCCAATAATTAAATATTGAATATTGACGATCGAAGCCACCAGAATCAGAATCACGGGAAAGATTAAAAATTAAATAATTACCGTAAATGCTAGAAAAAAATAAGAACACCGAGAATTATGTGGTTCACCCTTCAACTGTTATGGGCTACGTCCACGGGACAAAAAATCTGAATAATTCTTCTACTAAAAATAGTAGGTACAAAAGAGATTACAAAAAATAGTGGCACTCTAGTGTTTAATAAAAACACCCCAAAAATTACAATATTCACTATTTTCTCTCTTTCCCAATTTTAGGAACCCTTTTCCTAAAATTTTTCTTTGTTTTTATGTTTTTATTTTTGTACATTTTGAAATAAAAATCCTTTTCCTTTTTATAGGAGAAGGGAGCGCAGTGGACGCGTTAATCACGCGTCCACTTTTTTTTTTCTTTTCTTTCTTTCTTTGGTTTGGCACCCTGACTGCCACCAAAACAGAAAACGTGTTTTATTATTTTTTTCTTCATTCAAACATCTGTGGGTCCCAAGTTAGAGGAACCCCACAACAATTCTCCGCCCCCTCCGACTACATGGTGGGACTCTCCATCCCTACTGCTGACACAAGGCTCGAACTTCTCCTTCGGGAACGACCTTTGTCAATATTATCGTGTAGCATTTCTGTCTGTGTTAATCTTTCGCAACTGAAACTGCTGCTCTTCAATGGCAAGTCTGAGCCCAAGGGATATCTTACATCAATGTGCTTCGTCCCGCGCGAGATAACATATATTTTTGCTCAAGTCTAAATGCACTTTGGGACTATCATAATAAAACTATTTATTCTTCCTGTTGCAAAACCCAATTCTTGAAAGAATTCGCTTTAACCAAGCATTTCCTTCCTTGCTTCCGTTGCTGCAACCGTTACTCTTCTTGCAGTCTTGATAACGAAACACATTTTTGTAATCTTGACTGCCATGAAATAGCCTCCCCCTGAAAATGTAAATAGGTATCCTGATGAGATTTTCTTTTCATCAAAGATCACCGGCCATATCTGCATCTGGTGTAACCAACAAGTGCAGACTTTTCACCTTCAAAAGAGTTTAAACAAACTTTTAAGTTCCTCTCAGGTATCTGAAGATCCACTCCACTGCTTCCCAATGTGTCTTCTGGGGATTTGACAGAAATCGACATCACAACGCCAATGCATGAGCGAATATCTGTCTTGTACACACCATTGCGTACCATTAAAACTTCCGGACCGCTGAAGAATATGAAAACAGTTTGACATATCTCCTTTTTTCTTTCTCTGTGTATGAGGTAGGATTTCTTACTCAAACTTGAAGTGAGCGGCAAGCGGAGTGCCTAACTGGTTAGCAGGTTCTTCATATTGAACCTCTCGGTAGAACCAGTTCAATATGATTTTCTTGCGATAACCATAACCTGCAGGACTTTCCTGGTCGTCGAATAATCTCCCATTTCGAGAATTCGCTTGCCAGATCCCAAATCCTTTCAGTCGTCAAATGCTTTTTGACAAATCTCTGTTGAACTGCTAATTCATATGTGCATCCTGGTCCAACGATTTAGGCATATCATCAACATATAAGAGAAGGATGATAAATACCATCAGGGAATTCTTAACATACAGGGCAAAGGGCATCTGCATCTGTCCTTTTGTATCCTTGATCACCATGAAAGAATCAAAACTTTTTATTACCATTGTCGCACGCTTGTTTCAAACCCGTACAAGCTCTTTCTTCAAGCGACAAAACCATTGTCCTCTGTCCCGTGACCTTGGAAACCTTCTGGTTTCATATAGAATTCTTCCTCTAGATGCCCATGCCAAAAATGCGGTCTTTACATCAAAACTGCTCTAACTCGAAATTCAAATGGCTATTAGTCCTAGCACAACTCGAATAGAAACTCATCTTTCATAACTAGTTGAAAAAATCTTCATCAAATCAATACCTTTCGTTTGAGTAAAGCCTTTGACGACCAAATCGAGCTTTGTATCTCACTAGGTTGCCATCATCTTCTTCAGTTTATACACCCATTTGTTCTTGGAGGGGTGTGTTCTCTTTCCCTTTTTGGAAGTATCACCAGTTCATCGTTGTCATTCTTTTTCAAATGAATTCATCTCCTCTGCATGCCTTGTCCAGCAATCTTTGTTTCTTTACAAATTTGCCACATCTTGGAAGCTCTCTGGCTCCCCCTCATCAGAAATTAAAAGTGTAATCAGAACTAGGGTCCTTGCTAGATGGTTGCGTTCTCTGTTGAGACCTTCTTAACTGAGGTTCAACTCCTTCTGGTGTAATGGGGTTCTCTGGCTCCCTGGCTCAACACCTCTGCATTATCACTGTTATCATCTACAATTGTCTCTTGATCCCCTACGACTGGCTCTTCTTCTTCTTCTCGTTCTGATTTTGGCATTCCTCCTCCTATGGCATCATATGTAGGAATGCTTCCTGGTGTAATATCAATAACACCATCACTTGTAGATTTTTCACAAGTTATATCTGCCACGATCTCATTCTCGTGGAATGCTACGTCTCGGCTCCGGAGAACTTTCTTTTTCACTGGGTCCCACAACCTGTAGCCAAATTCTTCATCTCCATAACCAACAAAAGTGCAAGGAACTGACTTGTCGTCAAGCTTTGATCTCTGCTACTTCGGAACATGCATGAATGCCTTGCAGCCAAATACCCTCAGATGGAGTATGAAAATTATTTCTACCTGTCCAGACCTTCTCCGGGATATCAAAAATCCAACAGATGGTGCTGAAGGTACTCGGTTGTAGCGGGTAGACACTGTTTGTTGACAGCTTCTCACCAAATGGCTTAGGTAAGTTGGCCATTTTGAGCATGGATTTGAACTCTCTCAAATTAATGGTGCGATTCATCCGTTCAGCGAACGCCGGTGTGTGGCGTACCAGGAACAGTCTTTTCAATGCCTGAACCGTCTGACTACAATAATCTCTAAACCCCTAGAGATATACTCACCACCATTATCCGTGGCGCAAAACCACTTCAAGGCCACTCCAGTTTCCCTTTCCACCATAGCATGAAATTGCTGAAAGTGCTTGAAATACTGGGTCTTTTGTGCGCAACAAAATATTATCCATGTTTTTTGTGAGAAATCATCAATGAAGGTAAGAAAATACCTACTCCTCCAGGATTCTACCTCCATGGGACCACATACGTCAGAGTGTACCAACTCTAAACTTGTTGTCTCTCCTTCTAGAGCTTTTCAAAAATGAGACCCGATGTTGCTTCCCAAAATAAAACAATAATCACAAGGGTTATTTTACCATTTGGCTAAATGGTATGAGCGAACTTCTTAGCCAAAACATATTCAACCTTTCTCACTAACGTTGCGCCAGCCGCCTATGCCACAAAAATTTGGTGAAGCAGCATCTTCAACTGTATTCAGTTGACCCGCACATATTATTGCGTTGCGTCTTATACAGCCTTATACAGCGAGCAACATAATTTTCCTCTCCCCACCACCAAAGATCCTTTGGTGAGTTTCAAGTTATCGCCACCTGTATGATGGTGATAGCCTTCCTTGTCCAGTACGCTCACAGATAACAGGTTCAACCGAAGATTGGAAATATGTCTCACATTTTTAACTGTTAATGTGCACCCGACACTTGTCTTTATGCAGATATCACCGATTCTCACCACTTGCAAGACACTATTATTTCCAATTTTAATAGTGCCAAAGTCTCCTACTTTATAAGTGGAAATTTTTTTTTTTTTTGGAACACAGTGATATGAAGCACCGGAGTCTACTATCCACTTGGTATCTGCATCTCCAACATGACAGCAATCTGCATGGTAATCTGCATCATGAGTGACTAAAGCCACCTCACCATCTTCTCCTGAGACTGTAGCAGATGTATTTCTGTCATTCTCCTGTCTTCGGTCTGCATTATCCTGTTTAAGTAAATGACAATTTTTTTTGAGATGACCCTCCTTACCGCAATGGTAACATTTTCTCATCTCTCTGGACTTGGATCTACCATCTGACTTTATATGTCTTGGACATCTACTTTTGCTCCGGCCCCTATTCTCTGTGACAAGGGCTTGTGAACTGGTACTGACAACATCTCTTCTTTGTAGTTCTTCATTAAGTAGTCTATTACCATAGACATCGTTACCACACCATTTGGAGCTGAGTTATTCAATGACACCATAAGAGTATCCCAACTATCTGGTAGAAATCCCAACAGTAGGCATGCTTGCATCTCGTCTTCTAAGGACATACCGCTAACTGCTAAATCAGTTACGAGTCTTTCAAAATCGTTCAGGTGTTGTGTAATTGATCGTCCGTCTGACAACTTCAAGTTCATGACTTTATGCATCATGAAGACTTTTCCTTGAGCATTCGTAGCCTCGTACATATTCTCTAATTTCTTCCAGAGAACTTGGGAGAACTTTGGGATCTTTTTCATTTCTTCCATGGTTGTACAGCTAGCATCTAATCCATTGGCGTATTGTACCCATGTTCTGCTTTTTTAATTTCTCCGCACTGCCTTTCTTTCATCATTTCTTTGGGCTTCTGCACTGTCACCCGCGTTCAATTGGATCATACAGATCTTTTGCAATTAGGTAAGTCCTCAGCATTCTGGATTTCCACAATTGAATAATTCGATCCGTCCAATTTGATCATTGCCCGTCGTTAGCCAATGTTGAATTCTAAAATCTGACAAAATTTCATTATTCACGAAATTTACTATTCACGTGAATAGTCAACTTTGACAGTTTACCACCAAAGGCTCTGATACCAGTTGTTTTGGGGATTCCTAACTGATCCGAGTGGGGGCCCGTGGAAAATACGCGGTGGTAAAATGTAAATAATTTACTATTACCACATATACGCTCCATAATTAAATATTGAATATTGACGATCGAAATCCAGTCCACCAGAAATAAATCACGGTAAAGATTAAATAATTACCGTAAATGCCAGATGAAAAATTTAAGAACCCGAGATTTACGTGGTTCACCCTTCAACTGTTATGGGCTACGTCCACGGGACAAAAACTCTGAATAATTCTTCTACTAAAAAATAGTAGGTACAAATGAGATTACAAAAGTAGTGGCACTCTAAGTGTTTCCCAAAAACACCCCAAAATTACATTCCTCACTATTTTCTCTCTTCCCAATTTTAGGAACCCTTTCCTAAAATTATAATCTTCGTTTTCTTTTTTTTTGTTTTTGTTTTTGTACGTCTTGAAGTGAAAATCCTTCTCCTTTTTATAAGAGAAGGGGACGCAGTGAACGCGTTAATCACGCGCCCACTTTTTTTTCCCTTTTCTTTCTTTCTTTGGTTTGGCACCGTCCTCTTTGACTGCCACCAAAACAAAAACGTGTTTTTTTTTTTTCCACCAAAACAAAAACGTGTTTTTTTTTTTTTTCATTCAAACGTCAGTGGGTCCCACATGTTGAAGGGACCCCACAACACATTTTATTGATATTCATATAAAAATAAAATTTTGCCTTAAATATTGTTTAAAAAATTTAATTAATATTATTAGTTATATAATAGATTAAAATAAAAATAATATATTCACCTTAAATTAAAAAAATGTAATATATATGTACATAAACATCATAATATATAAAAATAATCAGCTCACTGGCATCAACCATAAGCTACGAGCTATTGACAACCGCTATCAGCAATCAACTAGTATGAACAGCTGAACCAAACATGCTCTTATCATATAAAAGAGTATAGCTTTGTTTTCTTTAATTATTTTCTTTCGAAAATTAGTGCAATTACTGCATATCTAACTTAATTTTTTTGTACAAGCAAGTAAACTTTATTAATTAGAGAGAAGGGAAAAAAATAAAACACATTAGATTCCCATAATACAGACCTTTTTAAAACAAGATCAATAATCAATTACAGAAAAATTGCACATTTTCTGGGCAGGGTAACATGGACGTACCCAAAAAATTAATTATAAATTGAAAAATATTATTTAAGCAAATATAAAAAGTCCAAAAATGTGTTGAAAAATTTTCAGTAGACTTTTGCCCACTACGACCCTAAACATTCATTTGCCAATTTTAAATTTAATTTTAATTTGGTAAATAGTTAGCCATTTTTTAACAGACTTAACAATGTTAACGAAAAAAAAAAAAAATTCAATTATGAGCTAACACGTGAAATTTTTTAAAGAAGTGAAACTTAATTTTGATATGTAGAATAATAAAAAGAAAAGAATAATAAATAAATACAAATTATACAAGAATATATTGCAAAAAATTTTAAATAATAAATTTTAAACTTCATCATTCTTAATGTTTAAAAAGAAAAAAAAATGTGGTGAACAATTGAAATATTTATTAATTTACCACAAAAATAGCTTTTTAGAATTTATTAAATAAATTTTTTGCAATATGTTTCTATATAATTTTGTACTTGTTTCTTATTTTTCTTTTTTTCTACTTTATATGTCAAAATTAAAATTTTTACTTCTTTAAAAAAAAATAGAATTTTACATGTTAGGTCATAATGGGGTCCAATTTTTCCTTTTACTATAGCGCGACTCTCTTATATATTTCCTCTGTCAGTCCCTATTAAAAAAATTAACTGTTAATCAAAATTAAAGTTAAAAGATTTAAAATTAATTAATAAAATTTTAAAGTCACAATGAGCAAACTCTATAATTTCAGGGGCCAATTTATATATTTTGTCCAAAAAATTGGATATCTAATTTTTTTTGGAAAGTTATATATTTGGTACCTCAACTTTTCAATTTTGTCAACTTTTCAATTTTGTCTATTTTGGTGTGTTATAAACGGGAAAATGCTTACAATCGAGTCGAGTGGTCAAACTTTTTAAAAAGTGCAATCAAGTGTCAAACGCTGAATAGGATACTGGAAAGCTGAGTTAGATTATAATGGATCCCACTTTTACTTAGTCACCAACTGATGTGGACTGCCACAAAGAAAATGACATGGGAAGGAGCAAAATAAGGCGGCAAAAAGAGTAAAATTCTTTTATTGCCCTCGATTTAATTCCTACAATTAACCAAGGAAAACAAATGATTTTTTTATTTATTTTCTCTCACATTCAACCGTTTAGCAATGTCTGAACAGGATAAGGCAAGCTTGAGAAAACAATGGACAATCTCAATCATGGGGAACCGAAAAGTAGAAAGAATGAAAAGAAAGTAGCAGAGTTTTTAATTCTCAACTCCTGCTCTGAACTGTTATTTTCTTCATATTGTTCTAAAAGAAAGTAAGCACGAGTTTTTAATTCTCTAACTCCTTGCTCTGAACTGTTTTTCTTCACTATTGTTCTATGAACTGTTTTATCACAAAAGTATATATGATCTATCTTTTGTAACTAACTGTAGGTTTTTGGCTAAGTGTACTTGGCTGTGATGGTTATTTGTTAATGGTGCCTGTGATGTATTTTTTAATGTGGTGAAGGCTGTGACTGAAGTAAACCCGCTTATACCCCCTCCTCAAGCTGGCGTTGGGGAGAAGTCAACCAACCCAGCTTTGGAAGAAAAGACTGGAATATGGTTGTGGAGAGAGGTTTAGTGAAAACTATTCCGCTAGTTGCATTGTTGAAGGTAGGTAAGGAGTGCTAATGAGTCCGGAAAGAAACATGGGATCTGACAACATGACAATCATGTCAATGTGTTTAGTCCTTTCATGAAAAACTTGTGGTTGGCAGCGATATGAATGCCGATTTGGGTTGCCACAGTGAAGAGGTATTTGGTTTTTGGAATTTCCAACGTGAAAGTCCAGAAAAGAAGAGAATTGTAGCCATTTGATGCCTACAAACTGTTGTTGCCAATGGATCGGTATTCCAGATTCCTGGGCAGAGAATCTGCTTACGTGTGGTCTGTCTTTCTTTGATTATCCCAGGACACTAAAGCAAGTGCCTAGGAAAAATCAGTAAGCCTGTGGTAAGATTTTTCTGGTATGGTAGATTTTCTGGTATCAGTACATGACGCCCAGTCTGCATCAGAAAAGGCCCTTAACTTCATGTCATTTTGGGATGGCAGGAAGAGACCTCTATAACTGGTGCCCTTCAAATACTTGATTACTTGTAAGGCAGCCTTAAGGTGTTGTGGAGTAGGTGTTTGCATGAACTGACTTAGCTGCTGGACAGCAAAGCTAATATCAGGTCTGGTTAGTGATAAATAGAGAAGTCTACCAACAAGTCTTCGGAAAACATCTGGAGTTTGAAGAGGGGATCCCATGTCAGAACTGAGCTTCAGTCCTTGAATGAAAGGACTAGGGCTTGGTTTTGCATTCTGCAATCCAGAATCTTTGATAATATCTGTGATGAACTTGTGTTGAGTGAGAAGAATGCCTTCATGTGATCTGGCAATTTCAATGCCAAGAAAATATTTCGCGTATCCCAAGTCTTTTATAGTAAATTTATGATGAAGATAGTCTTTGAGGTCTTGAATGAGCTTTTCGGATGATCCTGTTATAATGCAATCATCAACATAGACCAGAATAGCAAGAAAAAATTCTCCTTTGCCCTTTGTGAACGGGCAGTTATCAAACATGGACTGTTGGAAACCTTGAGAAAGTAAGCTGGCAGAAAGTTCCTTATTCCATTGTCTCCCTGCTTGCTTCAATCCATAGAGAGACCTCTCTTCAATCCATAGAGAGATCTCTGTAATTTACATACTTGACCTTTGTGAGCTTTATCATAACCTGGTGGTACTTGCATGTATATAGTTTCATCAATGGACCCATGCAAGTAGGCATTGTTGATGTCCAGTTGATGAACAGGCCAAGCTTTAGCTGCTGCCACAGTTAAAAACACTCTTACAGTTACTAACTTTGCCAACAGTTACTAACTTGGCCACAGGAGAGAAGGTCTGGTTGTAATCGAGACCCAGCAGTTGGTTGTAACCCTTCGCCACAAGTCGGGCCTTGTATCTGTCAATGCTTCCATCTGATTTATACTTTATCCTGTATATCCACTTACATCCCACAGGTTTTACATGAGGTGGTAAATCAGTTAGTGTCCATGTATTTAGTGTCCATGTATTATTGTTTTCAAGAGCAGTTAACTCTATATGCATGGCATCTACCCAATTTTTATCATTTTTAGCTTGATTATAGCTGCTAGGTTCCTTGATTTTAGAAACATGTGCAACAAAAGTTTGATGTGAGGGTAGACACATGTGCAACAAAAGTTTGATGTGAGGGTGTGAAATAAATGGAAGCTGGTGTTTGATGGGAGGAGAGGTGAGAAACCACAAAGTCTTGTAGCCAAGTTGGTGTATGTTTGGTCCTTATGCTTCTTCTTAAAACAGGAGCTTGAGTTTGATTTGTTGATAATGAGTCGGGAATGTTGGGGTGCGTATTGGCTGGGTCGATAAAGTTTGGCTGTGATGGGTCTTGTGGGGACAGAATAGATGTTCTAGAATCTGAAGATGGCGAATCTGGAACATGTTCTGTGATTTGTGAAGTGTGTTGGAGTGAGTTGTGTGGAGGAACATCAAGTGTTGTTGTAGGAAATGAAATTGGAGATAGATACGCATAAAAAATACAAGCTGGCAGTGTGAAATTCGTTATGGTTTCAGGTGTTTTGTGATGAAAAGGGAAGGTGGTTTCAATAAAAATCACATCTCTAGAATGGAATAAGGTTTGGGTACTGAGATTGTACAATTTATACCCTTTATGTTGTTGAGAATAACCAAGGAAGACACAAGGATGTGCTCGGGGCTCAAACTTCAGTTTGTGTGGCAGGGTATTGGTTGAGTAACATAGACAACCAATTACTCTAAAGTGAGAATAATCGGGTGGTTTATGATATAATTTTTCATAGGGTGTTTGATATAATTTTTCATAGGGTGTTTTCGATTCAAGGTTTTCAGAAGGGACTCTATTGGATATGTAGGTGGCAGATAACAAGGTTTCAGACCAGAATTGGGTTGGGAATTTGGCTTGGTGAAATATAGCTCTAGCAATATTCATTAAGGTTCTGTGTTTCCTTTCCACTTAAGGTTCTATGTTTCCTTTCCACTACTCCATTCTGCTGAGGAGTATGTACACAAGTTCTTTGATGAATAATGCCTTTTTCAAGAAAAAATTTCTGACATTCAGAATTTATGAATTTTGAGCCATTATCAGATCTGAAGATCTTGATATTTTGTTGGAATTGTGTAAGAATTAACTGGTAAAAAGATGTCAAGGCAGATGACACTTGAATCTTGGTTGTTAACATGTAAGTCCAGCAGTATCTGCTGTAATCATCCACTAAAGTCAACATATACACTGCATTTGTAAGAGATTTAACACTGTATGGTCCCCATAAATCCATATGAACAATCTCAAAAGGTTTTAAGGTAGAAATTTGACTAGTGAAAAAAAGTAATCTGGTTTGTTTAGCAATAGGACAAACAGGACATGCCATATCCACAAAATCACAGTCATGTACATCATTTACATGTTTCAATCTCTTATTAGAGATATGACCTAATCTAGCATGCCACAACAGATGTTTATTGTGGCTATTACATTGAGCTATCATGTTTTGGTTCTTATTTGGAATGAAAGAGTCTTTTGTCATGTAGTATAGTTCTTCATACACTTTTCCCACTGCCAGTAATTCCTCAGTCTGTAAATCCTGGAATAAGCAATAGTCAGGAAATGAGTGCACAGACAGATGACATGTTTTGGTGAGTATGTTGACTGAGATGAGGTTACAGCTGAAAGAGGGAACATACAATACATTGTACAGAGTAATTCTATTATTCAGTTTGATGTTTCCAATGTGAGTAACTTGTCTGGTAGAGTTGTCAGGTAGTCTAATGGTATGGTTTTGTGAGGGTTCAGTTTATGTACAATACCAAAGAATGATAGATTGGCAGTGATGTGGTCTGTTGCACCTGAGTCTATTATCCAGTTACTTTTGCAGTTAAAATCAATGCTATGAATGACAGAATTGAGTAAGGTACCTGCAAAGTGAACACTCCTGATGTCGGCATTAATTGGTTCCATCTGATAATCAGTTTGCTGCTGCAGAGGTGGCTGCTGCAGAGGTGAGGGCTGCTGCTGCTGTAAAGGCGTATCATCCATATGAACTGCATTCGCCGTTTTTATTCCAGTCATATTGGCTCCTTTTTTCTTTTGTAATTCAATAAACCAGTCCGGATATCCATGGATTTTGAAGCAGTTGTCTATGGTGTGACCATTTATTTTGCATTTGGAGCAATACTTGTCTCTCTTATCTTCTTTTTGGTTGTAGTATGGTCTCCTGTTACCAATTGCGCCTAAGCTGTTGTAATTTTCGTTATAGTTCCTTCTAGCCAATAGTATTGTTGAATTTTCACTGGATTCCACATTCAATGTGTTTACCTCTCTTTGTTTCTCAACACTCAAAATCATGGAGTAAGCTTTATTAATTGAAGGAAACGTATCCATTAAAAGGATCTGATTTTTTACATTGTCATATTCATCACCTAGTCCCATTAGAAACTGCATTAGCCTTCTATTGTTGTCATACTCTGTAATTGCATTTGTTTGGCCACAACATGTAGGCAGAGGTGCCAAACACAATAATTCATCCCATTTCCTTTAGAGATTTGTATAAAAACTTGTTACGGACTCGTTTCCTTGCTTGTAACTTGCAATTTCTCTCTCAATCTTATATATCATCGGGCCATTACACTCTCCATACCCAAAGTATTTTTGCAGTTTTGCAAAATACAAATGCATCTGATATTTCCTTGGACACAGCGTTAATTATCCACGAGGCTACCATGCTGTCTGCTGTAACCATCTCTCGAACTCCTCTGACTGTGGATCAGGTTGAGCTATGGTTTCATTAATGAACCCTAGCTTGTTCTTTGCCCTGAGAGCTACCATTACTGATCTGTTCCACGAAAAATAGTTCTCTGGTCCTTTTAATGGAGAGTTCACCAACCGGAATCCGGGAGATTCTGAGTTGTTTACGTGTAAAGGATCACAATCATGATTCTTGCTAGTAACTACAGCGATAAGCCTTGCCACATCTTCTGGAGTCATCATATTGATGTTCAACCAGATCTAAAAAAAAATTGCTCTTGAATTGTAGAAATCCAAGGACAAGTCAATTTACCTGCTCTGATACCATGAACAGTGAAAGGAATAAGGCAAGCTTGAAGAAAACAATGGCAATCTCAAATCATGGGGAACCGAAAAAGTAGAAAGATGAAAAGAAAGTAGCAGAGTTTTTCTAATTCTCAACTCCTGCCTAAAGAACTGTTATTTTCTTCATATTGTTTTCTAGAACTGTTTTAAACAAAAAGTATATATGATCTATCTTTCGTTACTAACTTGGTTTCAAAAGTATATATGATCTATCTTTCGTAACTAACTGTAGGTTTTGGCTAAGTGTACTTGGCTGTGATGGTTATTTGTTAATGGTGCTGTGATGTTTTTAATGTGTGAAGGCTGTGACTGAAGTAACGCTTATAATGTCACGCTAGGTGGCAGTGACCAAAGCAGGAGCTGCCAGCCTTGCCGCTGCACATGAACTCGATAGTGAGGGTCACAAAGTCGTTGTCTATGCACGAGATGCCTAAATTTGTGGTATCTGGGTCTACAATTCGTGGGTTGAACCAGACCCGTTAAGTCTCGATCTTGGCGGATCCATAATACAATCAGCCGCTACAGCTCTCTTCGCATCAACCTGTATACAGAAGTAAGGGATTTCGGAAACTACCCGTTTATGCGCAAATAGATAAAATGAGAGATCGAAGAAGTATCCGCTGTCGATTTTAACGCGTTTGGCTTTCAGAGATTTGAAGAGCACCACCGTATGCGGCGGCGACAACAGGTTGTTTCCCAGTGTACCCCAGTTTATTCCTATCTTGTTCGAGATCTCTGCGTCTGCAGGTAACAAAACGAAATATCAAACACCCAAAAAACAAAACAAAACACCATTTTTCATTTTTCATTTTTAAAAAAAAGAAAAAGAAAAAGAAAAAGAACTTACTGCAAGTGGAAAACAGGAGAGCAAAAACGAAGAAAGGTCATCCCCATTGTTGCTCTCTGCATTTTGCTTGTTTGAGTGTAATACGTGTATTAGCTTAAGAAACGAACTGACTGACTGGTGATTAGGTGAATTTGTTTTGGAAGGTGAGAAAGAATCGTTGTGTTATGACATGGGAAGATTGATGTTTTTTCTTGAGGAAATTGAATAATTTAGGGGTTCTTTATGCTTTTACTGAATATCAAGTTTCTTTCAGGTACTTCAACTTTTTTACTCCACATCAAGTTTATTTGAGTTTTCTTTGTTTGTTTTATTGTATCACAATTTTATTTGTGTGACGAACAATTTAATATTTATTGATAGGTATACGTTGTACTTTGGTTAGTTGTAGGAATTAAATTAAGGGCAACAGAAGAATCTCACTATGTTTACCTTAGTCATTTTAGCTTCTTATCATGTCAACTTCTTTGTGGCAGTCCATGTCCGTTGACTAGCTGATAGTGGGACCCATTATAATCCAAGTAGTTTTCCGGCATTCCTATTCAGCATTTAACACTTGATTGCACTTTTTAAAAAGCTCAATAACACCGAAAATATTTTCTGATTACACATCAAAATAGAAAAAATTGAAAATTTGAGATACCAAATATTTAGTGATGGATTCACCATGGCAAAATAGTTATCGCAACTGATCGCTTTACTATTGATTGAAGATGTAATTTAATGACGAGTTTTACTTTAAGGATATCAAAATTTGGCATGAAATTCGATGATAGAAAAGGTACTCATCAGCGATGAAACAATGAGCCAAAATATAGTATAACAAGACTTAGTTTAACGGTGAGTGCATATAAAACTTAACAATAAATTCAGATTTGAAACCCGTTTTTCAATATTCCGAAAAAAAAAAAATCCTAAGATAAAAAATCTTAAAATTTTTATTGTCAGGAATAGAATCCGAAATACATTCAACTAGATACTTTTTAATAGCAATCACACAAAAGGTGATTGCTATCATCCAACTCTTTTAGGCATCCTTTTTGCTCGGCACTATTACTATATGTCGGTGTAGGAGAATTAAGGTCATACAAGGCAATGTCAAGATCACCGGTTTCTAATGCAAGTTCAATATCCAGTTTTTCTATTGCTTAATACTTAGCTCTGGTTAAAACCTCAATGCTAACTAAATGATTGTCAATCATAAAAGTGATTATTTAAGAGATCACACAAAATAAGGAAAGGGAAAAAAAATATATAAAGTACATATATATCACAAGATATTTGGGCTTTTACCTATAGGTTGTGACTCAGTTGGTAATGCAAGTTGAGCATGTGAAAAGAGTTCTCGAGTTCTATCCCCACTAAACACATCTGTAGGAAGGAACAAAGAGTTTTAATTGTGAGTAAACTCCGAACTGGATTAGACACTTTCTGATAATAGAGTCCAATTAGAAGTGGTTTAAAAAAAAAAAAAAAAGATATTTGGACCTTTGAGGGTATCAATAGACATTATCTGGCTTCTCTATAAAATTTGCGGAGGGTTCTCATCCCAATCTTTGACCGACGTAATTGCATTTCATTCTCTTTTATCCCAAAAGAAAATCTTTAATTCTTAGATTATTTTATATAGTAATCCTACTTGGGTAGATTTGTAATCCTAAACTTGGGTAGCTTTATATATATACTATTAATAATATTATATATATAAGTAGAGAGCAATTTGTATTAATATGGAAGCTAAGTGTAACTTTGGGAAATTGCCAAATTATGAACGGAAGTGATAATATATTCCTTTGTAAGAAGATAATGTGTAATGACAGTAATTGTAAGAGATAAGTTATTTTATATTTTTAGATAATGTATTTATCATAATAATATCTATTAGTTACATCCCATAAAGATAATGCATTATATTGGATTAAAATTTAATTAAAAAACAAATAACCCAAGCCAGAAAATAAGAAATACTTAATTTATACCAGGAGCTAGGTTGCGCGGACATAGGACACGAGATACGGAACATATGGGATATATGATAATAAATAAACAATCATTTGTAATAAATAAAAAACATAAAATAAACATACTTAATTTTTATTTTAATATAATTGGTTTAAATTAAAATTAAATCAAAATTAAATCAAAATATATATAACCAAACTATAAAATAAAAAATATTTAATTTCTTAGATTACTTTGACGTATGAGGTAGTCTTATATGCCAGAAGCTAGACAGACACAAGACACGAGATACAAGAACGAACGGAATATGATAATAAATAAACAATCATTTATAATAAATAATAAACATAAAATAAAAAATACTTAATTTCTTATAACTTAATTTTTATTTCAATATAATTAGTTAAATTCTCGAAAATTATTATCACTATTGAAAAACCTATATCTATCTATATAATATATAAAAGCAGGATACTTTGCTCTATATGGAAGCAAAGTGTGAGTGGCACAGTTTGCCACTTGACATTATTTTGGATTATAGAATGACGGATGTTAGAATTCACACAATTTAGCATAATTGTAAGAATTATAAAACAATCAGTTGTTTTATATTTTCAGATAATCCCTCTATCAAGATCCCCGTATCAAGAACTAAATATCTCTAAAAAAAGAGTTTATATTAGCATTTAATTAATATATAATATAAAATTTATTTATTCTCAAAAATAATTAATAAAGCATAAATACAACACGCTTAAAAAGAGTGTGAAAAACAAGAAAAAATATTATTATTAAATAAACAATATATAAGCAATTATAAAAAATTGAAATGAAAAGTATGAGATACGATAATTTTAAAAAGGTAAACATCTCACACGTAAAGGAGACACTAACTAAATAAGTAATATATTAATATTTCAAATAAACAATAATTTATAATAAATTATAAACATAAAATAAAAAAAAACTTAATTCTTATTTCAATGACACAGAAAATATTGAAAAATAGTTCATTTTTTATTAGTAATAAAAAAAACCTTGGTTGATTAGCTTAGTATATAGAATAGTCTCATATACCAAGAGCTGAGTTGCACGGAGATGGAACACGAGATACGAAACGTACAGGATACGATAATTTTTAAAAAAGTTACGACTTTCACTCGCTTAAAACACACTACACTAAATAAGTAATACATTAATATTTCAAATAAATAAACAATCATTTATAATAAATTATAAACACAAAATAAAAATCATTTATAATAAATTATAAACACAAAATAAAAAAAAAAACTTAATTTCTTACTTCAATGACACAAAAATAAATTAAAAAAACACTTCATTTTTTATTGGTAATAAAAAAACTTTGATTGATTAGCTTGGTGTATAGAGTAGTCTCATATAGCAGGAGCAATATTGCATGAAAACGGGATATGACTATTTTTAAAAAAAGTAGGACATACACACACTTAGGAAATAGTACACTAAATAATGAATACAATAATATTTTAAATAAATAAATAATCATTTATAATAAATAATAAACATAAGATACATATAAGAGGAAAAAAAAAGTAGGAGATGACTTTTACTATTGCATACCTTATGAAAAGTTTCGTATGATATTTAAGAAGATATTTTTTATTTTAGCATCACAACTTTTCAACATATCTCAATAAGATACAATATACCATTTTATTATATCATTTTATTATTTTTGAATGATATTATAAAATATTATTTCATCTTTTAATATTACCCTGTGCATCGTACGGATTATAAGGGAAAAGAAAACCAATTATATTTTCAAATAATATCATATAGGAGAAAAAAAACTAAATTAATATTAATAAGGAAAAACTATTTTATTTGAAAATAAGAAAGGAATATAAGGGAAAAGAATTTTGATAATTTTCTCTTCAAATTAGAAGGAAATTTTCATCATTCAAATTAGAAGGAAAATAAGAAAACTTATAAAAATAAATTTATGAAAAAAATAATTTTATATTTTTCTTTATGATATCCAAAAAAAAAATAAGTAAAAAAGTTTTTCCACGGAAAAAAAATTAGTCCCTTCTTATATTTGTCGATTAATTTATTAATAAAAAAGATACAAAAATAAATTTGAAAAACATTTACATCGTGCCTCTAACGAGAACGTAGGCGACTATGATAATTTTAAAAAAAGTAAAAAGAAATCCACAACCTTAGGGACACAGTACAAAACTAAATAATATAATATATAAATAATTATCAAATAATAAAATAAATAAACAA
The DNA here is from genome assembly GCF_014843425.1 of Jatropha curcas. The sequence continues at coordinate 816,380 of NW_023590846.1, forward strand.
CCATTTATAATAAATCATAAATATAAAATAAAAAAATACTTAATTTCTTACTTTGATATAATTAGTTAAATTCTTAAATTATTATCACTATTGAAAATAGAGTAATAGTGTGAGTTCCATTTTTTATGCTGGTCATACTAGAGGTGTTAAAATGGTTTACGACACGTGAACACGATTCGCCTAACACACAAAATAAATGTGTTAGGGTTGAGGTTAAACGAGTTCGTGTCATAAACAAATCACCCATTTATGACACAAATATAAATGTGTTGTGTCATGAGTTGATACGTGGGTTAGACGAGTGACCCGTTTATTTAAGAGTAAAGAGGTAATTTTAGTGTTAGATATAAATACTCCAACTAAAACCTATTTAAATTTTATTGTTATATTTTTTATTGTTATATTACTTTTTACTTTAATTATGAATCTTGAAGAATTTATACATTTTACGTGTGAAAATTTAATTTTAAACATGATTGAGTTAAATAGGTTAAAAGTTAAAAACACTATAACCAGGTTAAATGTATTGTATATACGTCAACACATCCACTTAATCTATTTATGATATTAAGCGGGTTACACGAGTTGTATATGGATCAACACGACCCACTTAACCTGCTTATGATATTATCAACACATCCACTTAATCTATTTATGATATTAAGCGGGTTACACGAGTTGTATATGGATCAACACGACCCACTTAACCTGCTTATGATATTAAGTGGATTAAACGTGTCGTGTTTGTGTCAACCGTCTAATTTTCATGTAGTGTTTGTGTCAAAGTTATAAAAAATTATTTCATCTTTTAATATTGCTCCGCGCATCACACAGGTTCTAACACTAGTAAATCATAATAATTTAGAAATTTTCACCTCACATGCGTCAATACCACTCACAATGTAGATTTTACCCCCTCTGAATAATACTTACAAAATTTATGGTAACTTTTATGGTAGAAAGGACTCGAACTTGAAACTTTTTCACTCTTTATATTCTCTACAAAATAAGAAAAAACCAACTAAACTACTCCTGCTTAACACTTATTAACTAGTTAAAAGACTAAAAATAAATAATTTATTTACTCCATAAAATAAATAGATGTAGAAATAAAAAACCTGTGCATTTGGTTTTTCAAAGTAAAGGTGAGAGGAGCAGCAAGCTTACAAGATTGATAATGAATATGTTGCTCGAAAATTCTCTTTCGCTGTCATTTTAACGTTTCGAAATGTTTACTACCACGAAAATTCTTAAGGCCATTTTCACAAGTTAGTACGAGACTCAATTTGCCCTTTTGAGTGTCATATACAATTGACTCATATACAAAAAACAAGTTTAATTAAAAGCTAAACATTAGACCAACAATGTATTGGTTAGGGTGGTAAATGACCTCAATCCGTAAGAACACAAGTTCGTTTCCCGAAAAGTGCACTTTGCTGGAAGCGCAAAAAACTTTTACACACTACAATCTGAGAGAGATTAAACCTCCTGATTATACCAAAAATAAAGAAAATTAAACGTTAGAATGTTAAATATTTCATAAAAAGATCATTCAACCTCTAAAAACTATTATAAAAGCGCTAAAAGTTAGCTCAAAAGCTATTGCCGAACATACCCTTCCTATGAGCATCCGTTAATAGGACCCTAATTGCTTATTATTAATTTGATTTTTTTTAAAGATATTATTAATTTGATTTTTAGTTTTTAAAGTTGCAAATTTTAAAAGGAGGACCGAAAAAGTCAATTATAGACCGGAGAAGGCAAAAGACGGAAATGAGACTCAAACTCAAATCTAGACATGGGGATTAAACTCAAATTTTGACCAAAGATTAGACTTAGGCTCATACTTCAGAACTTATTCTGAACTCAAACTCCTGATCAGAATCAGGTTTTGGACTCTAGACTCAGACTCTAAATCAGACTTAGACTTAGAAGTGGACTTGTCAGTAAAGTCGAACTTTTTCTTGAAGCTTTTGAATATTGAACAAGTCTGAGCCGGTTGGATTAAGTTTGTGTGGTCAAATTTTACTCCCATCTCTTTTCTGCACTGGATGTTGGTTCCAAGGTTGAAGAGACTCATAGTGAAGTTTGGGTTTTAATAAAAGAATGATTCATCATCAATAACCTCTCCAGTAAGTTAGGAGTGACTATAAAATAAATCCTTTAATTATATCCATTCTGCTTAAACCAAATCAGATTTATTGAGCATTACTTAAGATATTTTGTGATGTAAAGTGTTTCTTTACGTGAAGTAAATTATTGATAATGGACTGCACTTGCCAACCCAAAATGTCTGCCGAGCAGGACAAAAAATAAAGTAGGGAAAACACTAGCCCCACATTAATCTCCTGAGAACGACATAAAAATAACATGCTACGTTGACGAGCGTATTAAGTCAAGTCTCGATCAAGTCTTAAGCTTAAGTTCTTTACAACATACAAATTAGAAAATTTCTGGGAAGTAAGCTTCAAATTGATTAAAGGGTTCAAATGGGTCGCATCATGAAGAGTTGTTTCTCTAACCTCACCCATGAAGTGATTGCTTGGGCTAAACACAAAATAAATATTACAAAGGCAGCCTTCTTCCTTTTAGGTAAGTTTCCTTTTTCACAAATGTATCTTTTGTTTGAGCTTTTTAATTATTTGAATTTATTTTTTATTTTTATTTTTATTTTTTTGAGTTTATTAGATGATCTAGCACCTGGGCGTAGCTTAGATCTGAGGAACTAGCTAGATTCCCAGAATAAGAACCTCAAAAAACCCGAACCAAGACCAATAATTTCAGTTAGGAAATTGACGTGTGTTTGGGAATTGGGTTGCTATAGTGATTTGGTGTAATTGTAATGAGTAATCTAGTTTGGACGTTGGTTTGCAAATTAGCTAGATTACGTCATGTGGTTCGTAATCTGCAGATTTATCTATAATAATATCTAACTTCTATTGCCTATCAAAAAGAATATAATAAAAAAATAAATTTTCAAAAAGTTTTAAATGCCTTTAATTTTAGCTGAGTTACTTCATATAGCTGATACTATACATGATTCTATAATATTTTGGAACGAAACACATGACAATTTGGCCGTTCAACTTGTTTAACGGATTAAAAAAAAAACAAAAAAGTCAAATTTGACATTTTAGCCCAATTTAATATCTTACGTTTATTTAAAATGATTAAAAATATCAGATTAATATTTCGAATTAATTTAATTTCTAATTCTTCGCTATATTTCAATACGAGAATTCTTCTATAGAAATTTATTAAAATTTGAAATTAAGCTGTAATTTATTTAAAAAATTAATTAAATATGAAATAGAGGAAAATTATATTTAATGAAATACTGGTCCAACGATTGACCCTTTAAACTTAATCTTCTGCTTTTACCGAGTCAATGAGTAAGACGAAGCTAAATATTTTTCTATTGGAGTTATAAAAATAATTACAAATAATTTTTTTTTTAAATATTTTAGGCGTTCATTTTATTTATAGTTATTTTAAAAATAATAAATATCTCCTTAAACATTATTATAGAAAATTATTATTATTTATTTATATAGCAAATTAAATAAAAAATAATTTATTCGGCTTAAAAAATTAAAAAAGTATATATTATATATGACAATATAAAAAATAATTGTTCTTGTCGAGCAAGAGACAAAGAAATAACTAACGAGCTAGAATCTCGGACTTTAAATGTATAATTAATGTTAATCTTTGACTGAGTATTACATATTTTAAAATGATCGAGTAACACTGAATGGATTCTCTTAATAATTTCTCTAACACTAATCAATAAGATGCACATTAATAATTATACACCTGCAGGTTTAGTTTTTGCACATGGATTAGTGAAAAATGCAGTGGTAGATATCTTGATTATGTACCTTATGGAAGACTGGGAGCGGAGCAATCTACCTAAAGCTGCTGCTATTATTAATATTCAAGAAGGAGTAGCTGCTGTTGTTGCTCTTATCATGGCTCACGTCGCGGATGCCTACATAGGTCGCTTCACAACTGTTATATTAACCACTGCTGCTTATATCATTGTGAGTATCCATGTATTAATTTTTGTCTAGCCAAGTCTGCTGTTTAAAATTCACTAATAGCATTATGAATTGTAGGGGTTGATGCTATTATGGTTTTCTAGTTCGTTTCTTTCACACGTGAAGATTGGAGTATTTTACTTGGCATTGGCACTGATAGCATTGGGTACAGCAGGGAAAGATCCTCCTTTCAAAGCATTTCTTGCAGATCAGCTAGTCGGCGAAGATTACGATCAAATTCAAGACCGCACAACATTTTGGTGGCGAGTGGTAAAGTTTATAGGGGCTGTCATTTCCGTATTTTTCATAACTCGATATTCTTGGAAAGCTACTTTCATGATTTCTACAATAGTGATGGGAACAGCTTATTTATGGTTTTTGGTTGGTATTTGGATTCGCTTGTATCACCGCAAAGGACCAACGGGAAGCCCGCTTACTACTCTTTATAGAGTCACTGTGGCAGCTATTTATAATTGGCAATTGGATTATCCTCTTATAGAGTTTTCTCCTCGTCATCCAACTTTGAGGTGAATCTACTTATCTTTGAAACCTTATAGTAAATAATAATAATTATTATTATTATTTTTTATTTCTTATAGCTTATATTATTAATTAATTGAGTATCGAAAAATGCCTATAAAAAAGGGTTGAAATACTGTAATCCTGTTAGAGGAACATAAGGAGGTAGTTCTTATTCCCCAGTGTACAAGGCTTACAGGCTAACCATGAGATTGGGAAGTCATCATTACACTTGTCAGAAATGGATTCTAGGTAGGATTATGAAGTATAGATAGGTTTATAAGTTGTAAGTGTTAGATTTAATTATTAATTTCAAAAATTAAAGTCAGATTATCAAAATGGGTACTGGTCCAAAAAATCAAATTGGTTTAATAAAATGGGAAGTAAACACATTTAGTTGATTAAAGATTTAAAATTAAAAGGAAAAATATAAGAGTAATTAGTGATAGTTCCAAAATATAACAAGTGTGATTATGAATAACTGTTTGAAATTTTTGTAAATATGAAAAACCATTAACTCTTTTAAGTGATGTGACTTTATTTTATATAGCTAACGTAGTAGATTGAGTCTATCTAATAATTTTTATACACATAGTCAGGATGTGGTTGGTTATATGGATTACCCCTTGATTATTTTATTGATCTCTTCCTTAATAGAATATTTTAGGTGTCTATCAATTGGTATTTAGTGCACAGGTTTTAGTCAATTATACTACTAAATATTTTTGTAAATTATATTGTCTTGTCACTATATTCTGATCTTGTTATACTATAAGGTCCAACTGTTAGTTTTACCGCTATGTAACTGTAAAATGTCAAAATTAGTCCAAAGGGATAATCACTAGGGATGGTCAATATACTAATAATAAACTCAAATTTCAAAATTAAACTATTTAATTCATGTACTATCAACTTATTACACTGGTTCACCAGGTTACTGTAAAGGTATTTTAGGCGAATAATAATTTAGTATCTTTAACACTAAGTATAGGTGGATGGATAAAGCATCTATTAGAAGAACTTCTTCTTCCAACCAACAACCAATTCAAGAATCAACCTTCTCAGCAAGACTTCTCCAAATAAGCTCTTGCACAGAAACAGAAGTGAAGCATGCAAAACGACTTCTAACATTGATTCCTTTATGGATGACCTTCCTCATGTACAGTGTGGTACAAGCTTCAGGGAATACTTTCTTCATTGAACAAACTGATGGCATGAAAATTCGTATAAACGCCGATTTTGATTTTCCTATCACTTTTTTCTTTATATTTCAGTCATTAACAAGGTCTATAACTTCATATCTTGCAAATTTACTAATCTCAAAGAAGTGGAGGCTAGCAACACAACAACGTCCACAACTTTTAAAAATCAACTCAGGAATGGCTTTCTCTATTATGTGTTGCCTTGCTGCATGGCAGGTTGAAGTTAAAAGATTGAAATTAATGAAGGAATGTGGATGTATGAGCAGTGTTTATGAGAATAATAAAATCAGTATGAGTGTTTTGTGGTTACTTCCACAATTCTTCTTGTTAGGACTTATGGAAGGACTTGCAGAAGATGGGCTCAGCCAGTTCTTTTATAACCATGTGGATGAATCAATGAAATTATTTGAAACACCATTTAATGGATTGGTGATAGGAATTGGGAGGCTCCTTACACTATTTTTTATTCTACTTAGAAGAAGTTGGTTTGGCGATAGTATAAACCATAGTCGATTGGATAAATATTTTCGGTGGTTAATGATCCTCAGCTGTTGTAACTTGTGTTTTTGTGGTGTTGTTTCTTATAAATATGCAAATCTTGAAGGACATCATCAACCTGACATCATTGATCAGTATGAACAGCAACAACAACAATTGCAACAACAACCTCATCAACTACAAGAAGACAAACAAGAATGCCCACAAAAGGAAGCAGAATTGGAAGAGCTTAGTGTTGTGATATAAGATAGTGTTGTTATGTAAGATAGTGTTGCTTAGTGTTGATATAAGATAGTGTTGTTATGTATGCTTATAAATTAAATGTTGTCTACTTTATTTGTAAAGTTTATTTTTGACCTTTTAATTATAGATATTAATAGTACCAGGCTTCGGGGTAAAAAACTTACTCCCTTTGTTGTTTGATTTATGTATGCAAAATTTCTATTTTAGGCATTTCATTCACATAATTAAGCAAACTTACTTGAAATAGATTTGGTCTAAAATATAAAATCTATTTGCCATTTTTAGTTTGTAAAATGCATCAATTATTTGACAATTTCAATATAGTCGCGGACGATTTTTCATACTGCATTAAATTAAGTTATATTACCAAAAATAAATTAACATCTCTCTACAATTTTCATGAATTTGAACGAAATTTCATTTCTATTTATTTGTTGATATTGTCTTCAAATTAAAAAAAGAACACATATTTTATTAGATTGCACTCAGCTTTCATAAAATAATTTTATTATTAAGTGCCCATATTATTTATATGCGTGCATTGTTAAGAATCAAAAGCAATCTACTAAGTGCTTATTTGTATTCAAAAGTTTCCAACTATCTCCATTTCTGACATTGCTTTGTTATATTTTAAATTTTAAATTTTCTGCCTCCTTTTCTCAACAATTCCTCCATTTTGGTGTATCAATTTTAAATTAAATGCATTCTTAGTTGTTGCAAAAGCTGGGTTGGCTAACACTGAAAGAGGAGTTGATGAGATTTTAAGGGCAAATTAGGAACGAATGGACAAAAATTTCAGTTGAACTAATTCATTAATGTTTGTGCAAAATCAGTTGTGCCTAGGTATATAAACGAAATAGAGGTAGTATTATTACACATTTATTAATAATTAATAAAACTTGTGGTAAATTGATGTTGTTTTATGCTTTTTTTTTTTTAATTTATAAAGAGGTCCAATGAGTTAGAATATTATTGTCGACTACATAATAAGTAGAGGTGTGCACGAGATTGTAGAAATCTCGTTCCTTTCTCAAAAGTTATCCCGAATTTTCTATTCCAAAAAATTTGATGCTAATTTTGGGACCGATTGGTTTTTTTTATTAAAACCAACTCGTATCGAATCAAGTTATTTCATCTTATTCTGCTCCGTCCTAAAAAAAATCGACATTCTCTTCCTATTTTTCTCTAAAATTTTAAGTACCTCTTTTTTATGAATTTCATTCATGTGTATGAAAATTGCTTTATCTTTTTAATTTTAGTTTGTTTATAACACCAATTACTTGTTAAGGTAATAATAATATATATAAAAAAAGAACATGCATTTTTTAAATATAAAATAAATCAATTAAGTATACATATTTTTGAACATAAACTTTTACTCTATTATTGTACTGTATATGTTAAGTAAATTTTCCTGAATAATATCTTCTATTAAAAAAAATGCAAAAATTAATCGATACAAGAGAAAGTATTAACTACAATTAATCTGATAACTGAATTACTTTTTCTTTTTGATAGTAAACTGAATTACTTATTATGCTTAATGTTACAATTGCTTTATTTTAAGATGATATTCAAGATTAAATCAAAATAGTATCAAAATTTAAATAAGCTTGAAGGCAACAATAACAAAAATAATGATGAATTAAAATTTATAAAATATATATATAATTAAATTATACATAGTTTTGGAATTATTTTATTTTATTACATTTAACGCTCTTATTAAATAGAAAGTACCAATTGACAAAATTTATATTGATGAATTTTATTTTATTCTAATTGATGAGTATGACAATTTTATATTTTCTAGTGAAAAACGATTTGGTAAGACTTTGAAAAATTTTAATTAATTCCATCCCGACCCCTTCTAGCCCGTTCCATAGACCTAACTTGAATTTTGATCTCATCCCATTCTAAAAATTAGAATAGTATAGGATCAAATTACATACCTATTAGGATAGGACGGAACTCCATTTTTTTTATAGGAAAATTAATTATTTAGTCCATGAGGTGTCACGAAATTATCTAAGTAGTCCATTCATTTTCCACAAATATTCAGCGTATCACTCACGTTTTCATCTATCACTCTAAGTAGTCCCTCCATCCAATTTTAAGAGTTTTTTCCGTTAAGTCACAAAGAAACGACAAAAATACCCTTAGGCAATATGGAAGCCGCAAACCTTCTCTCCCTCTCCGCCACCCTTGCCTGCACTGCCTCTAGCATTCCCAACCCTACCATCTTCTCCACCACCGCCTTCAACATCACCACCTTCAAAGTCCTTAGAATCTGGAATTCCATCATCACCTCCACCACCTCTACCTCCATCTCCAATTCCACTGCCTCTACCTCCATCTCTACCTCTATCTCCACCTCCAACTCCACCTCCACCTCCAACTCCACCTCCGCACACATGCAGAAAGTCGCCACTGCTCCTTGGGCTACACAATGACGAAATCCATCGAAATGGGTTCACTTGAAGATGAACTAAGATTAGAGCCTACATATTTATGAATTCCTTAGAAGGAAGAAACGGGATAACAAGAGTAACGGACAAAATTAGATTCAAGGATATGGAAAATGACGTTAAGAGCACATAATGAATCAACATCAGAAGTTGGGGGAAAAATAATTAGAGGAGATAGGTGATGAACCAGAGATTGATTCTCTAAGGCGACTGTAAAAAGATTCAACTCTTTGCTCTCTCACCATGATAATATCGAGAAGAAAGAAGCAACAATTGGGTATTATCTAAAAAATGCTCAAATTTGAAAAGAAAGAGCAGAGATTAACAATGGAAGCTCAAATTTTACTCATTTTGCTTGCAAAGTTGCTCAATTAAGTAAATAGAATTAGGGGAAAATTAAAAAAGGGGGAATTCAGAGAATGAATTGAATTGGGTTATTATTTGATATTTAAACATACATCTCTGCTTGGAGACGACTTGGTTGCGATGGTGTGAAGGTCGTTTTCATGGTATGCGCGTCTGGCAGTAGTGGCAAACTTACACGGATTTGAGATCCTCTACTTTGTTTCCAGGTTTGTCTTGCTCATAGGCTTCATGGATTCAATCCCATCTTTTCAATTGTTTTGATTTTGATGTTTTTATGTAGAAAGAAAGGTTGTAAAAAGCTTAAAGCGCAAATTTTGTCATTTTAAAAGATTTCCCTCACCTCTCTCTTACCTTTTCTTGTGTTTTAATGGCAAAAGTAGCTAAAAATGGACGGAGGGATTATCTAGGTTAACGAAGACAAACCTCTGGGACGCCTTAGATATTTAACCAAACTACAACACTACTTATATAACTTCATAATGCTTCAGGGACGAAATAATTAATTTCCCTTTTTTATATCCAGATATTTTGAGATGAGACTGAGAATTATATAACTCACGTTCCGATCCATCTCACACACATCTCTAACAATAAAGGTAACTCTTTTATTAACTCACATTGCAAAAAGAACAAGGGAAATAATGATGGAACCAAATCTCTCAATAAATTGCGACATAATAGCGACAAAAGCAAAAATTGCAAAAAATGAGAAATATTTATTATACTTAGCAACTGATAAGATACTAACAGTGACCAGTTTAACAACAACAAGAGAATCAATCGCTAAATTTGAATTGTGGGTTCTTTAGTGATTGATTTCAAGAAAATAATTTACATATGGATGCTTATTGGTTGCTAATTTTATTAAATCCGGAGGAAAAATTTGGTGGGTAATTTAACGACCAATTAGATGCAGAACAAAGCTTGATGTTGAGAAAATAATTTAGTGATGCTTATCAATGCCTTTTTTTTATTTTGGAGTTGTATGATGAACTTGTTTTCCTGTTGCAATGGATTAGCACTTGAGTTAAAATATAGCAATAGATTTTTAACAGATAGCAACAGATTATATCAATCTTTAATATTTTAGAAATTAAAATCCATTCTTCCGTTAAGCGAGCACGCTTAACCCTGGAGTTCTTCCAACTCTCGAAGTCATTCCACCAAAAGGCGCCTTTGATGATTAGTTTTACCCTTTTTGATATATGATTCGATTCATTCATGTGTCTCGCATTCCACTATCCATAGCTAGCCTGACATCCTAAAAGCTAGCCAGGAGCTTTGCTCTACCCGTCCTCTTAGGATCGCTTTGCCGGGTTGGGATGTCATATGTAACATCCTCTTGAGTTGAGTCGGGTTGAACCAAACCTGGTTGGGGTAGAATGGATGATAAGTGGACTTATTTGCATGGAAAGTTTAGGCCTTGTTATATTAGTTGATTGCTATCATGGCTCTTTTTTATTTGGAAGTTGTTTGATGATACTTGTTCTTCTGTTTGCAATGGATTGCACTGAGTTAAAGATATAGCAATAGATTTTTAACAGATAGCAACAGTATTTATTATCATAATCTTTATATTAGAAAAATTTATAATAATTCCAATTCTGACGTTAAGCGTATTTTGTTCACTGCTTGAATTCTCCTGGATTGTGTTCTTACCCAACTTCCTCGTGAAGTCATTCTCACCAAGAAGGCGCCTTTTGATGAATTGTTTACCCTTTTTGATATAGATTCATTTCATTCATGTGTGTCCTCGCCATCTATCTATCCAATTAGCTTAGCTCTGACATCCTAAAATACTATTGCCAGAGCTTTGCTGCTACCTCGTCCTCTTTAGGATCTGTGCTTTTGCCTGGTTTGGGTTTTGTTCATTATTTGTACATCCTCTGAGTTTGTAGTCGGGTTGAACCAAACCCTTTGGGGAGAAGTGATGATAATGTGGACTTATTTGCATGGAATAGTTAGGTCCTGTTTGCTGCCAATACATTCGTGTGGGTATTTAGTTTGTGTCTTTGTATCACTTTGTAGGTACATATAAGATATGTTACGTGTTCATGTCTTTATATATCAGTATCTTCTAGAGTCTTATCCCGTTCTCTAATCATTTCACTTTTCCTATTGTTCACTGTGTTTCTATGTTCTTCTTACGTTCCTTCCATTCCATGCATTCTTTTCATTGCAAGTTTACGCAGTAGAGTCCACTCCAAGTATGTAGTAATGTCCTTGTAAGTTGTGATGTTATTTTCTATTTATATAGTTTGTAGTGGAGATGTAGTTTTGAGATTCTTGTGTATAGGAATGAAAGTTCCAAAGTGGCAGAAGGAAGCTAATAATCAGAGGTCAACCTTTTGACGTCAAAGGTTTGATATCTCATGTTTGTCTACTATGTTCTTGCATATTAAAATTGTGTGGTGTGTTGTCCGAATTGAGATGATATGTGCTTGTTGTGGGTGGTAAAGTACTTGTATTCTTTGGAAATGTGTTGAAACAGGGTGATTTGATATATGAATTGGAAACGATTGTGTCTGTAATGTTTACAAGGGCAACCTTCATCTGATTTTGTAACCTATTATAATGATGGGAATTAGTAATTGTCATTATTAGATTATTTGTTCCTTTTTCTTGTGAGCATTACTATGGGTCTTTTTGAATCATTTCAGATTGGAGTTTAGATTATTGAAGTATGGCCTAAATGAACATCTATGACTGCACAGATGATCACGTCGCTGCGCCTCTGTGTTTGGTTTTATCCTTGCTGTCATGATCTGTAAAAGCAAGTTCGCTGCTCTTTTTTGTCGATTTTCTATTGCTGTCGTCTTTCTTTTTTTTTTTCTTTTGCGTACTTGAGTCAGTGTAGTCTTCTCTTTGTATTCTCAAATATTTGTGTCATTCATATACTCGTTGTCGTCTCTTTTTTTTTGTATTTTTTTTTTTTTTTTTTCTGTTTATTTGCGACTTGTGTCAAGCGAATGCGTTCTGTGTTTTTCCGCTGTTGTTTTATGACTTGGTTCCAAAAACTTTTCTTTCTGACTCTCATTTTATATTGCTACAACTCGCTGTTCTGCTGTTACTTTTTCATTGCGCTGGTCGCGACTTTGGCCAGAAGTTCTTCTCTGACTCTCAGTGTGCGCATCTCGCGCTGTCGTCATAGTCTACACATATGCTCACTTGTGCATGCGACTTCATCTCGCGCTCGCTTTTTGACTTGTGCTGCGCGGTCTGCGATCTGTTTTCAGCCGATTGAATACACACTGACTTCTCAGGTATTTCTTTATTGCTACAAGTCGCTGGCCTTTTTTGCTCTGACTTTTCTATCATTACTGTCGGTTGTTTTTTTTTTTCTTCGCTGTTGTATCTGTGTTGCTGTTGACCTTGTTTGTTTTTTTTTTTTTCTTTCTTTCTGTTGTGCTTGTTTTTCCATTGTTTGCTAGTTGTGTATATCACTTGTATCTGTTGTTTTTGTCTCATTCATATTGCTATATTGCATTTTTTTCTTGTCAATTCGTTATTTTTTACATATTTTTACTTAAAAAATTGATCAACATTAAATTACACGGTATTAAACATCATACAGATGCATTCATTTTTTATGAATTGTGAAATCAAATCAATAATGGTGATATCTGATGAATCTGTTGTAAACCTATTTATTAGTGCTATTTGTGTACATATATGTTGAACATGTCTAATCTTAATGCTCCTATGTGAGGTTAGGTATGATAACACTATGTAGAATAAGGCTAATTCGCTGACATAGATGTAGCAGATGCCTGCGCCCGCATACAGTTTTGGGACTTTGTTCCGGCTACATGGCCGTTGTAGTGGATATGATTTTAAGCTTCGTGCGGTGCGAATCCGGTTATGGGGCACCAAATACGGTACAATATTGGCATATTGGTCGAATCCGGGTTATGGGGGCCTATAGCTATAACAGTTTTACCCAGTTTCATACTAGTTATCGTTATCTACTTCGGTTTCACTATAATCCTTATGGAAGCCATGTCAGATATCTTGACATTTACATTTCATTGATATTATACACGTGAATTATATTACTAGTACAGTAAAAGATAATGCAAGATTCATGAAAGTATCCATAATGGTGAGCTATATGTGCCATATTATGTTTCCATGGTTCTTCTATATAGTTATGTGTTTTAAATTGTTTCTTTATTTGTTGATGATATCCTCTTGAAGCATGTTTATTTGGCTCAGCTGAGTTACCCTGTTTTAACTCGCAGGTTTTGAGACTTGGTTCCATAGTTAGAGTTCCCCGCGTTACAATTGCTGCAGTTGCATTCTGTAGAAGACTCGTGTCTTTTCAGGGTAGACAGAACTTCTTTGTTTTTTTTCTTTTTATGGCATGTCAGTGGCACATTTGGGCTCCAATTTTCAATTGTTGTTAATTTACTTTTGTATCATGTTTTGTAAATATATTCATTATTTTTTGGAAAACAGTACCAGGCAGTATTATATTTGTTTTCATTATACAGTATGTTCTAGCATGTCTAGACCATTACAGTCAATCAGTTTTGTTAACTCTCGTGACTCGGTTTCATATTCGGTTTCTTTGTTACTTGGGTGGATCCGGGAAGGGGTGTTTACATCATAGTCCACCAGCATTCTATGGTGGTTTCGTTGCTCTAGCCTACTCTTCTTAGGATGCGCTGTTGTTCTGGGTCGGGATGTATCACAGAGTCCACACGCTCCGTGTGGTTTATTCCCTCGGCTCATTTACAAATAAGTGAGGTTCCTTGGCTTTGATACAATGTCTACGCCTCGACTCACCTACGGAGATAGGTAATTTGGTCCACTTTGATCAAAGCCAAATTTCATTCCCTATAGTCTGGTATTGATATTAGTCCCATCGTTACGATTTTGTCCCTTTATAGTAAAATATGAAAACTTTCCGGAGGTCACTCTCATATTAGATTTTCATTAAGTCGATTGCGCACTTAAACTCTGGAGTTCTTCTTTCATACTCTTGCAAAGTTATCAGCCAAAAAAGGCGCTCTGATAAATATAGTTTCCTTCATTTTATACATTGAATTCGATTCATTTCCTACTGCGTTTCCCGCATTCCACTATCTCCAGTAGCTGATGCCCTTGCTCATCCTATGAAGCTAGCTAGACTTTTGCTTCTATCGCCTCTTAGTGATCGCTGCCGGATTCAGGAATGTCACATGTGTCAGTCTAAAAGGAAGATCATAAATTGTCACAATCCGCTGCCTTTCGGGTGTGATTTTTCTGTGGTGTTGGTTTTTATATGTTGGAATTCCACTACCCATAGCTAGCCTGCCATCCTAGAAGCTAGCTAGGAGCTTTGCTCTATCCGCCCTCTTAGGATCGCTTTGCCGGATCAGGATGTCACAGTGTCAGTCTAAAAGGAAGCTCATAATTTCACCGCTGCTCGGGGTTGTGATTTTTTCTGTGGTGTTGGTTTAAGTTGGATTTATTGGTTTGAGATTATGGGCTTCATCAAATTTCTAAGGATTTCTACGGTATTTTAGTTTTTTATATTTTAATTTGTTAATCAATTAATTTATATTAATTAACTTTCTGTTATGAGAATTTAGTGTTTAATATACTCGACTCTAAGTATTGCATTGGGATTAGAGGGTATAAAATTATCTATAAAGCCTGTGTTACCAACTGATCGAGTTATTATGTCAAGCATTTACAAGTGAGATTTATTAGAAATTGAAAGGGTAGAGGTGAACTGGGTGAGAGGTTAAAACCCGTGAGGTGAAAATATATGATATAGGCTTACTTGGATTAGGGCCAAACAATGCTAAAAGATTAATATTAACCAATTAGCTGGCTAGCTTGCCACCGCTATATGCCATTTGTGGGTTTGCTATTTAGTCGATGTGGGTTTATTAACACTCCCCCTCAAGTGGAACCAGGAGATCCGGTTGACACTTAACACTTGAATCCTCCCCCTGAAATTGAATTAGGTTTATTTCCCTTTGAAATTGAATGGGCCTCGCTGGGGACTGGACATCCAGATGAGAGTCCGAATTGAAACGAAGTAGCAACACCGGTGAACTGAGAAATAACTAAACCGGGCCGGACCTTCTCTATTACCATATTACAAGTTGAAAAGGTAGAGGTAAATTGGATGAGAGGTTAGTACCCTTGAGGTGAAAATATATGATATGGGCTTACTTGGGCTTAGGCAACCAATGCTAAAAGATTAGTACTAACCAATTAGCTAGCTAGCTTATACCTTATATGCCCTTTGTTGGGTTTGCTATTTAGTCAATATGGGTTTCTTAACAAGATTAGTGTGTTGATGAACATTTTGCATTAATACAAATTCTACTAAGTTATTATGATTAATTTGTTAATTTTTTTATTTCTTTTAATATTAGCTATGTTAATTAATCAACTAATTATACTGAGTTGTTGTAAATTTTAGATTATTTTATTGAAATTATATAATTTTAGTTAAATAATAGGTAAAAATTAATGAGTTTAGTTATTTTTAAGTTGTTTAGTTGAATTCAGTTAATTTTAGTTGAACTTTAGGTAAAGTTATTGAATTTAGTTAATTTTATGTTAGTTTAATGAGTTTAATTAATTGTGTCATTTTAATGAATTTTGTAGCTCAATTTTACGTTAATTTGTTGAATTTAGTTATTTAGATGTTGTTCAGTTAAAATGAGTTTATTTTCATTGAGTTTTAGGTAGTTTTAGATTGAATTTAACTTATTTTATGCTAGTGATGAATTTAATGCTTTTATTTCAATTTTAGCCATTTTTTTATTAATTGAGTTCATTTTTAGTTATTTTCTTGAATTTATTTTGTTGTACTAAATTTTGTTGATTATTGGTTAAGCTGTTTGAATTTATGATTGAGATTATATTTTCAATGCATTAGTAGGATACTGATTAGATGTTGAGGATTAATTGCCTTAGGAACCAGTAATGGTCCTTACTGTTATATATGAGTGGAAACAGGTTATACAAGTGCTTTGCTTTTTACTAATAATGTGTTAGTTGGGGTGGTAAGCGACCTCAATCCCAATAAGGATGAGAACACAAATTCGATTCTCGAAACTGCACTTTACTGGAGGGTAAAAAAATCTTTATGCTCTACGATCCAATGGGAATTAAACCTCCCAGTTATACCGGCTACTACAAGGCCAAGGAAAGGGATCAAGATAAGATTTGACAGGCTAAAAGTAAGGCATTGGATAACTTCGAGAACCACTAACAACTTGCTTGTGTAAGTCCATATAAGGACTTTTTAAGATGACAAAATTGGTTTGAGTAGAAGGATTAAAAACTAGGAGGGAGAACCATATAAATGTCTTCATTTAAGTCACTATACAAGAATGCATTGTTGACATCCAGTTGCTCTAAAAATCAATTACCAATTATTTAGGTGCTACAATAGCCAGTAAGAGTCGGGGAGAAAGTATCAAAGTAATCAACCCCTTCAGTTTGTGTATACTCTTTGGCTACTAAACAAGCCTTATACCTTTTTATTGAGCCATCACCTTTGTGTTTGACTTTAAAAACCATTTATAGCCTATGGTAGTTTTTCCGGGTGTTAAGTTAGAAACATACCAAGCTCTTTCATTCACTTGCTCATGAACTCGCAGCTTCGCTAGAAGCAACGAAGGGGGCCTAGTGAAGATCGACGACTACATAATATGAAGGGGAAGCGATTCTAGAAGCTTTGTCCCTTGCTTTACAGAGATTATTATGAACTAACTAAATGGCTGAATTGTTGTTCGATTGAAGTGTAGTAATTTCAGATTGCAAAATTTGCTTCCAACATTCATGTTTAATAGCTTTATTATAGGATTTGGGTTCAATATTAATAGAAATTGCTAAAGAATAATGGGAATGTGCAGGAGACAAGTTGGAATATAAAATAAAAAATGAGAGAGGATAAAGAGTATTTGAATATGGAAGCAATGGAGCTTATGTATTTGTTACAGCTAATGACAGAATGATAATCCTTTAAGTATGTTTTCAATTTTCGAGGTCTTGTAGAGTGTCTAGGTCCTGGATTTGTAGAAGTTGTAGAATTTATAGGATTTGTAAAAGAGACATTAGATGGAACAACATATGTGATTAGAGAGTTAATTGCATTAGATGTAGTAAAGAAAGATAATATATATATATATATATATATGCATCAGAAATGCTAGAATCTTGAGGTAGGGACCAAGAATGTGAAGAAGTGCTAAAAATGCTGGAATGTAGAGGAAAAATGTGCTCAAACAAACAAACATTTAGAAACAAATATGGTTCTAGTATGAAAATCTAATAAGAAATAGCCTTTGGTGCCAGGTTTGTAACCAAGAAAAAGGCACTTTCGGGTGCTTGGACCAAATTTATTTTTGTGGTTGTGAAGTGTAGAGGCAAAGCATAGAGAACCAAAGACTCTTAAATGATCAAAAGAGAGAATTTTATGGTAAAGCATTTCATATTTTTTATTGTTTAAGAATGGTGTGGGAAGTCTATTGCATGTATAATGGTATAAGACTCTTAAATCTTTGATAAATTAGACTGAAACAATAGAGATCTTACTACATTTTAGTATATGTTGATGCTTTCGCGCAACTATACCATTTTGGTGTGGAGTTTCCGGACAACTTGTTTGATGAATCACAATTTTGGAGGAATAGGAATCAAGCATGTGAAATTCAGGTGCATTATCACTTCTAATGGTTTGAATTCTAGTACTAAATTGAGATTCAACTAAAGTAAAAAAGGATTATAAGGATGATTGAACTTGAGCTTTACTTGTAAGATGAAAAATCTAGATGAGTCTTATAAAGTCATCAACTAGAGTAAGAAAGTATCTCTAATTATGAACTGAAATTACAGAAAAAGGACCCCAAATGTTTGGATGAAGCAATTCAAATTGGATCTTGTATTACTAATAGAAAAAGGTAAAGCTTTTTGTTTGGCTAAAGGACAAATTTCGCAACATAAATGAGAATTGAAGAAAGTTCAGGAATGTGATTATGTAATATATGCAATCTAGATAATGAAGGATGGCCAGGCTTGAAACATTTCCTTTTGGATTTTGATAGTTGTAATATGGAAATAAATTGTTTATAGTATATTTGTTTTTGCTATTTTTGTTGATATTTTTTTTCTGAGTTCTCATTGGAAATGTTAAGAAATTATGCAATTTTCTTGAGAAAATTAGCAGAGAAGTGAAAGGAAGAGAAGGGCAAAAAGAAGAAATGTGACTGAATTTGAATTGTAGAGCCCATTGTTCCTAATATTCAATACTAACTTTAACCCTAAATTACTTTTAGAATGCAATTGATACTATAAATGTGAAGATTAGGGTGTCCATAGAACAAAGGTGGAATTAGGATAAAAATGCAATTGTCATAAAGTTGATGGTAAACAATATATTAAGGCAAGATAATTAATTTTTTTTAATTGAATAATTATCCGAGATTTATTTTTTAACATAGAAATTATGGATTTTAGGTTTGAACATGTATGTTTAGGGTTTCTATTATTATTATATCATTTTATTTTGATTTTTTTGATGTGGGAAATTTATGAAAAGAATAGAGATATCATGATTTATTTTTAAAGCTAATAAAATTAAATCTTTTCCGGGTAATGAGTGTGGAACCAGATTGATGGTGCTTGATTATACCATTGCTTGATTCCATGCATTTTCATACAATCAAGAGCTCAATGGTGTAGCTGATGCTTTAACTAAATTTACTTTTTTTTTTTTTTTTTTTTTATGGTGCTTGATTATACCAGATTGCTTGAGATTCCATGCATTTTCATACAATCAAGAGCTCAATGGTGTAGCTGATGCCTTTAAACTAAATTTACTTTTTTTTTTTTTTTTTTTTTTTTTTTTTTTTTTTTTTGTTGAAAGGATTTGGATTGAGGAGATACCTTCATCTATCCTTTCTTTAATTTTATCGGATTCTTTATTTATGATTTAATTTTTTTTCTAAAAAATAAAAATACCAAAAATTAAGCAATCTAACTCTACATCTTGATTTAACGATCCTAAAATATTAATTGAAATTTCAGCAGAGTCTCCCTATAAATTCGACATATTCACGTATTAAATATAAGACAATACACAATAATATAATTGTCATCTAATTTCAAGCCTCACTTCATTTATCCCATTTGCTTCAAATTTGAATTTTATCATTTTCGACAATTTACATAACTCAATCTTCAAATCATATTCTCAGTGAATTATCACATACCCACAATTTGATCGATAATACGTAACTTTACCAATATATTCCCATATAGTTAGTTTATGAGAAATCAATTATATTTAACAATCTAACAAGTAATTAAATTTTCAATTATACCAACACTATCTTAATGTTTTTAGAAGACATTTGGTTCAACCGATTCATGAAACTCATACTTGATTCATACCTAACAACATTAAAATAAAAAAAAATGATATGTTCACCTTAAACATAAAAAAAAAAAAAAAAAAAAAAAAAAAAAAAAAAAAAAAAAAAAATTCACATTGTAGATAATATTTTATAAACCGTAAATGAACCATTTTAACACTTTGCAACATTTTGAGCCAAAATTATAACCAAAAACTACTCCCATCATTTTTTTTATATAAGACAACTATTTTTTTTTTTTTTTACAGACAATTAAAGAATTAATTTAACTGAATTTTTTTTTGTTAAAAAAAAAAAAAAAAAAAAAAATTCACATTGTAGATAATATTTTATAAACCGTAAATGACCATTTTACACTTTGCAACAATTGAGCCAAAATTATACCAAAAACTACTCCCATCATTTTTTTTATATAGACAACTATTTTTTTTTTTTTTTACAGAAATTAAAGAATTAATTTAACTGAATTTTTTTGTTAAATTCTTGGTACTTGCCTCTGACATTGCATTAATTAAATATTTGTAAAGAAAGTCAAATATCTCATCCCAATTTATTTTAATAAACACATTTAATGATCTACACCCATAATTAAAGGACAGATTACAGCAAATATTGAATCTAATTTTTTGGCTAATTAACGCTAACTTTATAATCTAATCAAATGTTTAAATTTTGTCCTCTCACTTTTATGGAAAAAAATAGATGGAAATGAAAGTTTAATTTTCATTTTAAAAATATGTACATTTTTTAAAGAAAGCATGTGCAAATTTGATTTCGGAGCCAAAATTTTTTTATAGCACCAATTATCTCCTCAAATTCTTCTCAAATGGCCACATATAAATAACATCAGTTTATATCTAAGAATTTACACACGAACTATAGCAAAAAAAAAATCAAAAATCAAAAATCAAAAATTCACTTTCTACAACCATATCGCGTCCTTTAATTTGAACTTGTAACTTCCTAATTCGTTCATAACTTTAAAAAATGATTTTATTCCGACTATTAGTCTTTTGAACTTGATCGATTTATATGCAAAAGAAAACACATGATCTCTAAATCATGATGAAGAGTCTGACTACACACACGACGGCCTTCTGGTATGGTTACTGGTACGAAGAAGGGAGTAAAAGAAAAAGAACTTCATAGAAAAAATAAGAAATTTGGTAAACATGCTTATACGACATTTAGAAAATTGAGGAGTTTTACAGATACGATATTTTTTTGCAGCAAAGTGTTGTCGTTTCAAGAGATAGCATTCAAAAAAATATGCTAAATAATATTTATTGTTCGACTTATATAAAGTGCTCATTGTTTTTGGTCAGTTTTCTTTTGCATCGAGTAATTTGTTATAAATTGTGCTTATATAATATCAAATCGGACACGGCATAACTTTTTCATTCTTAACTAACGGAACATATATTGTAATATGCACAAATTTTTTATCTTAATTAACCATAATGATATGATCATAAAGAATATGTAACCATATAACAAAAGTGTGCTATAGTTAGAAGATTTAAACGCTAACCAAAACATAAAATCTGAAAATTGCATGCAATTTGGCTGAAAATAAAGGGAGAAAGATAATATAGATGTGCATTGATAACTCAATCATATTTAATGCAATATTTAAACTTTATCTGTCATTTTCTTGTTTTTTTAAAAATTAATTCGGTTAATAAATCAATTAAAGGGAATTTGAACTTTGCACTTTAATCATAGTCTAAATTAAATAACTTTGTCTATTTTAAATGTGATAAAATGGAAATTTTATTTATATAAAAGAATCGGAGAGACCAATTTTCTCTTTTATTTTTTTTTAATTTTTTTTAAAGATCAAAAAGTATCTGCATACAATGCTTAAAGAAACACATCAAACACCACCAACAACTTGGCGAGCTATGAACACTAATTTCTGTTAGATAGCTCAAAACTTTCAATTAATTAGTCATTGAAAATTGATTATTTAACAAAGCCAACTCCTTTATTATTATTATTAACAACAAAGCAACACTCTTAAAAAACCCAACAAAATCTGATCAAACCCAACAAACTGCATCCCTGAAGTCGAATTTTATCTCATTTCAGCTGATGAACCGAAATCTTCCTCTGTCACAGACACCAAATACTTGTTATCAGAGTTCCTGACAGAGCAATTAGCTCGAATTTCTCCTTGTTTGCCTGTCACAACATCCAGCTGCCCCATCTTGATCATCCCAATAATAAATTTCTCAAAGAACAAAGATTCATTAACAGCAAAGCTTTTAACAATATCTCTTGTCCTTTTATCTGTGTACAAATCTTGATCCGAAGTAAATAAACCTTGGCGATTCATCAGATCAACGAAGTACTTGTTATCAAATTTGTTAGGAGACCTGATGTCCAAGAAAGTAGTATTATCAGTATCTTTTTTGGGACATGTTCGTTTGAGATTATTAGCGAAGGTCTTGTCCATTGTAGGATCTTGTGGGTAAAGACGGTCAGTGAAAGATGTGCAGTGACCAATGCCAATGGTATGGCCACCGGAGAGAGCCACCGCATCGGTGGCATCTAAGTTCTTTCTTGCAAGCTTAGTAAGAATTGTAGTAGTGTTAGCGTCAGGTCCAACAAGGTCTGTAAATGTTTGATTCACTTCAGCAAATACTACTCCATCTCGCCTTCCCAAGGGGACATCATATTTAGGACCACCAGTCTACAAGAAGAAAGAAACCATTGTAGAAATTAGCGAATTGTATAATATGAAACTCTCTAAAATCGCACCTTTTCTGGGAGAATAAAAATCTGAGAATAAAAAATCTTTACGTTTGACCGTTGGAGGTCCGAGGGATTGAACGCCGCGGTTATAAAAAGAAAAGGGTCGTGGTTATAAAAAAAAATGGTGGAAACTTATTAAGTTATTAGTAGCAGTTAATTACCAAGACAACGGAATCGCGAGCAGCAATAGCGACAATATCAGAGCAAGAGACGACACGGCCACATTCCTCGTGAACAAGCTCGCGGAGTCTATTGACGATTTTAAATGCCTCTTTTCTTAAGGTCAAATTGGGAAGTTCAGACTTTTCGCTTGGCCCACCTGCTGATCCATCAAGCAATACCGACCCGTCGCATCCCTGTTTAGCGTAATATCAAACTAATTATTGATGTAAACCAAAAATATTATATGCTCCATCTATAAAAATAAATATAGTTTTTTTTAATTTTTTTTAGATAATAAAACATAATTTAAAAGATATAATTAATATAATTAAATCATATTATGCGTTTAATTCCATTTTAATATACACTTATATTTGTTTTCTAATTTAAAAATTAGGAAGGTCTATGAATCAATTATTTATTTATTTTAAAATTTAATTAACAGTAATAATAATATATTTATTAATAACAGATACTTAAATATAGATGGGATAGAAAACTATAAATGAAAAAAGAAAATTATTTATTTTTATGGGATATTTATATCCCTCTTAGATATTATGATAACTCACTCACTGGACAAAAAAGAGAACTGTAACAGTGCAGCCCTGATAGTACCTTTTTTTTTTTTTTTTAGGAGGAAGTTTCATTCAGAAAGAAAGAGGGAGTGAGGAACAAACAAAACAAGTACTAGGCTATCTGGAGCAAGACATGATCAAAACTTAGAAAAGCTAGATTTATAAAAATCAAGAACTCATCAAAAGCTCACAAACTGAATATTAAATAAACATTTCTTGATTTAAAGACATATATAGTTATGATAAAATCAAGAAAGTCTGCTAAATATAATGACCGACCGGCAATACTGACCTTAACAAAGCAGTCATGGAAGTGAAGACGAAGCAAGCCAGCAGCTTGGCCAATATCTTTCTTGAAAACTTTCTCGAGCTCCTTTCTAATAATCGATTCAACTTTAGGACAGCTATTCTGGTAGAATGTCCATGAAAGACCATTCTTTATCGGAGGTTTGGTCTGTGCTTCAATGGCACTAAACCAAGAAGCCACTAAAAGAGAAGAGATCAAAAGGAAAGAACAAGTGAAAGCTCTAGCCATGGTTGGTATTGTCCTTTCTTGTGTTGTGTGTCATTCAAATCGAGGGTATGTTTATTTATAGCCACATAAATGTTTTCTTTAACCTTTTCTTTATTTAATTCTTTTGGAGATTGTCAATTTTTTTATGATAGAAAAAATTGACTAAAAGGGTAATTGGAAAATTTAGATTTGTATCATTGTTAATTAAGGCCACTTGTCAAGAATATAAATATTCTAGTGGATAATGAAAGTCATAATTTATGTGCAGTGCATTATGAAGAGAGATAAAGCATAGTTAAGACTAGAAAAACAAAATTGATAAAGGAGAAGAAGACAGAGTTGGCCAGAATGTAAACTTTTCAAACTTGGCTCCCATCATAATTGACCCATTTGATAAAGATCATGTGGTCCAAGTAGAATTTGATTCCACACAATTAGAACTATAACAGGTTCATTCCCATTGTATCAAAAGCTGAACGATTTACGTACAAAATTTGTTTTACTTTTGTCTTTTTATTAGAGATTCAATGGTAAAAAAGTACAGATTTTAGAAGAAAATATTTCTTATTCCAACAGTAATATTGGGCATTAATATATTTATGAGAATATATTTTAAAAAAAAGCATATGCAAGTGCATGGTGTTATGTAACTCGCAGTGTTATTTCGGCCAATAAAATCTCGAACGAATCAAAAGAAAAAAAGAAAGTCAAAAGAAAAGACTTCTTGTTTCAATCATGCCCTTGAAAGGAAAAAAAAAGAAAAAATCAAATTTGGTGAATAGCGATTGCTTGTTATGCCAAGCTTAAACACTGTATCACAAATAATGGACTTAATGATTTCCTAACAAAAATCATGGTATCAAATTTCACAGATTTTGAGAGAGAGAGAGAGAGAAATAACTTAATGAAAGAGTTGTTTTTTATTAATATGATGTGTCATCCACATCAGTTTTCTAATTAAATCAGTGATTTTTTTATTATACAAACTGATGCACTGTATCTTATATTACAAATAATATTCAATGACAAGTTTAGCGACAATAAATGAAATTAAATCCGTAGGTATAGGATGACAGAATGATATTTTATTCGAGGAAACCAAAATATCTTATTTAAATAACTTTTTTTTTTTTGCCAAAAAAAAAAATATCAATCTTTGTACCATAAAGTTGGCTCTGGGTAGTGGCTTGAAAAAAAAAAAATCAAACCCAATCATACAACCTATTGAATATCTCGGGATTTGTTCAGTAAAATTAACTGATTTAATAGCGTTTATTTGTTAACTGTTTGAGTAATTTTTCATAAAAAGTTAAAAGTTAAACGTTACATGAGTTAATTTTTATAAAACGTTATATTAACCTCTAAAAATTATTTAAAACACTATATTATCAAATACTATATTACCAAACATTATAAAAAGTAGCATTTAACAATTTAACTAATCAAAATACTAAAAGCTACTTAAAAAATTATTAGCAAACATAACCCTAACTATACTTCATACCATTTGTCCTCTTAATATTGAGGTTTAACACTTTGCTCTTTTAAATTTTAAACCCTAACTTCCCCTACTTATATGTACCCATTAACTTTTTTCCTTTAAAAAAATCCAATAGCACATCCTAAAAATTTTTATAATACAATTGTGTTAAATTGTGTTAAATTGTGTCAGAATCCGTCGTTCTATAATCCAAAATAAATAATGTAAAATCACAAATTGTTACACTTAGTTTTATGTAAACTGTGCTTATATATATATCCAAATAAATTAATGTAAAATACAAAATTGTTAACAACTGTAGTTTTATGTAAACTGTTGCTTATTATATATATATAATATATATATATATATCTATATATATATATTATATATATATAAAGACGAGAGAGAGAGAAGAAGAGAGAGAGAGAGAGAGAGAGAGAAGAGAGAGAAGAGAGAGAGATAATGTAGTAGGTATCATTGCCTCGAGAGAGAGAGAGAGAGAGAGATTAATGTAGTAGGTATCATTGCCTCCACCTGCTCCGCAAGAAAAAAACAAGGCTATTAATGGATCCATTCCACTAGGGAATACTTTCCAACCCTCATGTAATATTTTACCGTTTACGAGTTAAGTTTAATTACTTTTCAAAATAAATATTCTTAAGCTGGATTTTTTATCGTTCAAAATAACAATGATAATAAAAATAACAAGCAGCCCACGTGCTCTAAACCAATAACGCAAAAGGCCATCATAAATTAATTATTATTTGAAAATGCAAAAGTAACCCTAATTCCTTATTTATTTGTAAAGATTCCCCAAAATTTTAAAAAGCTGTGCATGTTTTATCTTTTGTGTCGATCCTTTTATGAGCTTTTGGGTTTGCGTGCGTGCCATTTCAAGCTCTATATACTTATAATCTTATGGTTTTTGCCTTTATCTTTTTCTCATTTCAGTTAAATATTTTGTATAAAACTGTTTATGTTGCTTTTTTTTTAATTAAGTGATATATGATTGAGCTTACGATGCTTAGTACTACAGGTGATACTGACCCTAGGTGATATTAGAGTCAAATAGTCAATCTTATACAATTTTCATATTAGACATAACGTAGTATAATGATATTTTTTATAACACTGCAATCTAAGCAAATTTCTCAATACAAGTTACTATTATAAATTTCATTTTGGGCGGTCCATATAAATAGAATAAATATTTATTATAGATATTGAGCAATGTTCGAACTTTGGATCTAAATCTATTAATTTCAGGGCATCATTCTTTATCATTTGATTAGGAAATTTTTTTCTTTGTTGTATAATTACTAATTACAGTTTTAATTGAGATTTTTATTACCCATTCAATGAATTGAGAGGCCAGTTCGTCAAGATTTTTATTACTAAAGTCCTATATATAATAATAAAATACATATAGTAATCAAAGTAGTTGGTAGGTTTTAATTGGGTAGAATATCTTATTTTTCGCCGGCATCTTTTCTTTCGTGTGTCTGCAACGCGTAAGTATTATCCTTAAAAATGTATATGTGGACCTGATGTGATGTAAAATTTATATGTGGATCTGATGTGATGCAGGGGAGAGGAACCTTCTTCGTCAAACACGCCCGTGAGTTCAACGGGAGATCTAGGTTCTGAAGCCGACAAGCCGACAATATTTTTCTTACCTATTAAATTTTTTATATATTAAAAAAAATTACATTGCGATCTCTATATTTTACGAAACACAATTAATTCATTTTTATTTTTTAGTAAATAAATTAAAATCTCTTTATAGCTTATTTTTATCAGACTATAACATTATCTCGTCCAATTTTTAGATCTCTTCCATTAAGTATTTTATAAAATGACGAAAATGTCTATTTTATTTTAAAAAATATAGAGACAAATTAATTGTATTTTTCACATAATAGGGACTGCATTGTAATTTTTTTACTATAATATTTTAGTATCTCTCATTTAACTTCTGTATTTTCTTGTTAACTTAGCGGAAAAAAAATGTAAAAATTGAACAGAATGACCTAATAGTGTAATGGATGAAAAATATAAAAATAAATTAATATATTTAAAAAAAATAGACAAAAATGGATTAATTGTACTGCGCACAATACATGGATCATACTGCAATTTTTCATTAAAAAAATATCTAACAATGCGTAGTGCTTTAATTAAGAGATTTTTTTTTTTTTTTTTTGTGCGTAGTGCTTTAATTAGAGTTTTTTTTTTTTTTTTTTTTGGAAGCCAGGTGATTTTTTTTTTTTTTTTTTGGAAGGCAGTGTTTTAAGATAAGCCACAACATAAAAGAAATTATTATGTGTATTCCCAAAATTTCATTAGACTTCTTTGTCCGTTTTTGTCCGTGATTTAAAACTTTTATATAACAATTAAAAATGCAATTAAATCACTTAAATTTTAATTTAACAAAATTACTTTTTGTTCACTTAATTATTTCAATCTTAAAATTTTTCTTATAATCTGTCACTAAACTCAAAAGGGAAGTGATAAGATGGATTTTGAAGAATAATAGCAATACTTATTGTGTTTAATAGAGATACAAACAAATTAAAAAATAATTAATTAAAATTTTTATTTTTCTCAAAATGATAGACAAACAATTTTAAATAAAATAACTTTTAATAAATAAAATTGAATAGAGAGAATATTAAATTTAAAAAAATAAAAATAAAACAAAACCCAGAAATATAAGTTTAATAAATGCCCCCATAGATTTTGGATTTTATGCATTAATACGTTTGATGGTGAAAAATAAAAATAAAAAAAGATTGTTTATAAAATTTTGGAGACAACCCCACAGGAATGGATAGCATATGAAGAAGCCAGCATATGTCTTTTACCCATGAGTTAGTTTTTCATTAGGAATGGCCACCACCACATTCTTGATTGGAACACTTTTAATTTCATTGTTTCATTACATCTGTAATTCTTTTTATCTTTGTCTTTTTCCCTGCTTCTTTTTAAAATAAAATAATGTTATCTCTATCTCTGTTTCATAATACTTTGTGATATTTAGAATTTCACGTTTTTTAAAAAAAATTATTAAATTCGTCTAAGTTACAATAAATTATTTAAATAAATTGACTATATTACCTTTAATTTAATACTAATTTTCTAAGAAAATCATTAAATTGAAGCAATAATTATTCGTCATATACAAAAGGTAAATATGGGAAAAAAACATTTATTACTTTTTGAAACTACAAATGTGATAAGTATTTGGGAACAAACTATTTTTTCAAATTTGACAAGTATTATGGAATGGAAGTAGTAATCCATAATGGTTGTCACATTTGAAATTTCACGTCTCTTAAGAAAATTATTAAATTTATCTAAATTACAATAAATTATTGAGTAAATTGATTATATTATTTTTAATTTAACGCTCCATATACAAAGGTTAAATATGGGAAAAAACATTTATTACTTTTGAAACCCTTAACATTAAATCGATGATACAGCTATAATGGCGTTAAAACAAACTATATTTTTCAAATTTGACCAAGTATTATGGAATGGAAGTAAGTAATCCATATGGTTGTCACATTTGAAAATTTTCACGTCTCTTTAAGAAATTATTAATTTTAATGCTAAATAAATAAATTATGAGTAATATCGCAATTTACTACTTATTTTTAATTAATACTACATTCTCTCTAAATTAAAATTAAAATTAAATTTGAAGTATAATTAGGTAACTTATTCGTCAATATAACGAAAAAAGTAGTAAACAATATGGAATAAAAAAATTTTATTGCTCTCTCTTCGGGGATAGTCATAATAATGTGATAAATATTTTTGAACAAATTATTCTTCTCAAATATGAAAAGCATTATAGAACGATTATTGAGTAAATTGATTATATTATTTTTAATTTAATACTAATTTTCTAATAAAATTATTAAATTGAAGTAATAATTATTTGTCATATACAAAAGGTAAATATGGAAAAAAAATTTATTGCTCTTTGAAATCATAAATGTGATAAATATTTTGGAACAAATTATTCTCTCAAATATGACAAGCATTATAGAACGGACGTAGTATAAAATCGGTAATATTGATACAAAATTGCTGTACAATAAAATAAAAAATAATCTAACCTAAATTTGTCTTTTTGAAAATAACTATTTTTTTCTTTTAAAAAAATAAATCATTTTCCTTTAAAACTGCTTAGTCTTTGATAAAAAAAAATTTTTCCCTTAACTATTTTTTCTTTTCTAAAAAATTGAAATTTTTTTAATTCATTGAAAACTTTTATGAGTCAAAATAAAATTGCGGGCTATACAACAAAAATAGCTCTCCTTTTGACTCATCAAAATGGTCGAGAGAATTTGAACTCGAAACCTTTCACTAATCACATAAGTTAAAAGATCAATCACATCATCATCTGATTGATTAAAAAATTAAATCTTAAATTATCAAGGAGATTATAAATGTAATTGACGATATCCACGAAAATGGAATTTAAAACTTTGGTATTTCAGCTCAACTTTAATCACTTATTAGCTAAAATGGTGGCTTTTTAGTTAGCCACTTTTCAAGAATGTCCATTGGAGAATCTGGAAAAGAGGACAACTTGTAGGGGAAAAGGATGTGGCATCATTTTGAGGCGGCTATTTGAATAGTTCAACTTTAAGGAAGATTCAATTTTGCATTTTACAAGCACATTTACCGCACCATGTTGCGCACTTGCTATTATATTTTTATTTATTTAATATTTAGTTTTATTTATATTTTTTTAAAAAAATATTTTATTCATATAAAACTATATGTCTTCATTTTAAAAGTTCTATTTTACTAATAGAAAATTTATTCCATCAATACATGTAAAATCATATTTTGAATAATATTTAAAATAATTTTATAATTGTATAAGGATAAAAAAAATCATCCTAAGACTATCATGCTCTCAAATTTATTTATATTTTTAATATTAAAGGATTTTTTTAAGAAAAATGTAAAATTCACACTTATTTTTTTTTTATCATTTTTTGCTATGAAAAAATATCGAATCCACAAAGTTAATTTTTCAAATTTTATCTATCAAGTGATATAAATTTTTAATAATTCATCAATTACCTTCATAAATTGCTCCTGAATCTTTTAGTTCTTATAAAAAAGATTACTTAAAGTGAAAAAAATTAAAAGTAGTCTATAGAACAATAATAATTTAAAAAGTTCGAAATTTTAAAAGTTTAAATATTTATTGAATATATGATAATATATAATAAATAATAAATCAATTGAATGCATTGCCATTTTTTTTAAAAAAAGTAATCGGTTAAGTTAATTATAAAATTAACTATGTCATAAATTCAAAAATTAATTATTCGAAAAATTTATATTTATTCATCCTTTTAATTTAATGATATAAACTCGTAATAAGCTTTATTTATACAAATCAAAAGGAAAAATCAATTCCACAATATTCAAATAGTTGAATTTTAAGAATTGAGATACATAATTTATTTAAAAAATACTAAAAGATGACTTATAAAAAAATTGATGGTAATTAATTAGACCAATGAAATTAAAATAAAATATATATCAATGTCGGAAAGAGACAAACACCAAATAATTCATCTTTGGTCCAAGAGAAAGATAAAATGGTCAAAACAGAAGCATCTAGAGATGGTAAAAATAGAATAGGATAAAAAAGTGATGGTTTAAATGGCAACATCTATATAAATAAAAAAAAATTTTAAATTAATTATCATAAATTTTAAACTAATAATACTAAATGTTAAGGTAACTTATTTATTAAAAATATTATTTAAAAATTCGATGAGTTTAATTTACATTGTGAAAATGATGGAGAATTAAGTACATGGCTATATGAATGTTAGAAAGACATTCAAATGATGAAATTTAAAAAAATACAAACAGAATTGCAATGATAAATGATTAGAAATGAATAGGGGTAAAATAGCAAAACTAAAAGCTAAACACTGTTCAAATGAACCGTAAGTTATATAGTATATGACAAAGGGTAAAATGGAGAAAATATGAAAAAGATGTGGTTTAATTGGAAAAATACTACAGTAAATATGACAAAAGGTAAAATGGAAGTATGAAAAATGATATGGTTTTTGTGGAAAAAGTGTTTTTCGATTTTATTTTAGTATAAATTTAACTAGGTCAATGTCTACGTATTACATGGGATTCTAATTTTTTTTTAAAAAAAATAGATTTAGATGAGTTATTTTGTGAGTATTTAAAATAGATTTAAATGAGTTATCAATTACTGTTATTTGTGTTGATAAAATTAAATTTTTGTAATTTTTATTAGGCTATTTTTAAAAAAAATGAATTATGTTTGTTTTTCAATTTTAGAAAATTATTATAATTTGGCAATTAATTATATGATTTTTTATTCAAATCTTTTTGCAATTGCAAATAAAACAAAAACCAAGTTTATTTTTTTAAAAAAATTAAAATCATAAAGTGAATATTAAATAATAAATGATATTTGTACCATATAATTATTGCTAAAAAATTAAATTGATGATTTTCAAGTATGATGGTGGTGAAGAATAAAATTATTTTATTAAATATTTTATTTCACTAAATATGAATAAAATTATTTCATCTGCAAGTTTCTTTTATTGATCATCTTCAAGTATGATAGTGATAAAGATATATAGATATAAAAACAGATAATCATTATAAGTGAATGGACATAAAATAAAATTAAAAATATTCAAAATTCAAATATAAATTAGATACTTATTTTAAATAAGTAATAAATTTAAATTTTAGACTTAAAAAAAAATATCTTAAGTTATCTAATAAAAATAAAAAAGTCCAAACTTTAAAATTGAAATGTCGATATAGATAATTATTGTAAATGAATATTATAATACTTTATTTTAAATAAGTAATAAATTTAAATTTTAGACTTAAAAAAAAATATCTTAAAGTTTCCTATAAAAATAAAAAAGTCCAAACTTTAAAATTGAAATGAGTTCGATATAGAATAATTATTGTAAATGAATATAAATTTTTAAAATATACATTATTAGATATAATTTTAATAATTTTTAATATTTAAATAATAAAAATAAATTTTGAAGGATAACAATATCATTTTAAATATAAATGGTATCTAAATATATTTTTAATTTATTAAATATATTTTTTAATTTATTAGATGTTATCTTATAAGCTTTCTTTGTTATTTTAAATGTATTTATTGATTTTTTTTCTTTTAAATCATTTATGTAAATAATAATAATCTCCTACCTAGTAAGCAAAGCAGATAAAAGAAATGACAAAATAATAATAAATAAATAAATAAATAAATAAAGAAGTACTGACATTTAATTTATAAGCATAAAAACTATATAGACAAAGAAAAAATATACTAATAAACATGCTCTATATCATACAACTTATTATACTTAATTGAAGAAGAAGAGACATGATATATATCGATTGAAGTTACTAGTATCGTCCTTTTGTAATTCAAAATCTGAAAATTAACAATAACAATATATATTAAAATGAAAAAATAAAAATTTATAGAGCACAATCAAAACTCAAAAAATTGAAAGCAAAATAATCCAAAGAAATAACAAAGCAATATAAAGAAAACCATTGTGAAAAAACTATTGAAACTGGGAGATATTTATAGATATATGTATATAGCTATATAGATCTAGATAAGAAAAATAATTCAAA
The DNA here is from genome assembly GCF_014843425.1 of Jatropha curcas. Next base: position 849,302 of record NW_023590846.1, read on the forward strand.
AATTTTAAATTTTTAAATTCAAAAATTCAAAAGGTTTAAAGTTTTAAAATTCAATAATTTTTTATCAATTATTATTATTATTATTATAAAAACATTTAAAAGGATCATCTAATAAAAAATTTCAAAAAATAAAGTAGAAATTTAAAAATTTGTAAAAAAAAGTAGAAATAGGAATGCTTGATGGAGAGTGCGAAGTATCTTTTATATATATACATATATATATAATACATATATAATAATATAACTATTTATATATATATTATATAATATATATATAATATATATATATATATTATATATATATATGATTTTCCGGATCAATATATAGATTTCCGGATCACCCATCAAAATTATAATTAAAGTTTTACGTATACCATTTGTTCACTACATGGAATGGAGAATAAAACTCTAATTTTTTTTATTATTCACTATAGCTAACCTAGGGTTAGATTGATAAGAAATGGCTTACGATCCCCTTTTTCTATTTTTCTTTTTAGAAAAAAAAAGTATGTGCTTTTTCCAAAATGCCAAAATATACCTCTTTCATTTAATTGCTTTTAAAATTTTGTTTTCATTTATTTAAATAAATATGTTCATTAAAATAAAAAATTTTGAATTATTTATCTAAGACATGATCAGGAAAAAAAACAGCAAAAAGACTTTAGTTCTCTCCCAAATTCAGGTCACAAAAATTAAGGTTTATAACATGACCTGTATGGTTGCTAGAAGTGACGCCATCCCATTTGCAACAATTTCGTGAGCATTTCCTCAAGAAGAGAGAAAATGATAACCTTAACTTTATAATTTAAAATTTACAAAATTAAGATTTTATAACATCATGAAATATTTTTATATAGAAAACTACATTATAACTCGAATAATAAATAAATTCTACTTTATTAAATATAAAAAGAGAAGTTGAGTCAAAGCATATTTTCATAAATTTGCATATTTGTGGTATTCCCTTTTGGAAGGTTTGGTCACAAAAGCTTCTCATACTATATTGACTATTGTGGAATAGTGGAAAATATTTGTAAAAATAATGTTATTCTCTATATGAGGGTTTAGGTTTGGTAAAAGAAGCTTCTCTTTTAAATTTTACATTGTGTTCCCATTTCACTTGTCATTGGTGAATGTGGTTCCTTTATGGCGTTGTCAGTCCTTTCATTCAATGTTATTTGAGTAGAATATTTATAGTGTTCATTTTGACTACATTGCCTTGCAAATTTTTATTTATCCTTCTATCTCAAGTGTGAATTTCCTTTATTTTTGGAAGCTTTACCTTAACACTTATTTTACAATGTGGAGCAATGCGCAATGCTTTTCGGGAACCAATTGGAGGTGAACTTTTCAAAGTATCCAAATATAACTCAAGGTGTTGACACCCATGAATAGGTGAACTCTAATCTCAATTGCTTCAATTGAAATGCTGCAAAGAACTATAAGTACTGATGTTCACCAACAAAGATGATCCACCTTTCCACTCTCCCTCAAGACATAACAGAAGAGGAGATTGTTAGCCTCTTGGAGGAGCATGTCACTATCGTTAACAACAGGCTTTTTGAGATGAACGGTAAAAAATAAGCCCTTGTTTTATTTGAAACTGAGGAGCAGGCCACTTAAAATGACCCGGAAAATCCTTTTCAAAAATTTTTCATTTAAAAATATAATTATAAAACCTAACCAATGATATCAATAGAAAAATATTTTATTATTACTAAATTGGACCCATAAACCAGTCTGAATTTTTCGAAAACCAAGCGAAAAACTTGAAAACCAATCAAAATCGGGCCAAATATTTGAATTGATCCAAATCGATTCGAATCGAACTAGAATGGCCCAGAATTCTCCAGAATCGCCTTCTCTTTTTTTTTTTTTTTGCCCAGAATTCTGCCAGAACGCTTCTCTTTTTTTTTTTTTTTTCTCTTCACTTTCTTCGTGGGCATGTTTTTTTTTTTTTCTCTTCTTCTTCGTGGGCATGCGAGTGACGCTCTCTCTCTCCCTTCCTCATTTTCCAACCACGGCACAACAAAAGCAAGGGGCGGTCGAGATTCCTTCATGCCGTCAGTCACATTCCGGCCATCATTCACGCCGAATGGGGCTGCCGGGGTGCGACACCAAGCTGTCTCCCTCTCAACAGTGCTCTTCTTCGATTTTCGGCGACCCACGCCGTTTCCGGTGGTCCTAGTGGAAGAGACAAGCGTCAATTGACTCTCCGCGGCACTGTGAGTAAATCCCCTCCATAAATTCGCGATTTCACCGAGGTTTTGAGGAGCAATCGTGCGCGGAGGAGGAAGAATGACTATCGGAGCTATTTTCGACCCACTGAGGCAGTAACTCCATGAATTGACGCCAGATTTTAGCTCTTTATAGAATTTCGAGCCTGATGGTGTAAGAATCGCCCGATTCCGGTGAAGTTTGACATTCCGACCACCGTGCATGGCGGCGGCGGCGGTAGTTGTTCGGCGATCGGCTGGCGAGACCCCTAGGGGCAGAATGCTTCTTTTCTCGCGTTGCTCGTGGAATTGTTGCCCGATTTTCGATCGGTACGCCCTAAGACCTATTTTCGATTTTTGAGTATAAATTTCAAATTTAGATTTATTGGTTAATTTAGTTAATTTTGAATAGATAATTAATCGAAGGACTTTAAAATATTAGGTTGGAAGTTTGTGAATTTAATTGGGAGATTTTTAGGAGAATTTGAACTTAGGATTCAATTGTTAGAAATTGTTATTACATTAGGTTGAGTACGTAATTAAAAATCACTATTCAACCTAACTAAATACATTTAATGTTGAAAATCTAGAACTTAAGTCATTTAGAATAATCGTCATAAATTGAAACGTGAAGGATAAATTGGAATTAATTAGTTAGATAATTAGATGGTCGAATCTAAATAAGTAGAAGTTATAATTAGTTGTTGTTAAAAACGAGTTTAAACCACTTAACTAATTAATTACCATAAAGCTATTAATTTTGTTAGCCTAAAGCTATTCAATTTTTGTTAAGGCTTTTAAATGATTTAACAAATAAAAATAATGTTATATGAATATTATTGGATCAGGTTGAAGGTTACTATATTTGTGAATTTAGGGTTAACATAGTTGGGTGATAATGTTGATGTTAAAGGAGGAAGGGCGCTTGAACTGATTGATTGCTCGACGGATAGACTGTGTGAATTGAGTAAGAGATTAAATGAATGATTATGGTTATGGCGGATGAGATGAGTTGATGTGAATTGCCCGATGGATGGGCTTTGGAAATTTGTTATTGAATTATGGTTTGATCAAATTCTAAGGGAGGTTCCGCCGAAATGTCGATAGAACCTAGGTTAGTCTTAATCAATAATTAAATTAATTGGTTTATTAGATTAATTCTTTAACTTGATACATAATAAATAATCGATACAATAATAATAAAGCTCTTTCCAATTATTTATGTATTATTATTATTATTATAGCAATTATTATTATTATTATTATTTAGTTATTTAATTATTTATTTATTTTCGATGGATCAATTATTATAATAATATGTTGTTGATTACTATTTCTTTATGTAATTATAACTAACTATGAATGTCTAATTGTGCGTTTGCATTATGTTAATTAATTGTTTGCTATGCTTGCATTTAATTGCAATACTTGATTAATTGTATTGTGATAATGCTATACCTTGTATATGTGGAGTCGGGATGAAGTGGGTCACCATGGGTTTGTGAAGGCGGTCTTCGATACTGACGGCCATGTATGGGGAGATCGGTGCCCCGTGTGCACCTGATGATATGGATTTTATGGAAACCACAGGGTGGCCTTCTGTTGGTATGGAAAAGAAAAGAGAGAATGGAAAAACAATGAGAGGGCTGGTCAAGTGAGGATTAGACCGGTCGTTTGGAGGGATTATAGACCGGCTCGGCCAATGATATGGGGATCGACTCCTTTGGTGCACACTTCTGAGAGATGGTGCCATGTGGGAGGGACGCCTCATCGGGAGGTTTCGTGATGCCATAGGACCAATTTCCACGTGATGTGATTATTGTGCATAGTTATGAATAATTGCTAGTGCTGATGTTATTGCCATTCGTGTGACTGTTCTGTGCGAGCATAATAACTAGTCGAGATGACTACAATGGATTATTATTTACACCTTTTGTGTGAATGTTGATGTTGCCTTATGCAATGATTATTATTCTTATAAAATTCACATGACTTTTTTTAACTTTTCATGGTAGTTAGGTCCTCTTCATTTCGGTCTTTAGCGTCCTTACCTTTTCTTTTGCAGTGCTAGAAAGAAATTTTCCCACCCCCCCTTTGTGTGAATGTGTGTGCTGTGCAATGATTATTATTTCTTATAAAATTCACATGACTTTTTTAACTTTTCAGGTAGTAGGTTCCTCTTCATTTCGGTCTAAGCTCTCTACCTTTTTTTTGCAGTGCTAGAAAGAAATTTTCCTAGTTTCAGTAACTAAATTGCTATATAACTATATGGACAAGAATATAATTGTATTTATCTAATAGTGAACTCTGCAGTTTACATACCTTTAGTCTTGTGTTAATATAGATGAAATAATTCTATGAGCCCATATTATAAATGTGGTGTATTGTAAGCTGGGTCGATTTGTAAACGTTTAAAATGTTATAATTTGGGGCCGAATTATAATATAAATATGAGGTTTATTTTCCATGGCAATAATGGCTTAATACTTAGAATTTAAATTGATATAATTGAATTTTTTTAGTTAGGCTTACTACAGGCCTCGAGGGCCTTAAGCTTACCTGGGCCCATGATTTCGGGTCGTGACACCACTGAAGCACTTGTGTACAGGCATGCTACCTCGCTTGCTGGGTCAATAATCTGGATTTCTTTCTCTCAACTATAGTCAATTATAGAAACCTCCTAAATATAATAAGGGAAAGGATTGACAAATGGTAATACATTTTTAAGGATTTGGTACTCGTAGATTTGTTGGTGATGCTCTTTTGCGATGCTTCTCTTCTCCTATGACATTTCATTACTTTGATACTGATGCTTTTTTTTTTCTTTTTCATTTATCATTCCTCTTACTCTGCTAATATTTTTACCGATTATTTATTAGGTTTGTCGAATTTGAGCACTCAAAGTAAATTTTCATTGATATGCTCAGTTTTGAAGAGTAGGAACGAAGAGGGAATGTATAATTAATTGAATTCCTTTTCTAGTTGAGTTGAGAGAGATCGTTCATCTTTGTGTCATTGTTATTGTATATTGTGCTTGTAATTCTGGCTAATTGGACCTTTCTGTTATATTCTTAATCCATAACCCAAATTGTTCTCTCCCTCTCAAAGAGCTACTTTTTTTTCTCTCTCTTCTATTTCTCCCTCTATTCACTTCGTTTCTGCCTCTCTCTCTCTCTCTCTCCCTCTAGTGTTGAAGTTAATTCAGTGGTTTCTGCCTCTTGCAAAGCATTATACTGGTATGATTTTAGTAAAACAAATATACTAAAATATTGAATTATGTTTCTAGAAATCTAATCATACCATTTTGTTATTTCAACAATTTCAAAAGGATTCACATTATGAGTATTATAATCTGTTCAGCAAAAGTAGCTATTTTTGGTAGCTACTAGCTGATTTACTAGTGTTTTATTGTTAGCAGTTTGAGTAGCTTTTCATAAAATGTTAAAAGCTAAATGTTACATGAGTTAAATTTGTTACTATGTTATGAATATTATAAAAAATAGTAGCTTTTCATAAAATATTAAGAGCTAAATGTTATATGAGTTAACTTTTCATAATATGTTTATGATGTTGGAGTATGTAGGTAATCCCACATCGGATAAATACAACTAACTAAAAGGGCATATAATGTGAAGGGTGAACCAACCAAAATGGCTTAGGCCATTTTGTGTTAAAGGTAAGAATGTTGAAGGGATGATAACCAACCAAAATGGCTTAGGGCCATTTTGTGTTGAAAGGTTAAGCTCAACTCATTATAGAGCCCAAATTAAAACATATAATTGATTTTGATTTGATTAATTTGCTCTAGGGCCAGATGCTTAGGCCATTTTGTGTTAAAGGTAAGCTCAACTCATTATAAGCCCAATATTAAACATATAATTGAATTTGATTTGATTAATTTGCTCCTAGGGCCCAGATTCTAAACATATGAATATTATAAAAAGAATAGTGAAAACCTTAAAAGTTACTTAAAAAGCTATTGTGGAAGGGATAATGTTAATTTTAGTGCCTGAACTTGTCAATTTTTTAGATTTTGATGTCTGAATGAAAAATTATGATAATTGAGTGGCTGAACTTGCAAATTTTTCTATTTTGGTGTCTCTTACTGACATGAACTACCGAAAATATGCCTAAATGTCCACATATGTGAACTAACTAATTTGACACGTAGGACGCCAGCGTGGCAAAAAGGACAAAATGTTCCATTTGCCCCTGCTTATTATTGCCCCAAACCCAAATACAAGACCCTCCTTTTTCACTAACCTAAATCCTGAGGATTAATTAATAATAATAATAATTCAATAGTTAACCACATCTTTTCTTGCTCTCTCCTTTGTGAGAGTTATGGTTTCCTATCTTTAGGATTTCTGTCCCCTAATCATTAGGGTTTTATCACCTTTCGTTCCACCTTTTCCACTTTTCCATTATTCTTTCCCACCAATCCATCTATAAATATCTTTCTTGTTATTTTCTCCTTTTCTAATCTTCTGTTTTTGTGTAGGCATTATCTTTGTTGAGTTACCTTAATCCTTATGCTTCAGATTTTTGAAAGGGCTTTTGGTTCTACAGTCTTAGATGGCAACAGAAATCACTGATGCTAAAACTAAGCAGAAGCTGATGCTATTACGCTACCTGAGGATCTTATGGATGGAGGAGAAGATAGGGCCAAGTTATGTGTAGCTGGGAAATTATGGACTGACAAAGGTTTCAACAAATTTGCTCTTATAAAGACCCTGACTTGTGTATGGAAAGTGAAACATTATGTTACTGTGCGCGAGTGGGGGAAAGACATATTCCTTTTCCAGTTTACTGATTGGAGAGACATGTAAGCTGTTTTAGAGAGTGAACCTTGGCATTTTGATAAACAATGCCTTGTTTTAAAGGAGGTGGTTGGTATAGAACAACCCTCAACGCTGGATTTTTCATTGGCTCCTTTCTAGAGTTGAGCTTATGACCTTCCAATTAAGTGGATGAATCTTCAGGTGGTGCAGTTTATTGGAAATAAGATTGGGACCTTTCTGGAGTATATTGATTTGTCTAAACAGGTTAAAAACACATATATAAGGCTTCGAACTACTTTGGATTTAAAAAAGTCTTTGCTACGGGGGATAATAGTCAAGACAGGGGTAAGGATCTGTGGATTCCCCTTCACTACGAAAGCCTTCCCAATTTTTGTTATTTCTGCGATTGTTGTGGTCACTCAGTGAAGAGTTGTGACATGGACATTGATGGATCTTTTGACAATGTGGAGAACCTTATGTATGGATAGTTTTTTCATACGTCACCTTTCAAAGGACCTCCCAGGCTGTCTAAGGACCCTTTGGATAACTCAAAAGCAAAATAAAAGTTGGTTTTTAAACCACAAGGGATTCCAAAATCCATTGAGCCTCTGCCTAAGACGATCGATTTTCCAGAAACTCACAATAATACAACGATGGATCTTTCAGATACTGACGAGATCTTGCACCAATTAGAGGAGATGTACGTGAACTAAAGGAATATCCCTCGAACCATGTTTCTTATATTTGATGACTCACTTGGATCAGAGGAAGGTGAGACCCCTGACAGTATTAACCAAAATCTTAATCCTCCTATCCCATCACATACTGATTGTAACAACAACATGCCCGTCCCAGAATTTGCCATTAATCCTCCTTCTCTCTCGACCCTTGTATCTATTCCTATATCTGATGACCCTTTACCTTTCCTCACTCCCATATTATGCTCTAATATCCATGTAACCCCTATATCTCCTTGCCCCCTCAAATTCTAAATGTAATCCTTCTATAGCTCACCCATATTACCCAGCTTAAGCAACCAACTCAATCCCACAATCACCTACCCACAGCTTCACCTGCTTACCCTTTCCCATCCTAACTCTAAATCCAATCTTCGTGGAAAAGAAACGCGAGATTGTCTGGAAAGGTGGCCTAGCAGGACAAGTTAGGCAGTGCATGGAAGAGGAAGGAGAGTGAAGTGATTATTTTTTTCCCAACAGATGGTGTTCTTATGTATACTGACTGTTCTACTAAAAAATCCAAATCAACTGAGATATCGGTGAAAGCTGGCAGCCAGCCTCGCCAGACGCAATGAGTATCTTTTGCTGGAATTGCAGGGGGCTTGCGAACCCCTATACAATTCAGCAACTGAAGAAGCTCATCAAGCTTCAAGATCCCATTTTGGTTTTCCTTGTGGAAACAAAATTGACTGAGGCTGAAGTTATTAGAGTTCGTGATAAATGTGGTTTGAAGGTATCTGCTGCTGTTTCTTATGATAATTCAACAAGGAGAAAAGAGGGTATCTGTTTATTGCAAGCGGAGCATCTGCAAGTTGAAGTTTTATCGTGGTCTCTCAATCATATTGATGTCTCTATTAATAATACTTGGCAGTTTACAGGTGTGAATGGTTGGTCGAAAGACTGTAACGAGCATAAAACATGGTCTCTTCTTTGTGATCTTAATAATACGTCTCAGTTACCATGGCTAGTTGGTGGTGATTTCAATGCGATACTCTACTGTCATGAAAAAGATGGCGGTTTATCGAAAGATCAGAGCAAGTTTGAAGATTTCCACTCAGTGCTCAATGATTATGAACTGGAGGGTTTGGGCTTTAATGGTTTCGCATTTACATAGAGCAATGGTAGAACTGGTGATCAGAATATTTTGGAATGGTTAGTGTTGTGGAAATTGGGCTTTTTCCACCAAAAGCAATTTGTGAATTACTGTACTTACTAACTACACTAAGTAAATTCCCAGATAAGTGGAGGAGTCCCACCAAAACGCAATTGTGAATTTACTGTACTACTAACTACACTAAGTAAATTCCCAGATAAGTGGAGCGAGTTCACAAATGGTCTCACTTAAAGTCCAGCTCTTGGCCTAGACAGGAATATTACCTAGGAAGTTAATAATAGACAATTAACCACCAAAATATTTTTTTGCCCAACAACTAGCGCTATTAAGATTAAATAAAGACAAAATTAGCAATAAATAAAAAGAGAACACCAAAATTTAACGAGCGTTCGGCCCAATTTTTTGCCTACGTTTCCTCGGACACTACCAATTTATATTTATCACTAAAGAATATACCAAAATGAGAGAGGAGTAGAAACTTTGTCTAACCCTCTGAAGTATTGGAAGTAACAAGTTTTGGGGATGAATAAAACTTAGAGGCTAGGCTACCTTTTTTGTAGCCAAACAACTCCCATATTCTAATCCTAAGTTACCGATGTGGTGATTTTTGCCACATAACAATAATCTCAACCTTGCGAAAATCCCACCTCAATGCAAGTTTCGAATCTTTTCTCTCACAAAGTTTGCAATGTCTTCAAATGTCTGGTAGTTTGCCAAGCTTTCAATATTTTAAAACAATATTGAATCAAGTCTAATACAGTGTTTGAACTTGACAGCTGTCACCACTCTTTGTCAACATATCAGCACGGATTTCAGACAGGTCTGAATCTTCTGTGAGTTGAATCTGTCCTTCCTCTGAAAATTTTCTCTACCAAAATTTGAATCGAACGGTCAATATGCTTCGGTCCTTGCATGATAAACTTGATTCTTTGCAAGTGAATAGCACTTTGACGTATCGGGCAATGTTACAAACAATGTTGTTTTGCCAATTCCAATTTCATCAATGCCGAATCCTGGAAGCCAAATTGCTTCCTGACCGCTCTGTAACTGCCATATGACTCCTGGCCTCTGTTGTAACAAAGTACTGTGATGTAAAGTGGACTTTCTAAACTAACTGTGCTTTTGCAGGAGTAAACACTCATAACCAAGATAGGTTGTATCGACGTTTATTCTAGTTAATCACCGGCCATAATCAGGAATCACAGTATCCGGATCTATGCGATGGCCCACTATTCTTCTCCTGCCTTCAAAAATTCAATCCAACATCCAACGGTGTTCTTGAGGGTACCGCCAGAATTCCATTTCACAGCTTGCCCTATGCTCCTTTGCCAGGATCATGCATGTATTCTGCTCCACAACTCCCCTTGCCAGGATCATGCATGTATCTGCTCACAACTCCAACTGCCTGTGAAATGTCTGGTCTTGTACACACCATAGCATACATCAAGCTACCTACAGCGTTTGCATAGGGAACTTTTGACATGTATTCCCATTCTGCATCATTTTTGGCGACTGAGCTGCACTGAGTTTGAAATGAGGAGCAAGAGGTGTACTAACAAGCTTGGTTTTATCATCCATTCCAAAACGCTTTAGTATCTTTCTCAGATATTGCTTCTGATTCAGACAAAGTCTCCCCAATTTCCTATCACTAGTAATTTTCATGCCGAGAATCCTCTTTGCTTCGCCCAGATCTTTCATTTCAAATTCTTGATTCAACTGATTCTTCAAATTCTCAATTTCTTGTTTATTCTTTGAAGCTATCAACATATCATCAACATATAAAAGTAGATAAATGAAAGAGCCATCATGTAGCTTGCGCAAATACACACAATGATCGTATTTGCTTCTTGTGTACTTCTGTCTTTACATAAACTTATCAAATAGCTTGTACCACTGCCTTGGAGATTACTTCAATCCGTAAAGCGATTTCTCAAGTTTGCATACCATATTTTCCTTTCCAACAACCTTGAATCCTTCTGGCTGAGTCAGATAGATTTCCTCTTCCAGATCTCCATGTAAAAATGCAGTTTTTACATCAAATTGAACTAGTTCCAAATCAAACTGTGCTACCAAGTCTAACAAAATCCGAATGGAGGAATGTTTTACAACTGGAGAAAATACTTCATTATAATCAATTCCCTCCGTCTGAGCGTAGCCTTTAGCTACCAACTAAATAAAATCCACATTCGTCCCGTCTGAGAACGTAGCCTTTAGCTACAACCTTTGCCCTTAAGTATTTGAAAGACTGCTCTTCAGGAAATCCATCTTCTTGCAATATAACGCATTTGCATCCATTGCCTTTTCTTCTTCCCTGGTATGGATCAAACTAAGTTTCACGTGCTGATTCTTATAAAGGGGAACTTCATTTCGATCTTCCATAGCTTTCTTCCACTTTCTTCTTCTGAACTTTTGGACAGGCTTCATGAAAGGTGGATGGAATGTTTATCATTCTGTCAATTGGAGATGCATAGGCTCCACCATATCATTCAAACGAGCAGGTTTCTTATAACTCATTTCTTGGCCTTTCAAGCTGCAATATAACTCAGTTGACTGTGGAGGTCTAGAGTTGAACCCTCTGTCTGTTCATTTCTGAAACTTCACTTCTACCTGTCAGAGGACTTTCTGCAGGTTCAGTACTTTGCCAGTGGAATTTTTCTATCAAACTCCACCTGTTTTGGGGCAGTCATTCCTTTCCCACCTGTTTTGTGGGAGATAGTACCATTTTGACTGCTCTCTGTTACCTTTTAACATGGTAGACTCTCATGCAAAAGTTGACTATCTCTGCTAAAGATTATTTCTTTTTGAATTCTGTTACAACATAGTCGCATAGCCTTTAAACACCGATGCTTATCCCATTGAAAATGGCATTTCTTACTCTTGGGAATCTAGCTTCCGATTCCTTAACATTAGATATTCAATATGCAAGTTGGAACCAATACACGTAAGGAATGCATAATCATTTAGCAGGTTTCTCCACACCAACCTCTAGGTGTTTTGCCCACGCAATAGAGTTGATGGTAATCGATAATGAGGATGGCACGCATATTGACAAGGCTTCAGCCTCCCAAAATTTCTTGTCTAACCAGCATTAGACAACATTACCACCGAATCCTCGTTATAATTTTGGTGTTCTCATTTATTTTATTGCTTTTGTCTTTATTTATTAATAGCTATTGTTGGGCCAAAAATATTTTTGGATGGTTATTGTCTTAATTAATTACTTCTAGGTAATTTCAGTCTAGGCAAGTGGATTTTAAGTGAGCACGAGTTTTTGGACCTCCTCCACTTATCTGTGCAATTTACTTATTGTAGTTAGTAAGTACAGTAATTCACAAATGCTGTAATTCACAAATTGCTTTTGGTGGAAAAGCCCAATTTCCACAACAATTGGTATCAGAGCCAAGGTTACTAAGTATTCACTGTGGTTGCAGCGTAGTCTGATCTCCCACATAAAAAAGGTTCCTTGGTTGTGTTCCGCTTTTTGAAAATTGATTTTATAGCTATTAAATATTTAAAGCAGAAATGGCAGATGGAAAGAAAAATACCACACCTGCTACAGCATCAACCTTCGTAAGAAATGCTGTATCAAATGCAAGATTTACAGTGGAGATTTTCGATGGCACCGGTCATTTCGACATGTGGCAAAGTGAAGTTCTAGATGCTATCTTTCAGCAAGGTCTAGATGTTGCTATTGAAGTAGAGAAACCAAACGAGATAGAGGAGAGTGAATGGAGGACCATCAATCGTCTGGCATGTGGTACAATTCGGTCGTGTCTTTCTAGAGAGCAAAAATATGCTTTCTCGAAAGAAACTTCTGCAAACAAATCTCGAAAGAAAACTTCTACAAAACAAATGTTGGAAGGCATTGGAGAGAAATTTTTTGAAGGAAGAAAAGCAATCAGATACAGTTCTTCGATGAAAGAAAAATTGTATCGCTATCGAATTATGTTCCTGGTACCACTATGAAATGAACACATCACAAATTTAATCAGTTGGTGGTCGATTTGTTTTAATTTGGACTGTGAGATATTGGAGACGAAGATTTTTGCGCAGTGTCTGTTGCTTGGCATTCTTTCCTTTGGATAATGTATCTTGAGACAATCCGTTACATACTGTACTCTAAATCTATGGGAATAAAGATGTGACTTTCAGTTTGAAGTTTGTGCTGAATCTTTACAGCCATTGAATTTGAGAAAGATAGAAAAGAAGGAATGGGCACTGTGAAGTAGAAGCTCTGGTTGCTGTTTCGGAGGCCATTCACAAGCCAAAAGAATAAGGGGGAAAGAAAAGTAGATCCTGTTCAAGAGCCAGTATGTTTGCAAAAGTATGATCTTCCTGTGTGCCTTTTATCATGCAGGATAAGGTCACTGGAAGAAAGCATTGTCCAAAGCTGGAAAGCCAAAGGCAACGCTGTTATTGATTCAAACATAGCTGAGGGTTGTGTGATGAAGACTCACAGACTTCTCTATTAGTTATTCATGGTCTCTATAGGACCAATTCATCAGCAAATTTTAGACAAGCATTTTGGTGAGGTTTATGAGCTGCCTAGTCTGCATGCAGTCATCATATGAGTTCCCACGGGACTGGTTTTTTGAACTTTAAGAACTTGAAATGAGTTGTCTATATCTTGTCAATAATGGTTCCTTCAGCCTGTCACAGGAAGGAATTGCGTTCAATCCGTATTCGATAGACATCATTGGATTGGGGTCAATCTAAGATCCTGAACTGAATGTTTCGATATTGTACCGAGTTTGACAAGAATCTCATTTAGTGGGAAGTCCTTAGTAATTCAACAAGACTCTTACGTATAATTGCGAAAAGTTGGAGTGATGAAAGTCACTCAGGTGCACTGTGGTGATGAAGGAGTTGTGAGCAGAAGGATAATTTGTGATTACTATGCAGGGTAATACAATTATTGGATCGACAGCAAAGTTGTTTTTTAGTGATGACAAAGAGTGGAACAACCAGATTGCTGGCATAGGGCTGGGGCAATGCAGGTGAAAAATCCTTGAAAAGATTAATCAGAATCTAGGGATTATTAAAGATGTCAACCTAACAAGTTGGGACTTCATGTGAGCATTGCACTTAAAGGAAAGCAGCAAGATGAAAATTTGGCACCAGAAATCCATAATACTTAACGGTATCTTGGACTATGTTCACTCTGATGTATGGGACCCTCTACAACAGTTTCTTTGATTATATATATAATATATATATTATATATATACGTATGATTTCGTCTTCGCGTTTTTGAAGAGTGTTGTGTTGCTTATACTTTGAAAATTCCAAATTAAAGATGATAGTGTCTTGGATTTTCCTTAAATGGGAAAAAAATGGTGGAAACTTCAGACTTGTGCAGACGCATTCAAATTGTCTCTTGCCCGAACAGACCAATGGAGGAGAATACAAAAAATTGATGCTTTTGATAAAATCTGATGCAGATGAGGCATTTTGTTCGACCCAACTTCACAGTTAGGGAAATATACCACCGCAGGCAGAATTGGGGTGGCATGAACGCATGATCCGGTGGGGGGGGAAAAAAAAAAAAAAAAAAAAAAAAAAAAAAAAAAACCCAAAAAAAATTTTTTTTTGGGGGGTTTGGGGGAGGGGGAAAAAAAGAAAGGTTTTTTCGGTGTATGTGTCTAATGCTGGGTTAGACAAGAATTTTGGCTGAGGGCTTTGATCATTATGCGTGCCATGTCTCATTAATCGATACCATTCAACTGCTTATTGTGGTTAATAACACTATAGACGGTGCTATCGGTGTAGTGTAGAACCTTGAAATGATTATGATTCTTACGTGTATTTGGTTTTCACTGCATATTATCTGTTAAGGAATCATTAGCTAGATCCAGAGCTAAGAAAGCCATTTTCATTGGTATAGCACCGGCTGTTAAAGGCTAATCGACTATGCCGTGTACTAGAATCAAAGAAATAAATCTTAGCAGAGGACTCGCTCTCTTGATTGAATCTTAACCATGTTTAAAAAAGGTAACAGCCTGTGCTAATCGTCCATAGAGCAGTCAGGGATGTACTCCATCAACAGGTTGGAGGATTACTTCCCTAACAGGTGGAAGTTTTGATTAGAAAAAAATTCCCAGTGGCAAGTAATGAACCATGCAGAAACTCCGTGAGATATGAGGCAGTTCAGATGAAGACGAGGTTGCAACTCCCAAGAACCCTCCCACGCAACTTAAGTTAATTGCACATTGATAGGCCAAGAGAGTTATAAGAAACCTGCTCGGATGATTTTATGGTTGGTCCTATGCATTCTCAATTGCAGAAATTGCAGATGATAGCATTCCATCCACTTTCAATGAAGCTGTCAAAAGTTTAGAAGAAGTAAAGTGGAGAAAAGCTATGGAAGATGAAATGAAATCCCTTTATAAGAATCAGACGTGGAACTTAGTTGATCCACCAAAGGGAAAGAAGGCAATTGGATGCAGATGGGTATATGCAAAGAAAGATGGATTTCCTGACGGAGAGAGTGTTCACTATAAGGCAAGGTTGGTAGCTAAAGGCTACGCTCAGACGAAGGGAATTGATTATAATGAAGTATTTTTTCCAATTGTAAAACATTCCTCCATTCGGATTTTGTTAGCCTTGGTAGCACAGTTTGATTTGGAACTAGTTCAATTGGATGTAAAAACTGCATTTTTACATGGATCATTTTTTACATGGAAGATCTGGTTAAGAGGAAATCCTATATGACTCAGCCAGGAAGGATCAAGGATGTTCGGAAAGGAATCTGGTTATGCAACTTTGAGAAATCGGCTTTTACGGATTATAAGCAATTCTCCAGAGGCAGTGGGCTTACAAGCGACTTTGATAAGGGTTTATGCAAAGGCAGAAGTACACAAGAAGCCAAAAATAACGATTCATTGTGTTTATTTGCGCCAAGCTACAAGGTGGCTCTTCATTTATCTTCTTTTGTATGTGATGATATGTGATAGCTTCAAAGAATAAATACAAGAAATTGAGAAATTTGAAGAATAGTTGAATCAAGATTTGAAATGAAAGATCTGGGCCCCGAAAGCAAAAGGATTTTCTCGGCATGGAGATTAACCAGAGATAGACAATTGGGGCGGTACTTTTATCTTGAATCTAGAAGGCGAATACATCATGAGAAGCTTACTAATGCGTTTTGGTAAATGGATCTGACAAAACCAAACCTGGTAGATAATCACCTCTTGTCCTCATTTTCAAACTCAGTGAGCTTGTAGCCTTCGCCAAAAAAATGATGCGAAGGGAATTACATGTCAAAAGTTCCTATGCAAAATGCTGTAACGGTTCTATAGGCTCTGGACCTGGTAATACATGTCAAAAGTTCCCTATGCAAATGTTGTAGGTAGCTTGATGTATGCTATGGTGTGTACAAGACCAGACATTTCACAGGCAGTTGGAGTTGTGAGAAGATACATGCATGATCCTGACAAAGATCATTGGCAAGCTGTGAAATGGATTATGCGGTATCTTTTGAACATCGTGGATGTTGGATTGATTTTTGAGCAGGATAAGAATAGTGGTCAACGCATAGTCGGATACTATGATTCTGATTATGCCGGTGATCTGGATAAACGTCGATCAACTACTGGTTATGTGTTTGCTCTTGCAAAAGCACCAGTTAGTTGGAAGTCTACTTTACAGTCAACAGTGGCTTTGTCTACAACAAAGGCAGAGTGCATGGCAGTTACAGAGGCTGTGAAGGAGGCAATTTGGCTTCAAGGGTTTCTTGATGAATTTGGAATTAGGCAAAACAACATTGTTGTACATTGCGATAGCCATAGTGCTATAATTTGGCTTCAAGGATTGCTTGATGAATTAGGAATTAGGCAAAACAACATTGTTGTACATTGCGATAGTCAAAGTGCTATTCACTTGGCAAAGAATCAAGTTTATCATGCAAGGACGAAGCATATTGATGTTCGATTTTATTTTGTCAGAGAAATTCTGGAGGAAGGACAGATTCAACTCCAGAAGATTCAGACTGCTGAAAATTCTGCTGATATGTTGACAAAAGTGGTGACAGCTGTCAAGTTTAAACACTGCTTGGACTTGATCAATATTGTTAAAAATTGAAGCTTGGCACTGCCAAGCACATTTGAAGACATTGCAACTTTGTGAGAGAAAGAGTAGAAACTTGCATTGGTGGGATTTTGGCCAAGGTGGAGATTATTGGTTTTCGCCAAGGTGGAGATTATTGGTTATGTGGCAAAAATCCCACGTCGGGAAACTAGGATTAGAATAGGGAGTTGTTTGGCTATAAAAGGAGCCTAGCTCCTTAAGTTTTATTCATCCCAAAACTTGTCTTCCAATACTTAGAGGGTTAGACAAGTTTCTCTGCTCTCTCAATTTGTATATTTCTTTAGTGAAATATAAATTTGGTAGTGTCCGAGGACGTAGGCAAAATTGGCCGAACCTCGTTAAATTTTGATGTTTTCTTTTATTTATTGCTTTTGTCTTTATTTATTTAATAGCTATTGTTTTTGTCTTTATTTATTTAATAGCTATTGTTGGGCAAAAATATTTTTGGTGGTTATTATCTAATTAATTACTTCTAGGTAAATTCTGTCTAGGCAAGTGGATTTTAAGTGAGACCATTTGTGACTCCTCCGCTTATCTGGGAATTTACTTAGTGTAGTTAGTAAGTACAGTAATTCACAAATTGTTTTTGGTGGAAAAGCCCAATTTCCACAACACCATCTACACTGCATTAAGATTAGTAGAGCTGCTCCTCCTATATCACATTAAGATTAGTAGAGCTGCTCCTCCTATATCACATTTGTTCTTTGCGAATGATAGTATTATCTTCGGTCCAGCTACTAGGCAGGAGGCTATGAAGATTAAGGAGATCATAAGCTGCTATGGTATTGCATTAGGCCAAAGTATCAATTTCGAAAAATCTAAAATCTGTTTCAGTCCTAACATCAATACAGGTGCCCGTGAGACCATTAGCAACTGTTTGGGGGTTCGCCAAATTGACCACATCAATTTCGAAAAATCTAAAATCTGTTTCAGTCCTAACATCAATACAGGTGCCCGTGAGACCATTAGCAACTGTTTGGGGGTTCGCCAAATTGACCACCACAAGAAGTATTTGGGCCTTTTGGCTTTTATTGGGAGAAAAAAGAAAGAAATGTTTAACAATTTAGTTGATAGAGTTGCGAAAAAAAAAATTGAATGGATGGAAGGAAAAATCCCTCTCTCGAGCTGGTAAGGAAGTGCTTCTTAAGTCAATTATTCAAGCCATGCCCACTTATGTCATGAGCTGTTTTTTTATTCCCATGGATATCTGTAACAAAATTAAGGGTATGATGACTAAATTTTGGTGGGGACAAAAGAAGGACGAGCGTAAAATTCATTGGTTGATTTGGTATAGCCTATGTCGTTCGAAGGACCAAGGAGGAGTGGGTTTCAGGAATTTGCGTGCCTTTAATCTTGCGATGCTATCAAAACAGTGTTGGAGACTTGCTTCTAATGAATCTTCTTTGTTGTCACAATTTTTGAAGGCAGGATGTTACCCTCGTGGTTCGTTCATGTCTACAGCACCTGGATATAAGCCAAGCTTTACATGGCAGAGTTTTATGAGAGCACGTCATCTCATTGATCAAGGTTCCAGGTGGCTTATCGGTAATGGCGCTCGAGTTTGTGTTTGGGGTGATAAATGGGTTTCATCGTTGCCTTACCAGAAAGTAATCTCAGAACCCTTAGCTTTGGATCCAGATGTCTATGTCTCTAAGTTGATTGATCATGATGCTAGTTATTGGCGATAAGACGTGATATATTCCTCTTTCTCCCCTATGGAAGCTACTGCTATTCTACAAATCCTTACAACGCTTATAGAGATCATGATATTCTTGTTTGGAATTTTTCTAAAAATGGATTTTTCTCTGTTAAGTCGGCCTATTACTTGGCGCTATAGTCCCAATATGGAAATATTCCATCTTCTTCTGCAGGAACTCAGAACGGTCTGTGGAAGTGGTTATGGAAGTAATGCCCCTAAGGTTAAGCATTTTCATCATCGTCTTCTCTCCAATGCGCTCCCGACTAAACTCATGCTATACAGACGAGGAGTTATTTCGAATCCCATTTGCAGTAACTGTGGCGAGGAAGCGAAATCTCTGGACCACATCTTCTTGCATTGCCTAGTTGTAATTAAAGTTTGGCGTTTATCTCATTTGCGCCTTGACACTGCAGCGACCCCTCTATCCTAGCTGGACTGGTTTCTTTAGAAACGATCGAGAGAATCTTCTTCCGGAATAGCTCCATCTGATTCTTATGATTGCTTGGGCTTTGTGGCTAGCTAGAAACTTGTGGCTGTATCAACAGGATAAACTATCTGACGTCCAAATTTTGCACTGTGCGTCTAGTTTGCTTCATGATTTTTTAAATGTGCAAATTCGCGATAGTCAGAGTGTTAATGTTCAACACACCCCAGCTCAAGTCTTAGGTTGGCAGGTCCCAGCTTTTAGTTTTATCAAGATGAATAGAGATGCAGGTATTAAGGACAACCAGAGGTGTAGTGCAGGAGTGATTTTCCGGAACCATGCGGGTCAAGTGTTGGCTGCTGCAGCTAGACGCTCCAATATTGTTCTCTCTCCAGCTGAAGCGGAAGTAGAGGCTGCGATTTACGGAATGGAGTTGAATTCTATATAATGTAATATTTTTATCAAGGATAAGTTGTATTATAAGATTTCAAATATATTCTTTGTTTAAATAGAAAATAGAAAATCAAATTTAATGTGATAAAAAAAATTTGAATTCAAAAATTTTATATTTTCTAATTAGAAATTGATTTTATTAATTATATTTGATTAATAATCACTATCCAACAGTAAAGAATGGGATGCCTCACTTGACTAGAAGCCTATAGGTACCAAGCTTGGCAATTATATTAATAATATAATTAATACAATAATATATTTAATATAATGATAATGCTACCATAATAATTTTTCTCACGTATGTGAGGAACGAGAGGTCTTTGAATCCTCAAAACTACAATAGTTTTTACTAATTTGGTGAGTCAAGGAGAGGATTACCCCTGTTGTATTGCCCATAGTGTTATTTTGACCCATTAGCCTTCTAATGAATAAAAAATATTAATATAATAATAAAAATATTAACATTATTATATATAATAAATATATAATGTCAAGTACTAATAATGAATTTTTGTTATCAGACTATAGAAAACAGTACAAATAGTAATATTATAGACAATAATTAAACTCATTTCCATTGTTACATTAGAATTAAAATTATATATCTATTGATATAAAGCAACTAGCCCCAACTAATGTTCCATCAATGGCATCAGATTCTAGTGTTAAGAAACAGAGCAGACGGGTAAAAACTGAAGGAAAAAAAAAGAAGTCAGTCCATATAACAAATTATTTATCATTTTAAAAATGTAATATGAAGTGTAAGAATAAATCTTACCTTGATTTTCTGCAATTTCTTCGTGTATATTATTGTTCTTACATAAAACCAATCTTTCAAATCATCCACAAACTTAAAAAAGACATGTCTATAAGAACGCTTTAATAGTAAAACGCTAGGAACTCCCCAAAAGCCTACAATGAATCTAAGTGTCATACCAAAATAAAGCGATTTGTTGAATTCATCTTCTTGATTATCTCAATAATCATGATTAGATGGAGAATCTTGAATATCGTCTCCTGGACACTTCAATGGAACTAGAGACTCATAAAGTCGTGGATTATTACTATATGTCAGAAACATCAAATGTCTGGAGCTGAGTGCCCGATGGAATTTTTCTAAAAAAATTATTATGTGACAAGTTAAAGGTATTCAGAAGATTTAAATTAGAAATGCTTGTAGGAAATCTGCATGATAGCTGATTTTGAGATAAATTGAGTGACTCTAATTGCTTCAAGCCATCAATTTCTTTAGGGATTGCACCACTCAACTTGTTATTGGACAAGTTCAATTGGCTAAGACTTGAGAGGATAACTATTTCTCTTGGAATCTCTCCTCTTATTTTGTTACTTGAAAGATCAATTATCCTAAATTGTCCAAGATATTTATCTAGTATGTACTTTGAATCCTTCCAAAGAACCAATGTCTTGTCAACATATATGGAAATAATTGTCAAGCCAGACCATACATATAGCCCTAGTCATGGTGAATGGTTCCATTAGAATTCCCATTAGTCATGGCTCTTAAATTATTGAGGTGGTGTGGTATGGTTGCATTGATATTGTTTATGGAAAGATCTAATATTTGAACATTTGTTAATTGGCACAATTGTAAGGGCATGCTTCTAGATAATTGATTGGATTGTAGGCTAAGATATTGCAAAGCTAATTAGTTTTTTCCAAACCAAATAGGTATGTTAATAGCCAATGTATTACCACTTAGGTCAAGAAATGTCAACTTTATGCAATTTCTTAAGAGAAAAATGTAACTCTCCTGATAATTTATTATTTTTTAAATTTAGTGTGTGGAGTTTGAAAAGAAAACTAATAGAAAAAGGAATTTTACTAGACAAATTGTTGTTGGCCAAATTTTAAAATACTTAATTTTGCATATTCATAAAACTATCAGGAATCACTCCAGAAAATAGATTATTC
Organism: Jatropha curcas; assembly: GCF_014843425.1. Next base: position 870,746 of record NW_023590846.1, read on the forward strand.
GGAAGGTCAAAGTAGATAAGTAACTTAGGTTTTGAATGAAAAGATAATGGATTTCATTGTAACTCACGTCTAATATAATAGGGAGACTAGAAGTCTCCCTAACAATATTTGGCATTATTCCAATCAAATTATTATGGGAGATATTTAAATAGAAAAAATTAGAAGACAAACCCCCAAACAAATTAGGAATACAATTAGAAACTCTAGCATCTAAAATATCAAGCACATAATAATTTTTTTGACTATGAAGCCATTTTGGGAAATAATGCCCAATCTTGCAAGACGCAAGGACATATCCTAAGCTAAAAGAGGGAACCAGTTGATACTTATATTAAAAATTAGTGTTGGGAAAATCGCTATTTTTCCCGCCCTTCGGATCGGCTTCAAGCAGGAATAAATGAGAAAATAAAATAATAACTGAGAAATTAAAGAGAACACTTTTTCCCGCCCTTCGGATCGGCTTCAAGCAGGAATAAATGAGAAAATAATAATAACTGAGGAAATAAAGAGAACACGATTAATCTTTAACGTTGGAAAACTCCCCAAGTGGAGAAAACCACGGCCGTTGCCCAAACGAACCAATCAAGAAAAATATTCACTATGCTGGGCAAATTGTTTACAACCACAATTACAAAATATTTTTCTACTCAACACCTCAAAAACACCCCAAAATACTTTGTATACTCCAAGGGGCTCCAAGAGACTTGCTCTATAATCACTAATATATAAAACGCACTCAAGTGTTTTTGGTGCTATTATTGGTTGTGTGTATGGAAATCTAAAACATTGCTTCCATTTTTATAAGCAAAAGTCACTTTACCTTCACTTTGCTTATCTCCCCGATGTGGGATTAACAAAAACTAATTTTTATATATATTTTCTTTTGTTTTCAACAAACGGCGTGCTAACAAATTCCCACCTTGAAAAATAAAATAAAAAAAAAAACACAACATTGTCTGGCTACCGACAATCATAATTCTTATCGTCAAGAATTATCATACTCCACCATAAAAGGAGTATCGCCATTGGAACCACATTTACCGACTCCAAGAATTTTCCATCGGCCATGTCGGATACCGCTAATAATTTATGGTGCAAACCCTCCTGTTGACTTTTTCCGAGGGAGTTCATTAGCCACATCGACATATTTTTTTTTTCACCACACACTTTGCATCCAACTGTCAACCAATGCCGGTGCGCATTTCGTGAACCAGCCACAATAATCCCATCCCTTTCCATGGCATTTCTCAACGCGTAGCATCATGCCATGAGGACACCACCATTCTCTCAATACAGAAGCGAAACACATTCATCTCTCGCCACAGGAGATCAACATTGGCAGCCAAACAAACGTTTAGAGCTTATAGCCGAATCAGTCCAACCAGTTTCGGAGCAATCCCTTCCTCACCGTGTCCAGTATTGACCACAAACCCAGGAACAGAACAAACCTTCCTCTTTACCGCGAGCTTTATTCTTTTCTTGGTACCGACAAATAAAGCTGAATCCTCATATGATTTATTTTTCATTTCATTCAGTCTCTTCTCCTCAGTAAGGAAGCTTACAACCACAACTCACACACCACTTCCTTACTACACATATATTCAGAACAGGTTTTCATGTGCTTCCATATGTCGAAGGACGAAGGAAGTGACAGGATGAGTCGGAGAGTTTTATCTTCATCTTCGGTTTGCACTCCAAGAGTTTCTAATTCAGAGACGATGCCATTAAGAACACTCAGATGATCTGACAGCTTTGTATTTTCCGCCATTTTCAACGTATGAAATTGCTCCTTCAAATATAACCTATTGGATATATTTTTGCCCTGGTACAATTCTTCCAATTTCTCCCACAACTTCTTTGTCGTGGACAATCCAAGCACATTAGCAAGAACATTTTTTGCTAGACACATGCGAATTTGACTTGCCGCTTTGATATCCAGTGATATCCAGCTCCTTCCATTCTTTATCGCTAATCTTGGATTTTTCTGAGTCTCCACTGCTACTGTCTTTTCCTGAATTCTTTCCGTTGACTGGTTAACCCTTCAAAACCTTATGCAGTCCAGACTGAATCAACACCTCTTTGACTTGCAATTGTCACAGTGCAAAATTCATGCTCCCATCAAATTTCTCAATCTCACATCTCATAGCCGACATGCTTACTTGTGCTTATAACAGTGAACCCAATAATTAGTGAAGTAAACCGATTACCGATTACGGCAAATACCCAAGCGAAAGATCACAATGATCTCACTAGACAATAATACATTCCACGTTAAAATCTTCAGTTGGATGGAAGGGTCACAAGATGGTCCCACTTTAAAAAATCCGGCCTTCTAGACAAGAAGTTACCGTGCACGGTATATTATCAGATAGAATAACTTCAATAATTATCGTCGGGACATTCGACCATCGATACTCAAGCACAACCAAGCAAAGCTACCCAGCTTAAAGACTTCCAAAAACTCCACCTGCTTTTTAAAAATATAAAATAAATTTCTAACAACAGTATTTACTGATGTGGAAGATCAGACTAAGCCGACAACCACAAGAGCATTACTATAATTACAAGAAATTATGTTTAACACTAAAAGCTCCAGCTAACAAGACTAGGCTCTGATACCAACTTGTTGGGAAAATCACATTTTTTCCCCGCCCTTCGGATCGGCTTCAAGACAGGAATAAATGAGAAAAATAAAAAAATAACTGAGAAAAAATTAAAGAGAACACGGATAATTTTAACGTGGAAAACCTCCCCAATGGAGAAAAAAACCACGCGCCGTTGCCAAACGGACAAATCAAGAAAACAATATTCACTATGCGGCAAATTGTTACAACCACATTACAAATATTTTCTCTACTCGACACCCTCAAAACACCCAAATATTTATATTTAACTCCAAGGGTCCAAGAGACTTCTCTAAAAATCCCCTAATATAAAACGCACTCAATCAAGTGTTTTTGGTGTATTTTGGTGTGTATGGAAACCTAAACATTGCTTCCATTTTATAGCCAAATCACTACCTTCACTTTGCTTATCTCCCGATGTGGGATTAAGCAAAAACTAATTTTTTTATATATTTTTTTTTCTTTTGTTTTCAACAACGGCTGCTAACATGTGTGTGTGTATATATATATATAATTAAGGATAAGAAAAAGAGGAGTAGAGGGATAAAAAATAGAAACTTGTAAAATTGAGTTTGCATTGATTGATTAACTTTACCCCAAATGTGACAATAAACAACATATTTATAATCATGCTTTAAATATTTTTGATAATATTTTGTTATTTATTTTCAAAAAAAAAAAAAAAAAAAAAGAGTTCATTAGCCATGACATATTTTTTTTTCACCACACATTTGCATCACTGTCAACCAATCGGTGCGGCATTTCAGTGAACCAGCACCAATAATCCATCCTCTTCCATGCGCATCTCAAACGGCAGGTAGCATCATGCCATGAGGACACACATCTCTTCAAATACTACAGAGAGAACACATCTCTCCTTCGCCACAGCGAGATCACATTCGGCCAGCACAACGTTAGAAGGCTTCTAGCCAATCAGCTCAACCGTTCGGCATCCTGCCTCACGTGTCCAGTTTGACCACAACCAGGCAGGACAACCTTCCTCTTTCGAGACTTTTTATTCTTTTTCTTTGTTACCGACAAACTTAAAGTGATCCTATATGATTTATTTTCATTCAGTCAGTTTCTTCTCCTCAGTAAGGAGCTTACTGACCACATTGGATACACCAACGTTCCCTTATCGCATATTTCAGACAGGTTTCATGTGCGTCAATATGTCGAAGGAAGTGACAGGATGCGTCGGAGAGCTTATCTTCATCTTCCGGTTTGCCACTCCAAGAGTTTTCTAAGTCAGAGGACGATGCCATTTTTAAGACAACTCAGATGATCTGAACAGCTTATGTACCGTTCCGCCATTTTCCACGTATGAAATTGCTCCTTCACAATATAACCTGTTGGATCTATTTTTGCCCGGGTACCAATTCATCCAGTTTCTCCACACAAGCTCCTTTGTCGTGGACAATCAGCAATTAGCAAGACAATTTTCTTGCTAGACAATGCGGATTTGACTTGCCGCTTTTGATATCAGGCTCCTCCCATCTTCATCGCTATCTTGGATTTTTCTGGTTCCACTGCTACTGTCTAATATATAACTTGAATACTATAATACACAGAAACTGAAGATAATTACACTTCAAAAACACATAATATGCAAGTCTATAGAAGATAAGAAAAAACTAAAAAACGTCTTTTGACATTGCACTCTCGCAACACAGCTGAGAAAACTTTAATAATCTCACCAAGGCAAACTGTCTCAATACTCATCATCATAGACAGACATAAACATATTATATAGAGACTATAAAAAAAAAAAAAAAAAAAAAAAAAAAAAATAATAACAGATTGAAAAAAAAAAAAAAAAAAAAAAAAAAAAAAAAAAAAAAAAAAAAAAAAAAAAAAAAAAAAAAAAAAAAAAAACCTAATAATTAGTGAAGTAACGATTCAGGCAATCCCAGGAAAGATCACATGATCTCCTAGACAATATCCATTCCACGTAAATCTCAGTTGGATGGAGGTTCACAAGTGGTGCCCCTTAAAATCGGCCTTCTAGACAGAAGTTACGTGACCGGTATATTATCAGAATAGAATAACTTCAATAATTATCGTCGGGACATTCACCATCGATTACTCAGCACACAAAGCAAAGCATACACGCGCTTCAAAGACTTCCAAATTCACCTGCTTTTAAATAAAATAGTTCTAACAACAGTATTTCTGATGTTGGAAGATCAGACTAAGCCGCAACCACAGCAGCATACTTATAATTACAAGAAATATTTAACACTAAAGCTCCGCCTAATCAACTAGGCTTTGATACCACTTGGTTGGGAAAATCACTATTTTTTCCCGCCTTCGGATCGGCTTCAAGCAGAATAATGAGAAATAAAATATAACTGAAGAAAGTTAAAGAGAAACAGATTAATTTACGTGAGAAAACTCCCCAAGTGGAGAAAAACCACGGCGCGTGCCCCTTGCCAAACGACAATCAAGAAAAATGTCACTATGCGGCAAATTGTATACAACCACAATTACAAATATCTTTTCTACTCGACACCCTCAAAACACCCAAATATTCATCTATACTCAAGGGGCATCCAAGAAGACTTGCTCTAATCCGCTTAATATAACGCACTCAAGTGTTTTTGGTGTTATTGGTGTGTACTGAATCTAACATTTGCTTACCTTGATAGCCAAATCCTACCTTCAACTTTGCCTTATCTCCCCTACCTTCACTTTGCTTATCTCCCCGATGTGGGATTAAGCAAAAACTAATTTTTTTATATATATTTTTTTCTTTTGTTTTCAACAACGGCGGCTAACAATTAGACCTGAAAAATCCAATAAAAATAATTTTGATATATTTGAGAAATGATGTTTTGAGAGCAACATTCAATGAATTCGATCGGACGTCAAAATATTTGAGTTGAGACAGACGTCCAATACTTGTATTTATGGTCCCATTCAAATGATTGTTTATTAGAAATAAATATCTTAAACATGAAAATCTTGCAAATATCATTAGGCAATGAACCTCCAATTTGATTGTGGCTCAAATATAATTTCTCCAAAGATCTCTCAGTAGATCCGAATAGATTTTGGATCAAGTCAGAAAGTTGTATGTTGAAATTGTTGCTTGATAGGTATAGACATTGCAATTGAGACATGTTCCCAAAGGATTTTGGAATATAGCCCTCAACTGTAGTATTAGAGAGATCAAGAATTTGAAGAGAAATCATTTTACCAAAATCAGTAAGTGCCGAACCATGTAAAACGTTAGAAGAAGGATCAAGAAATTGGATATTCTGGGAGCCGTTAGACAACCATGGGTATATTGAAGGAATCATAAAGTTATTTCCAAAGAGATTGATGTCTATAAGAGCCGAAGAAGAGTTGATAGGGAAAAGTGGCAGAGGATTAATCTCGTCCCCAGGAAATCAAGAGTTTATATGTATTGATTCATGGTGAAGGAGCTTATAATTGTTAACTATTTGCAACCAATGGTTGGGGTTAACCAGTGGAATGCCACTCAGACGAAGAGTAGTTAAAGATGAAAGACCAGAAACCCAATTGATGTTTCCAATATCAATAAAATGGTTAAAATTGAGAGCAAGGTACTGCAAGCTGGACAAATTCCTAAGCACAGGAGATAATTCCACCAAAATTAGAATATGACACCAAGTCTCTCAACTTGGTGAGAGAACCATTTTTATCAATTGAAAACTGAGTGCCATGAAAATCATTGGACCCTAATCCCAAGTAAGTTAGATGTCTCAGATCAAGCAAGGAATTACTCATCTTTCCTCTCAAACTCATGTCATAAAGATTTAAGTTATGTAACATAACATGTTCGGTTGCTGCAAGTGATGCCATTCCATTGTCATCAATCTCTTTGTCTTCTTCACTTCCCAAGAAGAGAGATAACCAAAGTCATCTATAAAGTCATGTTTGACGCTAAGGAGTGCTCGTCTCTCCCTCTCTTTGCACAGAACATAATCATTTCAGACTGTAAAAGATATTAGGATGTGCATTAGAAGGAGAAGGAGAAGGAGAACGGGCAAACGCAGAGAAACGTTGAAAGTGCATTATCACCATGATTACAATTTAGTATGTTTTGTAATAAATAACTGCTCTTTATAAAGTAAAGGACTATTAAAAATAATTAATTAAAGTAAATTAGAATGCCTTTGAGACAGCCAACTATCAAATCAAATACAGTTATTGATTTCAACTTTCAATTGTCAAGAATTCTATAAAATTATAAACTATTTTAAAATAGAAAACTATATTATAACTCGTGTTAAAATATTTTAATTAAAAAATATATATAAGTTTAATTGAAAAATCAATAAGCCATAAACAATTAAAAGACTTTAATTAAAAGAAAACATATCAATAGTAAATAATAATAATAATAATAAAATCTTTAACACATATAAATATAGGAATAAGGGGAAGGGAATATGGGATTGCCGAATTTATCATTAGTGATATTGAGATATCCTAAAATATTCTTAGCATCGGCCAATTGAAAGATTTTATTGAAAAAATGTATAACTTTAATTAAAAATAAATAATTCATAGCCAACTAAAATATCCCCTAAATATGAAAATTTGTAAATATGAAAATTCAATAGAATTAAAATATGAAAATTTTAATCTGTAAATAAATTTCATAAAATGGTATGAAATTCAATTGAATACAAAACAAGTTCTTAAAGTTTTCTTCTTTGAAATCAATGTTCTCAATCCAAAACATATCAATTATTTGATAAAATAATCAATTTGATGGAACCTTTTTCAACTACTCATTCTCTCCTTGCATTTTCCATCCTACAATTTTTTTTTTTTTTTACGATTATTGTTTTTCAGATTATAATAATATTTTTGAGTAAAATGCAAAGATTTCCCAAGGAAAATGGCAGGAAAGGTAAAATAAGGAAATTTAAAGTTGATTTTGTTAAATGTATAATTAAATAATTACATTTTAGAACTTTGTAATTTCCAAAAACGTTCAGAGTATATTGATAGATAACATATTATGCTCCTACTACTATTAGTACTTTAAGATTGTAATTTCTTTTCTTTTTGAGAATTAATTGAGGGAATATTGACTTTTAAAATAAGATGTTATTACTTTTAATTCCAAAAAATATTTTATTAATTAATTTTAATTAATAATTTTTTATATTTTTTTCTTTCACACTTCATTTAAATCGTTATTATGTTATATTTATTTGTGAATGTTTTTTTGGAATAATATTTATATTTATTTGTGAATGTTTTTTTGTTAATTAATACATGTACTTGCATGGTATAATTCAAAAGTAACAAGTAAAGAAAATATAGTATTATTCAGTGTTTGGAGAATAGGACCGGTCAGTGAACCGGTGAAGGTAGGAGTTTAATAAATCGAGGGGTTCAACCAGGTTTAATATGGTTCAAACCGATTTTTATATATAATATTTTTAAATATATTTATCAAATAAAATTCAAGGTATAGGATAAAAAAATTTTGATATAAAATAAAAAAAATTCTCAAATTTGGCTTTTATAAAAAAAAGAAAAAATTAGTAAATAATTTTAAACGAAAATAACAAAATATTTTTAAATTTTAATACTAAAAAAATCAATTAATTATAATAAAATATAATATTATTTTTCACATTTGAATTTAAAGTTGCGAAATTTAATTTTTCTAATTAATATAGTAGGACCTTGGATTTAAAAATAAACAGGTCAAAAATTAAAAAATCACTGGACACAACTTTTAAGAGGCCCAAATTTTAAAAGGCCTACAATTAGAGATAAAACCCATAATTTAAATCAAACCGATTTTTAACCGTCCAATTGACTGATTTTTGGCCGGTTTTCATCCGGTTCTTATTGGTTTATATCAGTTTTTAAGCTCCTGGTTTTTTATGTTATCCGGACTGGAACACTGTGCGATTCCGGTTAAACCGGTTGAACCTGTCGGTCCGGTGCGATTTTCAGAAACATGGTATTATTCTAGCTTATGTACTTTTTCTGTTTTGTGTTTGAGCGGAAAAAATTTGTTAAATGTCTAAACTACTAAAAGATTTATGATGAAGTGCATTTATCAAGATTATTTTGCCGAAAAATTAAATTGGACCATTTTACCGAATAAATGATTTTCAAATATAAATATCTATTTATTTCATCTGTATTTTAAAAAAAAAAAAATATTATTTTGTACCTCCCTTCTAAAAAGGAAGTCTAAAAAATTCCTTTTTATTTATTATTCGAACATAAAATGAAAAAAATAGAGAGAAATAGAAATAAGAAAGAAAGATAACAATCTAGAAAAATAAATAAGAAATAATAAATAATACAGTAAGAGTGGTGTTATTTCTAGAGCAGGAAGCATTAATGCCAAACTTTATTCTTTAAGCAAAATTACGCTTTCATTAATGGATAATATTTCAGATATGCTTATAGCCGTCAGCAAATATGCCATTACTAACTGAAAACCAGACCAAACCGAAGAAAATTATAATCAATACTTATTATTGTATAAAAAATAACGAGTATAAAATAAACAATGAAAAAGTGCAAGGCACTTCATAAAAAACTATTATATCTGTACTTTTATATTTATCTATTTACTATACTATATATAAATGTGGCAATAGAAAAAATAATGAGATTTTTGATATTGTCCTTGATAAAATTTAAAATATTCTAAAATAACCACAATCATAACCAATTAGATTATTTTATTTTATTAGTTGATTGAATATATTTATAAAAATTGGTTAATAAATATATATAGATATTTAAGCATTTCAAAATTTTAAGTTTTTTCTTTTCTAAATTTATTTTGTAATAAATATATATAATAATGAGATATTTGAAAGTTTTTATATTTCATTTACTAAATATTGGATTCTATTTTGATTATAATTTAAATTATTTTATTTAGGAATGAGATAAAAAAAAAAAAGAAAAAAGGTATATTGTATACATAAATAATTTTATTAAAAAAATTCAGTTGTGTAATGTGAAAAAATTTTAAAATATATTATATATAATTTAGTATGTTACCTTAAAAATATAACACCAATATTATATGTTATGTAAAATCTTAATCGAAAAATTTGTATACTACTATTTTCATCTTTTTTTTTTTCTTTTGATGTTTATGCTATTATGTGGATTTATAATATTTTATTTGTTTAACTAATAAATAACTATAAAATTTAACAAAAATTTTGCTATTAAATTTAAGTCCTTTAATGATGTTGAAAAACAAGTCATAATATTATGTTATTAAATGTTATTAATAAAGTATTAAAAAATTTATATGGTCCTAATTACTTTTTTGTTCCTAATTATATGGTCCTAATTTTTTGTTTGAATAATTTTAACAAAATAGAAGGATGAAATAATAATTCTCTCCTATTTTAATGTATATTTTAAAAAAAAAGAACAAAAATATAATACGTATCCATTATTAGGGGGGCAACATCAAAAAATTCCAAATGAAGATTTTCTATTCCAAAAAATTACTATTCAAATCCAAATTGTATTGGATAAACTAAAAAACTATATTATATACTAAATAAGGTATCTATTGAATGTGGTAAAAGAATATAATATTTTTAATAATATCAGTTATAAAAATAAAAGTAATTTGCTTAAATAAGGTATCTATTAAATGTGGTAAAAGAATATAATATCTTTAAGATTTTAATAATAGTGGTTGATAAACAAAGGTAATTTATTATTATTTATTGAGGATACATATAAAATTTATCATTTGATATAAAATAGAAAATAAAATTCAATAAAATATTTTCTATATCTATAGATAGTTTATCTATCTATGAAATTTAGAAAAACCTAACATAATCGCAGGCGTACTCAATTAAAAAATTATATTTTATTAATTGATTGGATATAATTTATAGAAATTATTTTCATATAAATACATATAAATAATTCAATATTTCAAAATTTTATTTTTTTTTAAATTTATTTTTTGATATATATATATATGAGATTTAAAAATTTTTATATTTTATTTTTTAAATATTCGATTCTTAATTGATTATAATTTAATTTTATTTAGGAGGAGATAAAAATATATATATATATACACACTTTTTTATGTTTATATATGTGATTTGATTGGATGTATTTTCTAAAAAATAAATATAAATAATATTTTATTTAGGAGAGAGATAAAAAGATCAAATATATTATTTTTGTTTATATATGGTTATAGAGAAAATTGAGGGTTTATTTAGAGAGCATATAACGTTTCTTTTATGTAATCTTTTTTTTTATTACTTAATTAACTTATTTATTTATTTTAAATTTTCAACTTAGAACAATAGAAAAATAAAATACTTGAAACAATTCATTAACTGACCAATACTAGATCTTAGCATATTTTGCTTTGTAATTTTCATTTATTAACTTGACTTTATTTATTTATTTTGATCAATTAACATCAAATTTCATTAAATTATAGCGTTTTTTTGATTTTTCAAATTTAAATTGGTAATTTTTTTAATATAATTTATTTCTTGTTATATGTTGAGTTCTTAAAGGAATTTTATTTTTAATAATAATTTTGTTTTAATTTTTTTCATTAGTGAATTAATTTATAACCTCTATCACTTTAATTTATTAAGAGATTTATATATCTCCCCTGCAATAAACAGATGATCTCCTGATTAAGCATTTTTTATTTTTTTGATATTTTTTCTTTTTATATCCTAAATCTGTTTGACTTGGAAGAAAATAATGTTTATGAAATTGAAAAAATTAGAACTATATATTTCTGTTTTGGATCATTTTTTGGGTTTCAAAAATTTGTGTGTATGTTCATATATTCCTTTCTCTAATGCAATGGATAAGTAATACTATTACTATAGCCAAAATAATTAACATTATCAATTCAAATCATTTTCTCATTTTTTTCTCTTTTTCTCATTATAGCTGTATATAGATATTGATTTGAGATTGAGGGCAAGGGGTTGGGAATTAAGTGATAACTTAATTTTCTTTTTGGACACCTATCAAGTTTAAGAATCTGCATTTATAAATTAGGGACCAGAGAATTATGTATAGAAATTAGATTAAACTTTATTTTATGACCACTTCATTTTATAAAAATAAAATCAAATACATAAGAAATAGTATTGCAAGTAGCCTATATGGTAAAGTCTAAACAAATTAATCAATTGTATTTATTTTAATTTAAATGAAAACTTATATTTTAATATTTTATAGATAAAAAATTATAAGAGTACAAAAATGAAAATATAACGAGCATTGTGTCAACTTGCAACATACGTCATAGAAAATACTAGTATATATATAGATTAAAAAGTATAGGTACAAAATGAAGAATATAACGAGCATTGTAGTCAACTTGACAAACATACGTCATAGAAATACTAGTATATTTAATATATATATATATATATATATATATTAATATTATTTTATTGTGTTTTATTTAAATTGTGTTTCTATATAGGAAAGCCAAATCTAATTGCCATTTGTATCTTAAAATTTTATTTAGAGAGGTCAAATATATATAATATTTTATAAATATTAAATTAAAAAATTCATCGTTGATTGATTGAAAATAAATAATTTTTTTTTCCCAAAAGTTATCAACGTGTGTTCAATGTCTAACTATATAATTATTTTATCATAAACATAAAGCTTCAAAGTATTTAAGATAAGAAGAGACATAAGATACAATTAATTAAAATCATTATTTTTTTTTTTTTGAAAGGAAGAATTAATTAAAATCATGTTACAATGTAGAGTTGGTAGCAGACCATATAAGAGAAAAAGATCCCACCGACAGTGTAATTCTTGAGATTTGCTAGGAATTTGAATCCAATTCTCAACTGTCACTAAACCCGTTTTAATTTTGCTTAATTATTAATTTTCTTTCTTAAATATTGATTTCTAAATATAAAAATATCACGATAATAATATTTGCATGAACATCATCAAGATATATATTCCATTATGCAATACAAATAAATCAAAAAAAGACATGCAAAATCTCCAAAAGAATCTCCAATTTATAAAATATTCTATATATGTGAGTTTTCTAAATAAAATTGTAAGATAAAAATCGCAATTCGATTTGACTTTCCTATATAGAAACACAATTTAAATAATTTTCTCGTAAAATTTAATATCATATCTTCAAAGAAATACTTTCCTTTAAAAGCAAAAAAAGAGGAAGATATATTAATCTTAATTTATTTGTTTCCAACTCAAAGATTCAATGACGCTCAGCTCAGTCGTAGCCTGGCGGCCTCTTTTCATCTTCATCCTTCTGGTGAGTACCACTACTTAAAAGTTGTTTTTGTCTATATACGTTGAAATGGCCTGAAAATTTTTTTCAAAAATTTTTAATTTAAAATTTAATTATTAATTCTAAATCAATGATGGTGAGTACCACTACTTAAAAGTTGTTTTTGTCTATATACGTTGAAATGGCCTGAAAATTTTTTTCAAAAATTTTTAATTTAAAATTTAATTATTAATTCTAAATCAATGATATTATAGATCATTATTATATTTAAAATTAACGGACGTCACACCATATGAATTTATTTAACAAAATCTAATGTAAATATATTTTATATAGTTAAACCAAACCTAAAACTATGTTAAACCCATTAGAAATCCATAAATGAATTGAAAACCAATTAAAACTCATGATTTGGGCCAAACCAGATTCTAATTGAACCTAAACCGACTTAGGACCAATTAGAAATCCCTAGAATATGGGAAAATACCCAATCAATCCTAACCCAAAAATTCTCTCCTTCCCGATTACGCCGACACAGCTCCTCCACCGCCTGCGTTTTCCGTTCACCGTCCTTAACCGCCAAATGGACCACCTCTCCTCGCTAAGAGCTCCACCGGCTTCTCCATTCCGCCTCCTGTTATTGCGTCGCGAGCGAGATAGAATAGCTGCGATTTCGATTGACGCAGCTCGCTCCCCCCTGTCCCTCGATTTTCCAGCGCGACCGGCCAGGACCGGCTGGTCTAGGCACCCCACCTCGTCATCGGTCCTTCTCCGACAGATCCCGTTCCCATTTCCGGTCTGATTGTGGCGCTGTAGCGAGAAGTAGAGAGTTAAGCGGAGAGCAGCGCTTTTCCGATCTTCCTAACCGGAAAATTTTGATTTCCGGCGTATTTTACAACTGGGTAAGCCAAATTTAGACCCTCTTAAGTTTATTTCAGGAGTTCTTTGATTTTAGTTGAAGGATTTGAGGCATAAATTGGGTTGGTGTAGAAATTGAAACTCCTAGCTACTATTTCTGCAGATTAGCGTAGACAGTTCTTAAAATTGTCATTGGAAGCTATAATCTGAGTTGTATATAAGTTATGTAGGAGATACATATTATATGCTAACTCTTGATGGAAATTTTGATCTTACCTTCTAGTTGTTATATGAATTGAATTCCTATTACAAATATAATTGACATATGTATAGAAATAGGTAGATGATTGCTTATATTTGCAATTTTGTTAAGAATCACCAGCAATCCTCTGGAAACAAGCGTGTTTCCGACAGCTTTAGACTGTTAGGGAGTTAAGATCGATTTTAGCGTTCCTTTATTACAAGTTCCCTCAATTGATTTTGAATTACTTGCTTGCCTTGTTAAGTTATGGAAGTTTAAGGATTGTAAAGGCGATTATGCTAAATTTAGGTAGAATGGATGCCGCAAACCTATTTCTTAGTAGATAATGAACTGATAAATGCACACATTGTAGATTTTGGCAAAGAATGACAGCTACCACTTTAAGGTTTTTATGTGATTTCAGTTGAAGTAAACTCGTGACTGGATACTTTCAGCTATCTATATACCAATTGCTAACTATTAGTTAGATTATTAATAGATAAGGATTTTAATGTCAGAATTTCCTAAGCCATGATATCTATATTTAGCTTTTTAAGCCGAAATGAGTAAAAATATGTAAATCTTGGCTTAGTAGTGCATACTAGTTAGGATATGAACTGGTTTAGTTTAATAAGTGCATATATGAACCACTTAGCTCATATTATGGATGATATATATTACAATAGGCCTGAGCTACAAATTATTTGGGATATTGAAATTGAGCCAGGATATGGTGCGATTATAAGAGTCATATGTAAGGTCTTATGGGCTTACTGTTCCCAGGATTCGTTTAACGTGAACGAGTTGTATGGTTTAGACTTACTACGGGCCTTGGTGGGCCTTAAGTTTACCTTGGCCCTAGTGCCGGTCCGGCCCATGGTTTCGGGTCGTGACACACACACACACACACACACACACAGAGTCATATGTAAACGGTTCTTATATTGTGGCTTTACCTGTTCCCAGGCTATTTCGATTTAACCGTTGGTGAACGAGTGTAATTGTTTAGAACTTACTACGGGCCCTAATCTTGGTGCCTTAACGCTTTTACCTTGGCCTCATGCCCGTTCCTGCCCATCTCTGGTAATTCGGGTCTGTAGACCACACAACAACATCACAACACCACACACACAGACTTACTACTTACATACCAAATATAATAATATATATATATTGCAAATTTTTTATTATTACATTTGAATGAGGTGTATATTGTTTTTGTATAGTGTATTGCATTTTGATGAAAAGCAATGGTACCGTATTCTTTCTTATAATTCCAAATTTTTAATTTCCATGCATTAACACACTCCTTCATTTAGTATCAATGTGCGAGTCTTCCGCGCTTCTCCCTTCCAGACTCCCCCACCCTTCCCATAGCATATTGCATCATCAGGTCGGATAATAAACCATTCAACCACTTATGACAATTCCGAGCCTCAAGTCCCTTGTGCACTATAATGCCTCACACTTTCGAACTCTGCGGCATTGCTTTCTCCCCGAAATTGTAATACTGCTAAATTGTACCTACATCCAATAAACACTCATCATGGCCACACAAATTGTCCCTATAGCGAATTCTCCAGTTCACCCCTTTATCATGGAAACTATCCTCTCGATCAAGTTCTTGACATCAATTTTATAAAGATTGCCGATAGTTTCCATCCTGTAATCAAATAAGAAAATGATCACCCAATTTACACACCTCATTATAAGGAAATCTGCACCTTCATTCTGATAAAGCACATTATCATTAAAGATTTATATTAAAATCCTATGAAAGAAATAAATCTGCCCACCAATCTAAGGCTCCAATTTCACATAATTTCAAGAATTAATTTCCAACATTCCACAACGTACATGTCAATCATCATACTAAATTGTAATAGAGGTTCATTTTCATCGCTTATATATCGCATAAGAATCAGATTTTTGCATATGTATTCTAATTCTAACACAAATTCTTTCCAAGTCAAATGGTACCATGAAATACATTGTGGGTATAAAAGCACTTCGCAGAACAAAGACACCAGTGAAAAACATCTTAACTATGGATATGATTTCCCACTATTCTTGAGATGTCCATGTTGGTGATGAGGAAGGTGTAATATCAGGAAGGCTAATGCAAGGCTTAAGCGGGCAGTTTCAACGCGAAGCCTTAATATAGAATAGCTAACACACGACTCTTCTAATCCATAGATCCAAATGTCTGATTTATGATGGAGTGTTTTTTTTTTTTTTTCTTTTTTTTGTGTGTTGGCGGCGCGGGGGGGGGTGGAGGTGTCTTCGAGCACTTCCTTTCATATATATATTGTTTTTGTTATATTTAATTGCATTTGAAACAATTACTTCTTTTATTAATAAATTTAATCATGCTTATAAACTTTCATGTAGACAATTGGAGTTCTGCTGCTTCCCAGTATAGCAATCACATGGTGGTATAAGACCATTCAACATATGAAATTCAAGGTTGATTATAATGCTCACACTTTTCGACTTGGATTGCTTTCCGAAATTGATAATACTGCTAAATTACTACATCCAATAAACTCATCTGCAACAAATTTGGCTAGAATTCTCAGTTCATCCCTTAATGGAACTGATCTCTCGCAGTTTGACATCAATTTTAAGGTTGGTTAGTTATTCCTCCTGTATCAAATTAAGGAATTGATAGAGTATTTTAGAACTGGCTCTTATTCTGAAAGTTCATTATCATTAAGATTTATTTAATTATTTAAGAATAATCTGTCTTGCAGTTAGCTCCAATGTTATTTCAAGCATTTTCAACAATTCCACACGTACTGCAAGTATCATATATTGGATTAGAAGGTTCATTTTTCGCTTATTATCGCGATAAGAATCAGATTTTTGCTATGTATTCTAATTCTACAAATTCTTCCAAGTCAAATGAGTCCATGAAATACATTTGGTATAAGCAACTTGCAGACAAAGACACAGGAAAACTATATGGAGATGCCATCGAATGTCATTTTTATATCATGGCTAATGCAAGTTGGGTTCAAGAAGCCTTAAATAGTGCTAATGGGTATGCTTCCATAGGAAATGGCTGGAGCAGCAGTGAAGACCTTTTATTCCTAAATTCTGTTAGTATACATGGAAAAGGGGTTCTCTCTTTAGGGTTTTCAGTTAAAGAATTGATCCATTTCTTTGATGGTATTGATCTTTTGGATGGGAGCCTGTACTTGGCTACACAACATGGAGATGTGCTTAAAGAAGGTCTACCAGACACTCAAATGGTGGTAATTGGAAAATCAGTTTCTTTCAACTGGAACAAACCAAGTGTTGACAAAATAGATAATGTTGGAGTTGTTTCATGCATGCCTAATAGTAGCATGCCAAGATCTTCTATTTTGAGAATTGGAGAAGCAAAGTATAGGATTTACTGTTCTCCACTCGAAATTATGGGAGTCCAATCGGTATAATTCTAAAATTTTTGATGTTATTTGAATTAGATTTTATTAGGCCAAACTGATTGAATGGATCTGATTAGTAAATAAATTAGCAAATCAATTCACTAATTAGTCTAATTTTTAAATAAGTTTTCCTTAATTATATTTGAATTTCAGGTATATGCATTGGCTTTCCCATACGATGGATTAATGACTACCATTCACAGGAGTATAAAAATTGCTCTCATTCTATTGATGGTAATGATTGCTTCAGTCTTCATTTTTATTCTTAGTTTTGTGTTGTTAATGGTTAGGGCTGCGACTAGAGAGATAAGCCTGTGTTTGGCATTAATAAAACAAATGGAAGCAACTCAACAAGCAGAGAGAAAGAGTATGAATAAAAGTCTTGCCTTTGCTGGTGCGAGCCACGATATTCGTGCTGCCCTTGCAGGCATTACTGGGTTGATACAGATCAGCTACGAAGAAGTGTCTCCAGGTTCCGATTTAAAGATGAATTTACAACAAATGGATGGCTGTGCAAAAGACCTAGTAGGTAAGTTCTCTGTCAATTAATTATAGCAGAGCCTAATCAACAAACAAAATTGTCAAAGAACAAAAGTTCTATATCAGAACTAATGGGTAACAGCTCATAATACTAAATGATTTTTCTGGCTCAGGTTTATTGAACTCTATTCTCGATACAAGCAAAATTGAAGCTGGAAAGATGCAAGTCGAATCAGAAGAATTCGATTTAGCCAACCTTATTGAAGATGCAGTTGATTTGTTTCATCCTGTTGGAATGAGAAAAGGAGTAGAAGTTGTGTTGGATCCATGCGATGGATCTCTTATTAGATTTTCTCGCGTAAAAGGCGATAGGGGAAAGCTGAAACAGGTTCTCTGTAATTTACTTAGCAATGCTGTTAAGTATACTTCTGAAGGGCACGTAACAGTTCGAGTTTGGGCACAAAAACCCAGTTTAGAGAATAAGATAATTGCTTCTAATAGGAATGGTTTGTGGAAATTTTTTGGTTGCTGGTTTACTGAGAACAAAGAAAGTAATGATGTCGAAGAAATAAATTCAGTGAAGAAAAAACCAATCTGTTTAGAGTTTGTGTTTGAGGTCGAGGATACAGGTAAAGGAATTCCTAAAGAGAAGCAAAAATCAGTCTTTGAAAATTTTGTTCAGGTTAAAGAAACAGCTTTTGGGCAAGAAGGCACTGGCTTAGGGCTTGGCATTGTTCAGTCTTTGGTATGCACTTGGTATCGTCTTTTTTATTATATTTTAATCACATAATAATGCACATTGATCTAATGTTTCTAATTCTGTCTCAGGTTCGTTTAATGGGTGGAGAGATAGCAATTATTGATAAAGAGAATAACAGAAGGGGAACTTGCTTCAGGTTCAATATTTTTCTTATTACAACAGATGGGAGTACTTCTTTGGCTAGTAACACAAGGGATGGCATTGAAATAAGAAATATTTCCCTATCTGATAGCACAAATCAAGATTTAGGGTTAACTGTTAACGCTCTTACTCCTAGCTTACCTATCTGCAATTCTAGTCCCCGATTATCCATTCTCGGTTCTAGCCCCAAGAGTGATGAATCTCATGTTGTTCTGTTGATTCAAAATGCAGAGAGGCAAAAGATTGTGCAGAAATATATGGAGAGGTTAGGGATAAAAGTATCAGCTGTAAATAAATGGGAAAGCCTTCATTCTACTCTGACAAAGATAAAACAGAAGCAGAATGTTTCGCCTTACAGCTCTTCAGGAAAATCAGATTCTGGTTCGAGGAGTGAAATTTCTAGCAGTAGACAGAAAGATATTCCTTTAAGTGCTCTGGATGGGATAGAACAAGGACTGCCTTCTAATAGAAGTAGGAGCATTATCGTTAGAGGTTCTTCAAATTTTATATTGGTTGTGATAGATGCTAGTGCAGGACCATTTCAACAACTCTTTGCAGCTGTAACTGAATTTAAAAGAGGACTTCACCGAGCTTCTTGCAAAGTTGTTTGGTTAGATAAACCAACAATGCGGAACATAAACCCTGGAGGCCTTGAAGATGATGACATTTTGCTAAAACCATTTCATGGCTCTCGCTTGTTTCAGGTAATTAGACTCCTACCTGAATTTGGGGGTAATTTGCAAAATGGGGTTTCATTAGCTAAACCTGAGAAAGAATGCAGCATTAGATGTGAAAAATCTGCTGAATATCCTGCATCATCGTCTGCAATGCATTCACATAGCCAAAAAGGAGCAGTGATTCCCCTGTCTACTGGAAAATCACTCTGCAAAGGGAACATGGTTGCCGAAGGTAGCTCGAGGAGGGAGAAATACAAGAAATCGAAGTATGTTGTCGGATCCTCAGAGATAGAAGAAAAATACAGTAACCAAAGCAGCAGCAAGAAGCCCTTATGTGGATTAAGATTCTTGGTTGCTGAAGATAATCCCTTCTTACGCAAGATAGCCATGACTAATCTTTCACGGCTTGGTGCATCTGTTGAGCTCTGTCAAAATGGAGAGGAAGCTGTGGAGCTAGTCATTATCGGTTTACAAGGCCAAAGGAGAAATGCAACTTACTCCATGCCTCCATATGATTATATATTAGTGGACTGTGAGGTAGAGATTATATATATTATTGCCATCTCATCTATGATGAATGGTTTTCCAAGTGAAAATGCATTATTGAATAAACTAAATATAAAAACTACACATCGTTTCCTAACCTCTTTGTCTTATTCTAACAGATGCCAATAATGAATGGGTATGAAGCAACGAGACAAATAAGAAAGGAGGAGAGATCTTATGACATTCACATTCCCATTATAGCATTAACAGCACATACTTCAGGTGATGAAGGCAAGAAGGCAAAGGATGCTGGAATGGACTTTTGTCTGCACAAACCACTAGAGAGAGAATCATTGCTTGAAGCCATTAGATGCATAGATAACAAATAAAGACATCCTTTGGTGCATATTACTATTAGGTCTGTTTTGTGTTCATTCATTCATTTATTTATTTCTGCTTCTTGCATATTATATATGTACTAAAACAAAGCCCAAAAACACTTTTCCTATAACAGTGTAATTCCACTTAAACCAGGTTGTTATGTAATTCCCACTTTAACCTTCTTACCTTTTTCCATGATCTCACCGACTTCACTCTCTTTTTTTCTCTAGAAACTTCTAATGTCGCAGATGGAAATAGTTCGATTCTAAAAGGAGTAGTAGAAGGTCAGGAATTGTGTGTCCGGTATTGTTCGCGGTTATTGGGTACTCTTCATGGGCTGTTTACTTTTATCAGTTTGAGGGTTTACCTTTGCCTCGTACTGCTGGCCAAATCACCCTGTTGGGTCTGATGGTCTTGGCCTTGCTTTACTGGTATTTTGTGGATTTGTATGTTTGGTACCTGTATAATCTGAGATGGTTTTCTTTGTTGAGGCTTTTTTGGTGCCTTAGTTTTTAAGGGATATAAATTGACAGAAGAAACCGGAATCACTGTTCAAGGAACAGTGTAATGGCAATTTAAGACAAGCAATTTTGTCAAAAGACCCAAAACCTTATCCAAACTGATTTTCGTTTATAATTGTAAATAGTCTCCCTAAAATCTTGGTATGGACACTTCTTCTCCCTTCTAAAAAAATCCTCATCTGTGTCAAAACTTGCAGTAGATGGAGTTTAACATGTCTCGTCTCAAGTATAGTGCAGGGCACCTTGGGTATTTGGATCCTGAGTAAGTTTTTTTTTTTTTTTTTTTTTTTTTTTTTTTTTTTTTTTTTTTTTTTTCTACTCTTCCTCCTGAAGTTAACCATCTTTGGTTGAGTTGATTGTTGTTACGATGTTACTGCTGCTCTTATCAGATTAATTAGAAGCTTTAATTGCCTTCTATTTGAATGTTCTGTTAAGCCTCTCGAATTGTGGTTATGACAGAGACAATCATGTGGGTTAGATGTAAGTTTGAGACATGTCATAGGTGTCTAGAATTCTGCTTCTTGGTATTAGCCACAGCTTTTATTATGTTTATTTTTTTTTCTTTTGGTAAATATAAGGACTTTAAATAAAATTTGTCAAGTTGACATTATTAATTACTCACCCATTTTTCTTTATGTATTAGTTTGGTACTGGAACAATGTTGACAACTTTTCTATCAAATTGAATTATTAAGTTTGCTTCTTTTGGTGCACAGGTATTATATCTCTCAGCAGTTGACGGACAAGAGTGATGTTTATAGTTTGGTGTCATCCTCCTTGAGCTCATGTCTGGTCAAGAAGCCATACCAAATGAAAGCTTTGGTGTTAATTGCCGTAATATAGTTCAATGGGTAATTGAACTACTAATTACATTAATAAAATGTCTGTTATGAAGAGTTAACGGTTGTAATTTCGAAAAGGACAGTTTCCTAAACTGAAAACTTCATGAACAATTCTGGAATGATATTAGATTCTGTTCAGAGAGATATTATGCAAGTTAACAAAGGAACAAAAGAAATGTCACTAGAGAGTAAGCAATATGAATTTTTTATGCGTTGAATGCTAGGAGTTCAGGAGGAGGAAGTTAAATCATATAACAATATTTGGTGATGAGGACAAAATACTAATTAAGGAATTTAAATATAGTCTTTCTAAAGTTCTGAATTAAAATGCAGCTCAATTATCTACTAAACCCAACCTCTCTTTTCAAAAAAAAAAAAAAAAAAAAAAAAAAAAATACTAAACCCACCCTCTCTTTTCAACAAAAAAACAAAAAACAAAAAAAAAAAAATTGTGTTCAAAAAAAAAAAAAAAAAAAAAAAAAAAAAATTGTGTTCTGATTGAACAGATAGAATTTCAAACCAATGAACAATACGTCTGTTACGTTTCAGCTGTCTCATGAGATGCAGTCTAACTTAAAATGGAAATATATTCTGCAATTTCTTATTCTTAAAACATAGTTTGTTTATATTGTTGTCTGTTTATGTAAATTCTAATGCAGTGGAGGGCATTCCACAGAAGTTCGTTGCCCTTGATGCCTCGCTATGTTAAAAAAAATTGAAGTTGCATATTGTTTACAGTTGAGGGAAAATATAGATATGTTAAAAAGATTTAAAGATTTATTTTAGTGACCAACTTGAAATGTCATAATGATTTTTTGCATTTTCTTTGCCATTTACCATCAACTTATTTTGTGTTCCTATGGTAAAATTCTTGATAAAAAGCATTATTACATTGTGTTTTATGGGAGAACACAATCTGATGCTCAATCTGAATAATGTAAGATTCAACCTCAAATTCCGGTTGAGAGTTCCTGACAAAGCAACATTTAAGCTGATTGCACCATGTCAAATCTGAATTAGCTGGAGGCTAATGCTTGCTGTTGGAATTTTGCCATCAGTCTTCATTGTAATTGCATTTTCGTAATCCTCAGGTCACTAAGGTGGTTGGAAATGCAAGACTGAATTGATGAAGCAAAATCAATGCTTTTGAAAACAAATCATAATAAGAGAGGTAGAGGAGAGAGAGAAGAAATTTGAAAAAGCTGATAAAAAATGCTAATGCTAATTCAAAGTTTCTAGCTGCAATAGTCGTTGTTGGCATTTAAAGCCTTGCCATATTACTTGCTATGGTTTTGTAATTCAACTATATATCATTATCTTTAACGATACAGCTGCATGTATTTGCTCCTGTGCATTTAACACTCATTGATATGATAAAAAAAGATGTATACTCATTGATATGATTAAAAAAAAGATGGCAATACAAGGCCCCAGGAAAGCGGGGCTATGTTTGCTTGTCCTAGCTATAGGAGTAGTCTTTAGTTAAAAAACATCTATACATAGTAATCTCTTATAGAAGTTTTGTAGTATAGCATATGCTACTTTATGCAAGTTTTTCCCCTCAATTCAAGTCCATGAATTGAATGGATACAACTTACTGATTTTTAAAAGGATTAATATAAGAGACGCTATATTGGTGCCTTTTTCTTTATGCATTGTTCTAGAGTTGCAGAAAACTAGACTGCTATGGTATATAGAGAGAGAGAGAGAGAGTCTGTGTAAAGCATCTGCATAAAACTACAATTGCAGCGCAAATGGCGATGGCCTAATTGTAATCACATCACATCACATCCTTTTTAATACATCCTGGAGGGTCAGTAAATTCATCCACTTAAAACTACCAATTTCTTGCCTATAACATGTCAATAAAGACACCTGCAACAAAGTAAAATCTCACAAGAGGATTTTACCAAATATTAGCAATTCCAATTGCCTTTTATTTTTACCGTTTATTCCAATTTCAAAGACCCTTCAAGTAAACCAAGTAGATAGTTTGGAACAATTCAAGACTCATCAAGTAAACCGAGAAAGCAGGTATAAGACTCGACCTCAAATGTAATAGCTAAGACTCGACCTCAGTGATCATGAAAAATGTATGCCAGCTATATTGAACCGAGAAAGCAGGTATAAGAACTCCTCTTGAGTGAGTTTAGAGGACCTCTTCTCATAAAAGTTTCTCTCTTTCAACATAGCTATAACTTTTTCTTTGAACTCAGACGCCTCAACGTCAGCATCACCATCCTCCACCTCCATTTCATCATCTGTTCCATCATCCAAGTCCATTCTATGATCTTTGTTATGATCCCCCAGTCCAGAAATATCCATCAGTACCTTCCAAAGAACCATCTGTATTGCCTGATGAAAAAAATGGGATCACTTATTATGGACTTGTTGAGAATGGTTCTGATCTAGTTCATGGCCTATTAGAAGTCAAAGGCACTCTGGTGGGATCCTCACGTACAGAAAAAGATTGCAGTTAGTTTGATAATGATCGAGTGACATTGCTTCTTCGGCTTGAACCAAAGGGTCCCGTAGAGTCTTATAGTTCTTTTCCAACATAGACAAGACATTTTTCATCTTGAAATAGCACCAAGAGTCTTGTTCTTTTGGATGAAACAAGGGATTCACTTTCGGGAGTGGTTTTCTAGGCTCAATCCGTGTAAAATATAAGAAAGGAAGAGGAAATAAAGAGAGAAAGAATTGAAGAGAAATTGTGTTTTCTATCTTGCAAATTGCAGCACAGAGGGAAGTGTTAGGATTATAACTGATCCGAGTGGGCCCGCGAAAAAATACCGGTGGTAAAAGTAAAATAAAATTACTATTACCACATATACCTCCAATAATTTCGTATTGGATATTGACGATCGAATCCACATCTCCAATAATTTCGTATTGGATATTGACGATCGAATCCAACCAGAAATAACATAATCACGGTTAAAAAATTAGAATAATTACCCGTAAATGCCAGACTGAAAAAACTAAGAATACCGGATTTAGTGGTTCACACCCTTCAACTGTTTTATGGGCTACAGTCCCGGTACAAAAACTCCCGAATAATCTTTCTTTCTACTAAAAACTTGGTAAAAAGAGATACAAAATAGTGGTACTGCTGAGTAAAAATAGTGGCACTCTAAGTGTTTTCCAAAAACACCCCAAAATTATAATCCTCACTATTTTCTCTCTTTTCCCAATTTTAGGTAAAATTTTCTATACACTCTATGTATTTCTATGCTTTTGTTTTTGTACACCTTGATGAAGGAAGACCTTCTCCTTTTTATAGGAGAAGGGGACGCAATGGACGCGTTAATCACGCGTCCACTTTTCCTATTTTTCTTTCTTTCTTTGGCACCGTCCTTTGAATAACAAAATGAACGTGTTTTTTTTTTCTTTCTTATTTGTTCGGCAGTCTCTCTTTGACTGCCACCAAAACAAAAAACGTGTTTTATATTTTTTTTCTTTTCAAATGTGTGTGGGTCCCACATGTCGGAGGGACCCCACAAAAATTCTCCTCCTCCCGACTACATGGTGGGACTCTCCATCTCTGCTGCTTTGACACATAGCTCGAACTTCTCCTTCGGAACGACCTTTGTCAATATATCTACAGCATTTCTGTCTGTGTGGATCTTTCGCATATATCTACAGATTTCTGCTGATAGTGGCATCTTTTCGCAACGCAAACCTACTATCTCTATCAATGGCAACGTCTAAGCTAATGATATACTTACATACAATGTTGCTTTCGTACCATGCCATGATACATAGTATTTTTTGCTCAAGTCTAACGCCACTTTGCACTATCAACAATTAAAACTATATATTCTTCTTGTTGCCCACACCCAATCTTTGAAAAAATCGTTTTAACTTAAAAGAATCGCTTTAACCAAAGCATTTCCTTTCCTGCTTTCGTTGCTGCAACGTACTCTGCTTCAGTCGTTGATAATGAAACACATTTTTATAATCTCGACTGCCATGAAATAGCTCCCTCTGAGAATGTAAATAAGTATCCTGATGTAGATTTTCTTTCATCAAGATCACCGGCCATATATGCATCTGTGTAACCAACAAGTTCAGCCTTTTCACCTCCAAAGTTAAACATAACTTTGAAGTTCCTCTCAGGTATCTGAAGATCCACTTCACTGCTTCCCAATGTGTCTTTTGGGGATTTGACAGACAGAAATTCTACCTCACCAACGCCAACGACCATGCAGCAGATATCTGGTCTTAGTACACACCATTGCGCTACATTAAACTTCTGACAGCTGAAAGAAATATGGAACATTTTGTCATATCTCCTTTTTCTTTTCTTGTTGATGGGGATATGGATGTTCTTACTCAACTTGAAGTGAGCGGGCAAGCGGTAGTGCCTAACTGCGGTTTAGCATTTCTTCATATTAGGAACCCTCTCTTAGAACTCGCTCAATATATTTTTCTTTGTGCAGATAACCAATAACCTGTAGGACTTTCTGCTCTCGAATAATTCCATTTGCGAGAATTGCCTTGCCGATCCCAAAATCCTTCAAGTCAAGATGCTTTTTGACAAATATCAACTCTTTAACTTGCCTAACATGTGTTGCAATCATGGCCGGTCTCCAAACGCATTAGCATATCATCAACATATAAGAGAAGGATGATAAATTTACCATCAGGGAATTTCTGAACATATACAACAAGGATCATATACACAAGGATCTGCATCTGTCCTTTTGCATCCTTGATTCACCATGAAAGAATCAAACTTTTTATACCACTATCGCGGTGCTTGTTTCAACCTATACAAGCTCTTCTTCAAGCGACAAACCATGTCCTCTTTTCCCTCGACCTTCAAACCTTCTGGTTGTTCCATATAGATTTCTTCCTCTAGATCCTCATGCAAGAATGCGGTCTTTACATCAAGTTGTTCTAACTCAAGATTCAAATTGGCTACAAGACCTAGTACAACGCGAATAGAACTCATTTTCACAACTGGTGAAAAAATCTCATCAAAGTCAATACCTTTCTTTTGAGTAAAGCCTTTGACGACCAATCGAGCTTTGTATCTCATACCCACTGAGGGTTGCCATCATCTTTCTTCAGTTTGTACACCCATTTGTTCTTGGAGTGTTCTTTCCCTTTTTGAAAGTTTCCACCAGCTCATACGTGTCATTCTTTTTCAAAGAATTCAATCTCTTCTTCCATGGCCTTTGTCAGCAATCTTCTATTCTTTTGCGGCACAAAAAGGATTGGGGGCATACTTGGAAGCCTCTGGCTCCCCCTCATCAGTAAATCAAAATGTAATCAGAACTAGGCGTTACCTTGTAGATGGTTGGCGCTCTCTTGGTTTGACCTTCTCAACTGAAGTTCAACTCCTCTGGTGTAATGCGGCGTGTCTCTGGCCTCCCCCCCTCGTGGTGTAATGGGGTTCTCTGGCTCCCCCTGCTCAACACCCTCTGCATCACTGTTATTATCTACAATTGTCTCTTGATCCCCTACAACTGGCTCTTCTTCTTCTTCTTGTTCTGATTCTGGCATTCCTCCTCCTGTGGTATCATCTGTAGGAATGCTTCCTGGTGTAATATCAATAACACCATCACTTGTGGATTCTTCACAAGTTGAATTTGCCACGATCTCATTCTCGTGCAATACTACATCTCAGCTCCGGACAACTTTCTTTTTCACTGGGTCCCACAACCTGTAGCCAAACTCTTC
Source organism: Jatropha curcas (assembly GCF_014843425.1). The sequence goes on from NW_023590846.1 coordinate 898,142, forward strand.
GTCTCCATAACCAACAAAAGTGCAAGGAACTGACTGAACTGACTTGTCGTCAAGCTTTGATCTCTGCTCATTCGGAACATGCATAAATGCTTGCAGCCCAAACACCCTCAGATGCAAGAGTATGAAATATTTCTACCTATTCCAGACCTTCGAAATATTTCTACCTGTCCAGACTTTCTCTGGGATATCAAAATCCAAAGGTGTTGAAGGTAGTCGGTTGATTAGGTAGACAGCAGTATTGACAGCTTCTCCCCAAAACGGCTTAGGTAAGTTGGCCATTTTGAGCATGGATCTGACTCTCTCAACAATGATGCGATTCATCCATTCAGCAACGCCATTGTGTTGAGGCATGCCAGGTACTGTCTTTTCATGCCTGATACTGTGCTGACTACAATAATCTCTAAACTACTTAGAGATATATTCGCCACCATTATCCATGCGCAAACACTTCAATGCCACTCCAGTCTCCCTTTCCACCATCGCGTGAAATTGCTGAAAGTGCTTGGATACTTAGTCTTTTGTGCGCAACAAATATATCAATATTTTTCGTGAGAAATCATCAATGAAGGTTAGAAAATATCTACTTCCTCCAAGTGATTCTTCCCAAGTGATTCTACTTCCATGGGACCACATACGGTCAGAGTGCTACCAACTCCAACTTGTTTGTCTCTCATCTAGAGCTTTTAAAAAATGAGCAACCCGATGTTTGCTTCCCAAATAAACAATGATCACAAGGGTTTATTTTACCTTTGGCCTAATGGTATGCAGGGGACTTCTTAGCAAAACATATTCAACCCTTTCTCACTAACTGTGCGCCCAGACCGCCTATGCCACAAATTTGGTGTGAACACATCATCTGCCAACTGTTATTTTAGTTGACCCGCCACCATATTATTGCGTGGCAGTCTTGTACAGCGAGTAACATAATATTTCCTCTCGCCACCACCAAAGGATCTTTGGTGAGTTTCAATTACCGTCGCCTATATGATAGTGATAGCCTTCTTGTCCCAGTACCACTCACAGACAACAGGTTTCAACTGAAGATCGGGGAATATGTCTCACCATTTTTAAGTGTTAATGCTTGCACCCGGACACTTGTCTTTATGCAAGATATCACGATTCCCCACCACTTAGCGAAGACACTATTATTCCCATTTAATTGGTAGCCAAAGTTCTCATGCTTTATAATAGGAAAGTATTCCCTTTTGGAACACAGCTGCATATAGAAGCACGAAGTCTACTATTACCACTCGGTATCTGCATCTCCAACATAGACAACAATCTGCATCAATGAGTGCACTAAAGTCACCTACGCCATTTCTCCTGAGACTGCTAGCCAGATGTATTTCTGTCATTCTCCGTCTTCGCGTCTACATTTACTCCTGTTTGAGGCTAAACGACAATTTCTTTGCAGATGCACCCTCCTTACCGCTAATGGTAACATTTTTCTCATCTCTCTGGACTTGAGGATCTACCACCATGACTTTACATGCCTTGCGAACCTCTACTCTGTGCTCTGGCCCCTATCTCTGTGATAAAGGGCTTTGCTGAACTAGTATTGGCCCAACATCTCTTTCTTTCGTAGTTCTTTCATTAAGTAAGTTCTATTCTTTACCAAGTAAGACATCGTTACCACACCATGTTAGGAGCTTGAGTTACTCAAGATACCACACAGAGTATCCCAGCCTATCCGAGGTAGAGATCCCAACAGTAAGGCATGCTTGCATCTCGATCTTCTAAGGACATTAACCGCCTTAAACTGCTAACTTCAGCTTACGAGTCCTTTCAAAATCATTCCAGGTGTTGTGTAATTTGATCGTCCCTCTGACAACTTCAAGTTCATGACTTTAACGATCATGAAGACTTTTCCTTGAGCATTCGCTAGCTTGCTAGCATATTCTCTTAAATTTACAACTTCCAGAGCAGCAACTTGGGATCTTTTTTCATTTCTCACATAGGTTTGTAACAGCGCTAGCATCTATCCATTGCTACGGCGTTATTGTTACCCAATGTTTGCTTTTTTAATTCTACCCACTGGCCTATGCTTCATTCTCTTCTGCGCCTTGGCACTGCTCACCTTCAATTGGATCATACAGATTCTTTGCAATTTGAGGTAGTCCTCCATTCTTTGGAATTTCACATTGCAATAGTTCCAATATCCGTAATTTGATCATTGCCCCCCGTCGTTAGCCATGCCTGAATTCTGAATCTGACAAAATTTCACATATTCACGAAATTCACTATTCACATGAATAAGTAACTATTGACAGAATTTACCAACCATGCTCTTGATACCAGTTGCTTAGGATTATAACTGATCCCGAGTGCGGGCCCGCCGGAAAAAATACGTGCCGCTAAAAGCTAAAGATAAAATATACTATTACCACCATATACCGTTCCAAATAATATTCGTATTTGTAATATGTGACGATACGAAATCAACCTAAAATAATAATCACTCTTGGTAAAAATTTAAATAATTACCGTAAATGCTGATTGAAAAAAATAAGAACACCCGCCAGCATTTACGTGGTTCACCCTATTCAACTGTATAATAGCGGCCCACGACTACCAACGCTTATGGGCTACGTCCACGGGACAAAAACTCTGAATAATTCTTCTACTAAAAATAGTAGGTACAAAAGAGATTACAAAAATAGTGGTACTTTAAGTGTTTAACCAAAAACACCCCAAAATTTCAATCCTCACTATTTTCTCTCTTTCCCAATTTTAGGAACCTTTTCCTAAAATTTTCTATACACTCAATGTATTTCTATGCTTTTGTTTTTGTACGCCTTGATGAAGGAAGACCTTCTCCTTTTTATAGGAGAAGGGGACGCAGTGGACGCGTTAATCACGCGTCCACTTTTCCTTTTTTTCTTTCTTTCTTTGGCTTCTTTGGCACGCCTTTCCTATCTGAATAACAAACATGAAACGTGTTTTATTTTTCTTTCTTATATTCAGCGCAGTCTCTCTTTTGACTGCCACAAAACAAAAATGTGTTTATATTTTTTTCTTTTCAAATGTGTGTGCGGTCCCACATGTCGCGAGCGGACACCCCACAACAGGAAGTATTTATACTCCTATAGCAACTGCCTATTACAAACTAATGACAAATACAAAATATTTAATGAACGGCAGTCTCTCTTTGACTGCCACCAAAACAAAAAATGTGTTTTATATTTTTTTCTTTTCAAATGTGTGTGGGTCCCACATGTCGGAGGGACCCCACAACAGGAAGTATTTATACTCCTATAGAACTGCTATACAAACTAATGACAAATACAAATATTTAATGAAGATAAATAGACAATATGATAAATAAAGATAAATACGAATATAATAGGTATATAGCTGTACTTGGCAGTTTCACTAACACTCCCCCTTAAGCTGATGGCGGAGAGGATTGAAGTCAAGCTTGTCTCGAAGAAACAGAAACTGCCAAGAGCCCAATGGCTTCGTTAAGACATCAGCTAGCTGATCCAAAGAAGTAATGAACTTGACATGTATATGCCCAAGCTTGACCTGTTCACGCACAAAGTGATAGTCAAGCTCAACATGCTTTGTGCGTTTGTGTAAAATTGGGTTAGCAGATAAGTAGACAGCTCTAATATTGTCACATCAAAGAGTAATCGGCGAAGACCAATTAAATCCTAGCTCACGAAGCATATAGCTAATCCACATGGCTTCTACAGAGACATTAGCTATCCCCTTATAATCACTTTCTGTTGATGACCTTTCCACGGTATGTTGCTTTTTCGAAGACCATGAAACAAGATTGCGCCCCAAGTACACGAGGTATCTGCTCGTGGAACGCCTATCATCCAGACAACCTACCCAGTCACTATCAGAAAAACAGTGAAGATCCAAGGTTAATTGGTGGGAAATAGAAAGACCATGATGTAGTGCGCCTTTTAAGTAACCCAACAATCTTTTTACCGCTTGCCAGTGCACTCCGTTGGGCAATGCATAAACTGTGCCAGCTTATTAATAGAGAAAGAAATATCAGGCCGAGTCATGGTCAAATATTGCAGTGCACCAATCACCTGTCGATATTGTGTTGATTGTTTTACGCAGAGCCCATATTTTTGCTTAAATTTGGAGAAACTGGCATAAGTGTAGTACATGGCTTGAAGGTCATCATTTTAGTCTCAATTAATAAATCCTCCAAGTATTTCTGCTGTGTTAAGAGAATGTTTGTAGACTGAGGTAATACTTGAATACCCAAGAAATGCAATGGACCAATGTCTTGAATTGCGAATGTTTTCTTCAAGCAACTGATGATGAATTCCAATTGTTTCGGGTCCGAGCATGTGAGTAAAATATCATCCACATATACTAAAATATAAAATTTAAGATTACCATGGCTCATAATAAATAAGGAAGTGTCTACTTTAGATGGTGTGAACCTAATTATTGTAGGTATGTTGATAGTTTGGTGAACCATTGACGTGAAGCTTGTTTTAGCCCATATAGTGATCTCCTTAGATGACAAACATGATTAGGAAGTGTCAAATTTGTATAGCCCATCGGTTACTCCATGTAAATTTCATCCTCAAGAAACCCATGCAAGAATGCATTTGAGATATCTATTTGGCGAATCAACTAACAATTGACCGTAGCAATGAATAGCACAATGCGAACAGTGGTGAATTTAGTCACTAGGGAGAATGTCTCTTGATAATCCACCCCTGATTGTTGTGTATAGCCTTTGGCAACAAGCCGTGCGTCGTATCGATCAATTGTCCCGTTTGGCTTCCTTTTAATCCTATAAATCCACTTATTTCCAACAACATTTTTATTAGTAGGTCATGGAACAAGTGTCCATGTGTGGTTGTGTAGGAGTGCATTGATCTCATCTTGCATGGCCTCTCACCACTCTACAAATGGTTGGGCTTGCTTCAATGTTTTTGGTTTCATCTCTAGGTAATTGGGTTGAGGTTGTGCCATATTCGCTAGTTTCTTAAGTTTAGGATTAGGCTTTAATTGCATAGGATGGGTCGAGTTGGCATGAGTTTATTGGTTAGGCCTGCGTTGGAGTTATTTAAGTCCACCACAAGGTTGAGACCTTGTGTTGCCGTATGTGGTGATTGGGGAGTTCTATAAGAATTTGAGAGGAAGTAGAAGTGTTTGAGTTGGTGGATCTAGATTCATGAGTGGATAAATGTGTTTTAGATGGAGTTGTTATAGGTAAATATGAGCTAGAAGAGGGGGATAAAGATAGGGATGGAGAGTTTTGTGGAGATTTGATGTGTCAGATAACAATGAAGAAGATAAAATAGGAGATGAATTAGGAAAAGATCCAATACCCGAGTTGGACACTGAAGTAGAGACCACAGATTGTTGAGGATCCACTCTACCAACAGTTAACCAAGGAACAGTGTCTCCGGCCTTTAAAGGAGTGGCATTAGGCTCGGCATATGGAAACATAGATTCATGAAAACGGACATGGCGTGCAAGATATATTTTTCGTGTGCTTTTATGATAACAACAATATACACAGTGATTTGGACTAATTCTGAAATTAATTGAAGTTGATCGAAAGGAAAATTTATTAGCATTACATGGCCGGATTAGAGGAAATACCGCACATCCAAAAGGCTTAAATTGTAAGTAGTTTGGATTCTGATTAAATAACATTTGAAAAGGAGACTTATTTTCCTTTAGTAAAACATTTATCACTAAAGTGCTTTGTTCAAGTGCAAAGTTCAAAAAAATGTTTGGGTAAATTGGCATGTGCCAACAATGAGACGGTAGTGTCAACAAGATGTCAAATTTTCCTCTCGGCAGTGCAGTTTTGTTCTGGGAGTAGGAGCAGGCAATACGGTGTTGATACCAACAGTTTTCAACAGTTTTAAGATATTTGTGCAACTTTTGGTATTCCTCGCCCTAGTCAGAGTGAAATGCATGAATATGAGCACTGACTTGGTGTAAAACCATTTGTTTAAAGTTTAAGAAGACATCGTAAACATCACTTTTATTTTTCAAAAGATAAACCTAAGTAAATCTAGTGTAATCATTAATGAAAAGAACAAAATAACGATGAACATTAAAAGATCAAACAGGGGTTGTTCCCGAAACATCTGAATGGACAATTTGAAAAGGTGCAGATGTTTTATGCTCAATAGAGACAAACGACAATCTAGCTAATTTCCCTAACATGCAACTAGAACAAGGAGACAATTTATTGGAAGATGCAAAAATTAATTTATTGCTCTCTAAATCTAAAAGTTTCTGACTATTGGTATGCCCAAGTCGTAAATGTCACTCATCAAAGGTCGGCAAGGTAGCTGTTAAGGCTTGGTTTGGCGTGCGTAGGGTGTATACTCCAGCTTCATTAGGTCCTTGCATCAGTATCCTCCCGTGCGTTGATCCTTGATAAGAAAGAAAGATGACCAAAATTCAAAGTAGCATGAGTTATCTTTGGTAAAACATTGAATGGAAAGTAAATTTTTCACAATAGACAGAATACATAAAACATTATTTAAAGTAAGAGAACCATTAGTAGTGGGGAGAGAAGCCTTACCGGTATGGGATACATAGAGATTATCACAACCATTGTATTCATGAATGGAGTTGAGACTTTGAAGGTCTGGAGTAACATGGTAATTTGCTGCAGTGTCCGGGTACCATGGTTGAGGCTGCGACACAGCAACATAATTTGCTTGAGGCTATGACACAATAACATAATTTGCTTAAGGCTATGACACAATAACATAATTTGCTTGAGGCTGATGTAGTCTCATATCATTTGATGGTGGAGGGGCTGAATGACTAAGAAAGCCTTGATTTTATGGAGATCGTTGATAACGACGGCGACATGTGATGGCTGTATGGTTTTTAAAACCACATATTTGGCATGGGAGTTGCTAATACGACCCTAGCTAATTAACAAGTACTCTTGCAAATCAACAAGGAAAATCTAGCGGAAAGCATACAATCACGGAAGTACCCGACAATCCCTTAAACCCCCAAGTACTCTTGAAGAGAGAAAGCAAGGAATTTAAAACAAGAATCAGAAACTTACCTTCAAGTTGGCGAGTTGCTAATACGACCCCTAGCTAATAACAAGTACTCTTGCAAATCAACCAAGGAAAATTCTAGCGAAAGCATACAATCACGGAAGTACCCGACAATCCCTGAAACCACCCAAGTACGTCATTGCAGAGAGAAAGCCAAAGCAAGATTTAAAAACAAGAATCAAGAAACTTACTTCAAGTACTCTTGAAAAACAACTCTGAAATTCTTCTAAAATTCTTGGCGCAATTAATCTTGTAGAACTCACAATCTTAATTACTAAGGATGTTTCGGTTCTGTTCATACAATGATGAAGAACACGGTTGTTCTTGAAGAACAAAGAAAACGTTTGTTTTTGATTAAATTTCAATGTTGGCTACCGTGCAGCTCTTACATCATAATATAAATAACCTAAGCTAAACCTAATTTAGCTATTAACTTAAGCTAGCCCAGGCATAAACCTAATGTGGCCCAAATGGGCTTAACTAAATACAAGTCCAAGCTAACTAATTAAAACAAGCCTGACTTAAACATTAACTAATCTAGGGCTGGCCCAACTCTGGAAAATCTCTGGAAAATAGTCCAACCCAACGTTACACTAATTAATTAAAGTCCACTAAAGAATTTAAAAACAAAATAGGGGCAAATGGCCGGAGGGGGGCGGCCCCCTACCAACCCATACTTAAGCTTATAATAAATTAACATCCTCCCTAAATTTGCCCTAAGTATAGAATACATTGTAAAATGCCATCAATTGCGTAGCCTTCTTCTTGCAGCGGCCTCAAGCCACCATAACAAGTTTGGTGCTTCTTCAAGGTTTAATCTCACATCTGCAATAATTTATGCATCTTGAATCTTCAATGGTTTGCATTTTTTCTTGAGCAAATGCATTCAAGGCCTGCCTCGTAAGCTTGTAGTTACACGAGAGCAAATGCATTCAAGGCTGCTCGTAGCTTGGTTACACGAGCTCTTGTGATTGGCTCGGCAGGTAGAGCTAGAGGATCCTTCATCTTGCTCCTTTGATCCGTATCAATTGCTACGACCGCGATTGATGTTAGGTGATGAAGAATCTGAGCCCTTCAAAACTATGTCTGCTTGTGGAAAGTCAGTGCCCTTTAGCAATATGTAACTCATAAAAGGTTACAGGTTTAGTTCTTAAGTTTAGAACAATGATAATACTAAGAAAGTTAGCCCCTATATTGGATAAATGATCGCATTAAATTCAGTTGGTGACAATGGCTTACCTGCAGCACGAAGCTTGTTAGAAAAAGCTTTAGCTTTGTTTAAGAATTGAGAAACAAACTATTAGATAGAAAAAACTTGTTATTCATCTTACTTTCTATATACAAATCACCTCTAATATGCGATATTATCTAGTCTATACATGGTAAGAATCTATACAATTATTACAATTAATGAAATATATTTTCTGCCTAATTATCTCCTGATTTTGTGCCTAATCTGTCTTGCTAACACTCCCCCTCAAGTTGAGTACTCAAGTTGCAGTTAGTGATCACCAATACCCAATTGCATAATACTGAGGTTTGAATGCTCCGTTCCAGTTTACTGGCCTTTGTTAAAAAAAAAAAAAAAAAAAAAAAAAAAATTATTCTGCTAGCCTGACGTCTCTCTAATCTAATAAAAGCAAGATCAATTATACCTCCTTCAACCTTTTCCTTAATAAAATGTCTGTCCACCTCAACTGCGTGCTTTGGTTACTCTCATGTTGTACCGGGATTTTCAGAGATGCTTATTGCTGCCTTATTATCACATTTTAACTGGCCACGGAAAGTCGGGGCGCGAATCCATATTTCACTCATTAGTTTTCATTAATCCATTAATATTCTCAGCTTTAGCTACCTTTTGCAATATCCCCAAAAATTCTACTTCGCACTTGACAAAAGCCACAACCTTCTGCTTCTTTGCCTCCTCCAAGTCACCCAAATTTCCTTCGGACAAGGCTTAAAATAGCCCTGAATTCGATTCTTTTGCTCAAACAGGCTAGCCCAACTAAGGTAAAATACCCTGAAGTCGATCTTTTGTCAACAGGCTGCCCAATCTGCATCAGTATAGCCTTCAATGTTTAGGTGGCCATTTCGTTTGAACAAAATTCCCCTTCCCGGTATTCCCTTCAAATATCGTATAATTCTCAATACTGCTTCCATATGATCCACTTGCAGTCTATGCATGTATTGACTCACAACTCCTACCACATAGGCTATATCTGGTCTAGTATATGAAAGATAAATTAGCTTTCCAACCAAATGCTGATATCTCTCTCGGTCAGCCAACTCCGCTTCCTCTACTATCTGAAGACCATGGTTCACTATCATTGGAGTATCCACAGGCTTACAATCCACTAAGCCTGTTTCAGCTAATAAGTCCAGGATGTATTTTTTCTAAGAAATAAACACTCGTTTATTTGATCTCAACACTTTAATGCTGAGGAAGTACTTCAGTCCTCCTAGATCTTTCATCTCAAATTCTGTGAATAGATTTCTCCTAAGCTGCATAATCTCTTTTGTGTTGCTTCCAGTTATTATCATGTCATCCACATATATTATCAGGCAGGCTGTAAGATTTCCCTGTTTCTTGAGAAACAATGTATGATCTGAGTTGCTTTTTTTGTACCCTTATCGCTTCATGGCCACTGTGAACCTTCCGAACCAAGCCCATGGAGATTGTTTTAGCCCATATAATGCTTTCTTCAGACGACATACTTCATTTTCCTAAAAATTATCCGTAAATCCTAGTGGGGGCTCCATGTACACTTCCTCCTTTAGATCACCATGAAGGAACGCGTTCTTCACATCAAATTGGTGTAGCGGCTCCATGTACACTTCCTCCTTTAGATCACCATGAAGGAACGCGTTCTTCACATCAAATTGGTGTAGCGGCCAATCCTGATTAGCTGCTACAGAAAATAGAACTCTGATTGTATCAATCTTAGCCATTGGTGAATAAGTCTCTGAGTAGTCAATTCCATACGTCCGTGTATATCCTTTTGCTACCAATCGAGCCTTATGCCTCTCCACTGTTCCATCAGCCTTGTGTTTTATCGTAAAGACCCATTTGCAACCCACCGGACGTTTTCCTAGAGGAAGCTGACACTTTTCCCAAGTTCCATTTTTTTCAAGCGCATCCATTTCCACCTGCATTGCCAGCCGCCACTCCCTTTTCTGCTGGGCCTCTTGTACTGTTGTTAGGATCTGTTCTGTATAGAGTGTTGTAGTGAACACTCTTGCCACTTTGGAGAGACTTCCCCTGGCCATATTTCCCATTGGGTACCTTGATGTTCGAGGAATACGTTCTGGTGAATACCGTTTCGGAGGCACACCTCGATTACTTCTGGGTGGTAGAACATATCCCCCTGTCTCTTAAGCTGCTATCTCAGAAACTAAGCTGTCATGATCAAAATCACTCATAGCGGAAATATGTTCAGATTCTATTTGAGTTTGTGGATCATTTACCTCTTGTTGGACATTAGACGGAGGAGCATCACTGATCGGTGCATCTGGCTCATTGGTCTGTCCAATATTATCAAAAGTTGGCTCTGTGGTCCTACTTACTTGCTCTTTTGGGATAGTATCTGGGACAGTATCTAGTAAGGCAGAACCATGTAACCAACCTAGGTGGTCACTGCTGTTATTCTCCCACCATGTAACCAACCTAGGTGGTCACTGCTGTTATTCTCCCCCTGACCACTAGGTTGGCTAGAATAGTAAAACTCAGACTCTATGAAATCACAATCCATGGTTACATAGATGTGACGAGTGATAGGATTATAACATCGATACCCTTTTTGATTAATAGCATAACCTACAAAAACACATTTGATGGCACAAGGATCTAATTTTGAGCGTTCTGTCTTTGGAATGTGGACAAAAATAGAGCATCCAAAAATGCATGGTGGTAGGGTCAAAGGAGAGGGAATATCTGTATGTGTGGCTAGGGTTTGAAGGGGTGTACTTAGATAAAGGATTTTAGTGGGCAAGCGATTGAGAAGATAAGTGGCGGTTGCAACAGCCTCAGGCCAAAAAGTTTTAGGGACTTTTGATTCAAGCATCAAGGCTCGTGTCATTTATAGGATAATACGGTTCTTACATTCTGCAACACCATTTTGTTGGGGGGTATTTGGGCAAGTGGTTTGATGAACTAACCCATTCTTTTGGAAAAAAGTTTTCATGGTCTGGTTGATGTATTCGCCACCATTATCTAATCTTAGAATATGAATTTTACGATTAAACTGGGTTTGAACCATATTGTAAAAATCAACAAACTTATCCGACACTTCAGACTTATGTTTTAAGAAATAGACCCAAGTCATACGAGTACAATCATCAATAAATAGCACTATTAGAATGTGGGGCAGGACCCCACACATCAGAATGTACTAAAGAAAACAAGCTGAAGATAACTAGAGGATGGGTGACCTAAACGACGATGCTATAACCAGATCTGTCGGTCAACTGTCCCGCGAGTTAGCATGGTAGTTCCTTGGTGAGCCACCTCATTAACATAGTATAGACCATCGTGCTCAGTGCCACGCCCAATTATCTCCTGCATATGAATGTCCTACAAAAGGAAAAAATTCGGGTATAGTAAGACCACACAATTGAGTTCATTAGTAACATGACTAATAGACAGTAGTTTATAGGACAATGATGGAACATACAGACAATTGGATAATTTTAGTTTTGGAGAAATTTCAATGGACCCTGCTCCTTTGACCACTAACAAACCCCCATTCGCAGTCTAGATATGAGTTTTCTAGGATAAGGACAGTTTAATTATATCTTTTGGGTCATGGGTCATAATATCTGTTGCCGCACAATCAAGTATCCAATCAGTCATTTTTTCCATATTGTGATTCACTGTAAAGGCCTTGGGTGGCTTTTGGGCTTTGGGAATATTCTGGGGGTCAAAGTTTAATTTTTTAGAAATTTGAGGGCCCATTTCATTGTTTCTCAAGTCCCAAGGACTGTTCTGTTTTCCACTAAAAAAATAAGGATCAATCTGTAAATTACCCAGTGGTTGTTGCCCCTTCGCAGACCGCCACAAACCCCTGCTGCCCATTACCTTCCTTGCTGGTTCCTACCTCAGAGCTGCCTCTGCTGCTGTTGATGACCTCCGAGATGCCCACAGCGGCAGCAACCTTACTGTTGGTGGATTTATTTCCGGTCGGGTGTTTGTGGTTGTCTTCCCACCACTCCGGGTAGCCGACAAGCTTGAAACATGTCTCCTTGGTGTGCTTTTGCATCCCACAGTGGGTGCAATACAATTTTGATTTGTCAATCCGTTCTCGAGAGGATGAGCTCACTGGTTTTTCGGCCTGTTCTAACCATGATTTCTACCCTCTCAATGCTGGACCACTAGATCCGTGTCCCTTTGTCGCGAATCCAGCTCCTATACCCGATGATGATAAATCGCTGTCACTCTACTTTGCCCCATTCAGAATGCTCGATCTGGCCGCCTCTCGCCGGACAGTAGCATAAGCGGCTTCTATTGAGGGTAAGGGTTCGTCTTTTAGAATATCTCGTTTAACAGCATCATAACGAGCATCAAGGCTAGCTAGAAATTGGAGGAGACGAGTCTCCTGTCTTAGTCGGGCAAAGGTAGCTATGTCAGCGGCCGCCGTCATGGGGTTTGGCTGCCGTCGATCTATTTCTCTCCAAAACCCCTGCATTACACTGTAAAATTTTTCAAGTGTCAAGGTACCTTGTTGCTGCCGGTTTGCTTTTGTGTGTAGGTCAAATATTTGGAGTGTGTCGCTTCCACTGTCGTATGTGACAGCAAGAGCATCCCATAACTCTTTTGCTATTGGATACTCAGCAAAGTTGTTGATCAAATCAGGCTCAATGTTTTGTATAATCCATGAAAAAACGTTTTAAGTCGTGCTGCTTGACAGCGGTTTTCGCAAGTGTACGAAATCGCAACAAGTAATATAGAGTAAAGAAATCAAAGGATTAAGATACTAGGGAATTTGATTTCATTCAATTCTATCTAGCTTATTCTATTAGTTCATTAATCAAGTTTAATTGTTCAAGTAGGAGAAACAACCCTAAGGTAGCTAACAAGCTCTCCCGATTTATTGTTAGCTATTCTAGTCCAATTTAATTACCTATCTTAATAGTGAAATTAAACATAGATCAGATCATTAGGTTTTATGGTTGTTTTGTGAATTCACAACTTAATAATTTATTAACATTAACTTATGAAACCTCCCTTGATCCAAACCATTATAGCTTCCGTCACTCAAGTTAATTATGCTCAAGTAAATGAATATATCTTTATTCATTATCTAACCCTCTTCGAAATGTAATATTGAAATGAATTCAATCCAGGGACAAATTTCTGCCTGAAGCATTAAGCACAATGAAAATTTTATAAACGAGAACAAAGAAAAACAAAATCTAATATTATAAACTGAATCAAATTAAATACATCAAATCCCTAGTAAGAGTTTAGCTGGAGCATAGTAATTAAATTAAACTCAATCATGGTTGGACACATCATTCAAATTAAAAGACAATAATAAAAAAAGAAGACAGATAAGAGTTTAGAAAAAAACTGTATCACAACTAAGGATGCTTCCTGAACTCTTGCACAAGTATTTGATGCTGAAATCTTGAGAGAGAGAGAAGAATAGTAAAGAAATGCAAAAAATACGAATCTTCCTGTTGATGAGTAAGTTCCTCTCGTTATATAGGACTTCCCTGAAAAGCAAAGTCTGACTTTGTTAGAAATGAATGCCTTATTTAAAGTGCAAAAAATCCTTTAAGGGAACATGACTGGTTTAAGGTTCCTTGATTTCTTATTGATTAAACTCCTTTTGTCTAAAGAAAGGTCAGGGCTTGTTTATGTTTAAGGAAACTCCCTTAAGGTCGGCCCATGTGAGAAACTGATTTCGTATTAAATCACGCTGTTCCGCCTGGCAGCACGGGCGGCTTCATGCACGGGCCTGGTGTCCTTTAGGCGGAAGTCTGGCCATTGAAGCAGCTGGGGCGTGCTAGGTAAGAACGGCTAAGTGAAACACTGAGCACGGGCGTGTTCAACTTAGCACGAGGCGCGCCTTCTCTGAAGCTGCCTGAGAGTTGCCGTGGGCGTGCTTATGCTTGACACGCCCTGGTACCCTTTAGCAACGGCCTGCCCTTTTGACACCCCTGACCGTGCTCCTCTTCTGTCTCTTCCGTTGGTTCTCTTGGCTTCCTAGCACAATGTGTCCTTTTAAACGAAGCCTGGGTCGTCTAGAAGCTAATGTCCCCTGGTAATTAGATTCTTCTGCGCCAAATTGCTGTCTGCAATTTCTCTTAGATCAAGAGGATAAAGATCAAGGAAGCTTTTGAAACATAAAACATAATTATACTAAAAGTGATTTAAAGTAATAAAAACTTACTCAAATTCTAATAAAAACTATATTAAAAATACTATAAAATTAACACCTATCACTGCTCCCAATTGTAATAGGTTGGATCATCGATTGTTGGGGGTGGTGGATTCCAGGTGATGTGGGATGTCCGTCCACGTCCTCCGATGGCTACCCTTATTAGCCTAGCCCATAGAGGATAATTATGTTCATTCAGTTTGATATTCAGTGTTAAATTAATACTATGTGTTTGTGATTGAGTTTGGGTTGGATTGATGCTGTTTTTGATAATTGTGGCTATCTGTTTTGACAGGTCATCAGAGCTTTGAGAGGTTTCCGACATTGTGGGAATTTCTGACATTTCTGGGTTGTTTATAGCTGTTTGGTAAGGTTTTGATAGGTGATGAGCTGATTTGGTTTTTCAGAATCGTAACTTTGCTCTGATACTATATTAGATAGAAAAAACTTGTTATTCATCTTACTTTCTGTATACAAATTACCTCTATTATAGGATATTATCTAGTCTATACATGGTAAGAATCTATACAATTATTACAATTAATGAAATATATTTTCTGCTTAATTATCTCCTGATTTTGTGCCTAATTTGTCTTGCTAACACATACATGTCATTCTTCTTGAGTTCTTGTAACTGAATATGCAATTGCAACTGATTTGAAAGTAAGAGGAGAGGAGATTTGAAAAAGGATGTTGGCCATACATATATCAAAAAAGGAAGATCAATCTTAAGCACATCACCCTGAATAACCTGTCAAAATCAGGATTGCAGATAAATTATTAGTTTTAATTCATTGTTCAATTATATTATATATGCAGAAATCTCTTTCCCTTTAGAATGCATGCTATGTACATGTTTGAAGCAATATATTACTATGATTAAATATCAAAGCACATTTTAACAGAAAAAATTATACTGTAGTACTATAAGCATTCCAATTCAGCTCTCAACTTCCATAAGAGACAAAAAAAAAAAAAAAAAAAATTGCTGAATAACTAAAATTTTATGTTAAATAGACAATTGAACAAAAGTTAGAAAAAAACTAGATGACGTAACCTAGAGAATTTTTTCATATGTTAAAAGAAAATAAATAAAGTTAATTTTTTTTCCATTCGAATTCAAGAATTTTCTCAGCAAGCAATCAATGTATAGAGCAACATTTAAAAAAAAAAAAAAAAAGTAAAAATCATTACCTTCAATCTATTAGAAAGGGGGTGCCTTGAAACCGGCACTGCAGCTCGAGAACCATACGAGGGTCGATCTCAACAGCAGTCATCATTTTTCAGAATTCTAGAAGCTTTTTGGCGAGATTCCTAGTATCGGGACCAATCTGGAGAATAACATTGGTACATTTTGATTCCCGATTTTTGCACTATGGTGTCTACCAGTAAGGGGTTCTTGAGGATGTGTCTACCAATAAGCATATTCGGGTTTTTTAATGTAAAATTAATCAAAATATCATTTTTCAATGGAAAAAACTAAAGAACTAGATAGAGGCATACGTCAGAAACTATAAAAAAATCTATATAAACAGTGAAGAGGAACTAATCAATTTTATAAAAACTTAAGGATCTGGAAATAATTTTTATAAAATATTCCTTTTGATCTTTTATTCATGCGTTTTATCGTTAGAAATTAACTACATTTCATATTCTTCTAAGATTAAATAAAGATACTTTTTTTGAATAATTTATTCAAAAATCTTTTATCATTTTCATAAACAGAATCTTATATATATATATATATATATATATATATATATATCTTTTATGGTGATTTTAACATTGATTAACTTGATGTCATAAATTTGTGTCGCCTACACTGTCCTTATTTGATCCTATTTCAAGAATCAAAATAAGATACTAACTAATACTTAACCATGTACTTTCAAATGAGGCATGCAACGGGGATATAGATTCAGTAGTACCGGTCGTCCTCTACATACGCCATAATTACCTTTAAACTTCCAATTTATTAGACGGATATGTAAATTATCGATTATATTAATTTGAAAATAGAGAGAGTTAAAATATAAAATTAATACATAATTAACAATGCATACAAACTAAAGAGTATAGATTATGATATTAATTCATACAATAAGATTATACTTATCACAACAAGAACACATATCAACAAATTCAATTATTTCAAATTAACAAAAGCTTGATATAATAATTCTTGATAGTCAAAAGGAACAAATTCTTGATAATAGCAACAAATTCTTGATAGTCAAAAGTAATTAAAACTATATATATAAAAAAATCTATATATATATATATAATATATATAAATATATATATGAATATTAGAATGACAAGATAAATTCCTAATAGAATGAAATTAAATTATAATAATAATATAATAAAAATAATAAATTTATAAATATAGTATATATATATTAGAAAGAGCTAGCTAGGTTAGTTGGATGAAAAAAAAAAAAACTAAAAAAGAGCAAATGAACGTATCGAGGAACTCAATTTTTTGCGTATATATTTGAATTTTGAATTCGACTTTCACTCCAAATATTTTAACTTATATATAGACACATTCTTTTCTATATATTTGACTTTCCAGCCTTTATAGAAATAAACTCCTTTAAAAGCCAAAAAAAAAAAACAAAAAAGAAAAAAAAGAAGCAAGAAACAAATGAAGAAGTTATATTAATCTTAATTTATTTGTTTCCAATTCAAAGGTTCAACGAGGCTCAACTCAGTCGTAAAATGACGGTCTCTTTTCATCTTCATCTTTCTGGTCGGTAATACTACTCAAAGTTGTGTTTGTTTATATATATATATATATATATACTTAATTTTGTTTTATTTTTTTAGAAGGACGATAAAGCTAGAGACTATCAACAATAGTATCGCTTAATTCCTTGCAACACTATGAACATGCCTTATTGCTTTTCAATACCTTGTCAAAGAAAAGTTTATTTACTTACATGTGTCCTTGAAATAAAAAAATATATTATTATCATTATTCATTTAATTGCATTTGAATAAATATAACCGATTCCAATTTCGATTTATGGTGCTAAATTCACAAAGCTTTTACATTGTTTTGTTCATATACGATAACAATAACAAATTAATAATAATATAAATAAATATTGCTTCCTTTCTTTTTCAAGAATGGAAAGAAGAGGTTCATATATATATAATATATATATATATAGTATTATATATTTATATTAAGAAAGAAGCTAGGTTAGGTGGACTGAAAAAAAAAAGAAAAAAGAAAAAAAACTAAAAAGGATATATTAGAAAGAGCTAGGTTAGCTGGACTGAAAAAAAAAAAAAAGAAAAAAAACTAAAAGGAGTAAACATCAACATTCTTTTCGGTATTGGAGAATTCAATTGTTTTACATATATATTTAAATTTTGAATTCGTCTTTTACTCTAGATAGTTTAACTTATATATATGCTAGTTTTTATATGAGCGTGCATTGCACGCATACTCATTTTATATACTCGCACAGTAGTAGAGTTCCAAGTACGCATATTTTGTTATAATTTTACTTGAAATACGTAATCTATTTTATTATTTTATGCATTCGTAAGAATTAATATGTCATAAAGTATATAAAATATGAATTAATATGAATTTTACGTATTTTAATATAACTTAGATAATATTAATAACAAAGTACGTAAAGATTTGTAATGTTAATATAACTTTTAATACGTAAAATGTGTAGTCAGTAAATTTTATACGTGTTTTAAAAATTTTAGTTTTTACACCATAGTACGTAAATATTAATAATATTAAATCATAGTATAAGGCATTTATGCTGATTTCTTTATAACATACATGGTGTAATTTATTAATATAATTTCTAGTATACTTCAACAATTAGGATTAACATAAACAAATTATAAGATTTCAAATTTTTTTTTTGTGGTTTTCTAGTGTACTTTAATAATTAGGACTTCCAATTAAGCTAATATTCCTAGTGAATTAATATTCTTAATAAAATAGTTTGATTTAAATAGGAAATTAGTATTCAACCAATAAAATTAAAAATTTTCTAATTAGTATAAGACTAAATTATCCTTAATGATATTTTTAATCAATCATCAAAATTAAAAGTCCAAAGAGGCATTTTAGGAAACCAATGTTCCCCATTTGTATTTTTATATATATTAATATTAATTAACTTAATGTTATAAATTTGTGATGCCTATGAAGAATTCATATGAAATAATTATTCACTGTCCTTATTTGACCCTATTTCAAGAACCAAACAAGGCACTAACTAATACTTAACCATGTACTTTGAAATGAGGCATACAATGGGGACACAGATTCAATAGTATGAGTAACGCCATCTACATACGCTATAATAACCTTCAAACTTTCAATTCATTATACGAATATATAAATTGTCTATTCTATTAATTTGAAAATAGAGAGAATTAAAATATAAAATTAATACTTGATTAACAATACATATAACACTAAAGAATATATATAGATTATGATATCAATTCACACAATAAAATTATACTTACCAAAAGAAACAGACATAACAACAAACTCAATAATTTTAAATTAACAAAAGTTTGATGTAATAATTTTTTGATAGTCAAAAGCAACAAATTCTTGATAGCCAAAAGCAATTAAAATTAAATATATATGTAGTAGTATGATAGTACAAATTCATAATTGGAATATTATTAAAGAACAAATTTCTAATTAGAATGAAATTAAATTTATAACATTAATATAATAAAAATAGAATAGGATTGATTTTTTTAATCAACCAATAAAATTAGAGTATCTAGGGGCGTTTTAGAAACCCAATGACTTCCATTTTTTAACTTTTATATATATTATAAATTATAGAATTTATATCTTGACTTTCACTCTAGATTGATTCCCATTTTTTAACTTTTATATATATTATAAATTATAAGAAATTTATATCTTGAAACTTTCCACCTAGAAATTGTTTAAATTATTATATATATAATATAATTATATCAATATATGCGCCGTGGCCATTTGATTGGTTATATTTTAGATTAATATTTCAATGTAATAAATATTTTATTATTAATAAAAGACATTTATTTAATATTTTATTATTAATAAAAGACATTTATTTATCTTTTATATTTTATTTATTGAATCTCGATAAAAGATAAAGTCCATGAGACAACACTCATTTGTGAAATAAATTATAATGCAGTCATAATTATGAGTTTTATATTTGCATTAAAGTAATATCTCTAAATATTCAATAGACAATGTTCTCCTAATTATTGGAAATGATTAGAGTTGTTGAGACTAGTATTGTATGCGTAAAATTTGTTCCTGAAAATTAAGAAACAAAATACAAAAATACAAATTGTATTTATAAAGAAGTGGATACAATCTCTATGTGGAATCTCCTATTACAATGAAGATTATCCTCTGATCCTTCTTTTTATTGTCGCGAGTATGGTTAAAGGGTCGAAACGACTTGATCTTGAATATGATTCAACGGTCGGAAAGAGTTAAAGTTGAATTGATATAGAACAAACTTTGAAAAACCCAAGGGTCGAGGAGATTTGATCTTGAATACGGTTCAACGGTCGAAAAGACTTGATGTTGAATTTGATGTAAAACGAATTTTATACACAATTCAAGAGTCGAATAGACTTGATATTGAATTGAAGTTGAAAGAACTTTGATTCTTTAGACTTAGAAGAGACTTTTTGTAGTCTAGAGTTGGACAGAGCTTTAAGTTTTTTTGTCTTTCTCTCCGTATGTGTCTGTATTCCTCATATGTGAAGAGATGCCTCCTATTTATAGAGATTTGAGAGATTCTCCTTGCCAAGTATGTAATTTTGATTGGTCAACTTGGCAAGCTCTCGTTGGATGCTACGATGTCACTTATCTTATATAGACGCCTGACTTATTCACCAAGATTTAATTTAATTGGTCTACTTGGCTAATTTTTATTGGACTTTTACTACATTATTTATTTATGCAGTAAATAATATTTATCCAATAATTTTATTTTAATAACATTTAAATATTTTAATTGGTTATTAAAATAAATTATTTAATTTAATTAAATAAATTATTTAATTTAACTAAATTAAAATAATTTAATTAGCTAAATTAAATAATTAAGTTTAAATAATTAAATTAAACTTAATAAAATTTTGGTGTCTACAGATGCCCCTTCGAGACTTGTTCATGAACTTGTTTGAATAGGTCTCGAAGATTTGAAGAAGGCAAATTTTTTATAAAAATTTAACCCATGCCCTTCCCCTTTTTTTTTTTTGGAATGAATTTCCAACCCTTTTTTTTTTTTTTGGAATGAATTTCAAAATTTTTTTTAACACTCTCAGCAATTTAATTTTAATTGACCGAATTTTTTTAACTTGAATTTTCAAGTTAAATTTCTTTTACCAACTCCAATTTAATAGGCTAATTAATTTTTTTTAACACCCTCAGGATTTTTCAGTTGTTATTAGCAACAAATTATCATGAGATGCGAACTGGCAAAAGCCTTTTAAAATCTTGAACTTAAAAGGTGATCTACGGGAAGAAGTTTACTTGGCTGTTTTGATTTTTATTGGCTATGCAAGTTTGTACTTTCACATGATCCTTTGAATCTTGCTCATCTGAGCACCTTCAAAGTTACAAGCATCAAGCGGAGCACTTCATCAATTTTTGTTCAAACTTCTTGCTCAATCTTGAATCTTTTTTTGCACGATTGTACTTTAGTAAAATACTAAGCTGCCTACGTACCTTCTTTTTGGAATGTTCAAGTCATAATGTAGTTCAAATAAATTTTTTTTTTGAGATTTTTTTTATGCGTGGCTGAACTTAGAATAATACTAAGCTGCCTACATATCCTCTTTTGGAAGGATAAAATCATAACGTAGTTCAGCTAAACTTTGTTTGAAATTTTTTTATGTGTGACGAAACTTAGTATAATATTAAGCTGCCTACGTACCTTCTTTTGGGAGGATAAAGTTATAAAGTAGTTCAGCTAAACTTTTTGTTTGAGATTTTTTTTTTTATGTGTGATTAAACTTAGTATAATACTAAGCTGCCTACATACCCTCTTGTAGAAGGAATAAGTTATAACATAGTTCAACTGATTTTTTTTTTTTTTTTTTTGAGATTTTTTTATTTTTTTTTTTTTTGAGATTTTTTTTTTATGTGACTAAACTTAGTGTAGTACTAAGCTGCCTATGTACCCATCTTTTGAAAAGATCAAAGTAATTTTTTTTTTTTTTTTTTGAGATTTTTTTATGTGACTAAACTTAGTGTAGTACTAAGCTGCCTATGTACCCTCTTTTGAAAGGATCAAGTCATAACGTCGTTCAACTATAAGATTTTTTATTTTTTTTTTGTCTTCTTTTTTATTAGCCATTCACAGTTTTAGCTCGTGCCGGCCAGGAGCGATGTTGAGCTTCTAGACATAGTATCTCTTTAAAAACTAGCCGTTGATTGGCCCGATTCACACTCCATCTTGATCAATTATCTTGTATGCTTCATTTGAGTAGACTTTTTGAACTACATATGGTCCGTCCCAATTTAAGAGGAACCTGTTGCCCATATACCGTGACATGATTATTGGCCTTCTTACTGCTAGAACCAGATCACCAACTTGAAAAGAGCAAATTCCCACCTTTTTTGTTGAAAGCTTTGCACATTCGAGCTTGATAACACTTCAAACATTGTTGTGCTTCAAGTCATTTTTCATCCAGTGCTTTTAACTCTTACAGGCAAAGTTGAGCGTTGTCTTCATTTGCAAGACATTTTTGAATGACAATTCTCAAGGATGAAATTTGTTGTTCTAGAGGAAGAACAACTTTTACACCATAAACAAGCAAATATGGAGTTGATTGAGTTGATGTTCTATATGTAGCTCGATAAGCCCCTGAGGCTTCCCCTAGTCTTTCATGCCAATCCTTTTTTGATTGATTAATTATCTTCTTGAGAGGTTTGACCAAACTCTTGTTGAATGCCTCTGCAAGACCATTTGCTGGTGCATTATAACTGGATGAATTATACTGCTTAAATTTGAATAAACTCACAAATTTCTCCATGGCTTTATTGTAGAACTACCTTCCATTATCAGTTATGATTTATCGAGGCACACCAAAACGATAAATGATGTTCGATCTAATAAAGCTCACTATAGTCTCCTTCTTGATTTCTTTATATAAAGTGACTTCAGCCCATTTTGAGAAGTAATCAGTAGCAATAAGAATGTATAGGTGGCCACTTGAACTTTTTGGAAGTGGTCCTACAACATCCAATCCCCAAGCTTCGAAAGGCCATGATGCTACTGTTGGGTGAAGTGGTTCAGGCGGCTGATGAATTAAGTTTGCATGTAATTGACACTTTTAACATCTTTTGGCGTAATTCATGCAATTTGTCACCATCGTAGGCCAATAGTACCTTATCCTTTTAATCTAAAAGTGCAGCTGTGGTCCAGATTGATGTGCACCATAAAACACCTGAATGTGCCTCTTCTAAAGCTTTGGTAGCTTCTTCCTTTCCAAAGCAAAAGGAGTATCCACAGCATTTTCTTCACTAGGAGTTTGGTCTTGATCCATATCTTCAAAAGTGAAACGGCGAACCATCACTACATCAAGGTCTTCTTCCTCAGATTGATTAGAGACTTGGCCAGTTATAACCACAGTATGTGGTTTTGCTTTCAATGTGGATCCTGTGGTCACCATCCACTCAGTTTTTCTTTTTCTCCGCAAAGGGATAGTATGTGGTTTTACCCAGAGCCCCCCTGTTTTTATCCAATAAACACAGAAGCCTTTCTGATATGGGAAAGGCCCTGCGCCACTACGTGTGGCGTGCGCCATAAACATGGGGTTGACGCCATAGTTTCCTATGACGCACAACCCTCCAACTCAGGGGCTCTAAATGTATAAAACTCTAACAAATATCCCGATTCGGAGATTTAGTGATCAAGCTTCGACCTCAGATGGTTTATGACACATGTTAGGTCATACATGGAACACATAAACAATAAAACAAATTGAAGCAACTTAACAAGTAGAGAGAAAGAGTATGAATAAATTTCTTGCCTTTGCTTGTGCAAGCCACGATATTTGTGCTGCCCTAGCAGGCATTACTGGGTTGATACAGATTAGTTATGAAGAAGTGTCTCCAGGTTCTGATTTAGAGATGAATTTACAACAAATGAATGACTATGCAAAAGACCTCGTAAGTAAGCTCACTGCCAATTAATTATAGTTAGAGCCTAATCGACAAACAAAATTGTTAAAGAATAAAATTTCTATATCAGGACTAATAGGTAACAGCTCATAATACTAAATAATTTTTTTGGCTCAGGTTTTTTGAACTCTATTCTCGATACAAGCAAAATTGAAGTTAGAAAGATAACAATAACAAATTAATAATAATAATAAATAAATATTGCTTCCTTTCTTTTTCAAGAATGGAAAGAAGAGGTTATATATATATATTAGAAAGAGCTACGTTAGCTGGATTGAAAAAAAGAATTAAAAAAGAGTAAACATAAACATCCTTTTCAGTATTTGAGAATTCAATTTTTACATATATATTTGAATTTTAAATTCGACTTTCACTCCAAATAGTTTAACTTTTATATATATATTCTTTCATATGATTACGCTAACAGTCACACAAATGGCATAACAATATATATTTAAATTTTGAATTCATCTTCTACTCTAGATAGTTTAACTTATATATATGCTAGTGTTTATGAACGTACATTGCACGTGTACTCGTTCTATATACTCTCACAGTAATAGAGTTCCAAGTACGTATTTTGTTATAATTTTACGTGAAATACGAAATCTATTTTGTTATTTTATGTATTCATAAGAATTAATATGTTGTAAAGTATATATATGAATTTTACATATTTTAATATAACTTACGTAATATTAATAACAAAATACGTAAAGATTCTTAATATTAATTATAACTTTTAATACGAAAAATGTGCAGTATGTAATTATATGCGTTTTATAAAATTTAGTTTTTACTACATAATACGTAAATATTAATAATATTAAATTATAATATAAGGCATTTATGCTGATTTCTTTATAACATACATGGTATGATTTATTAATATAATTTCTAGTATACTTTAACAATTAGGATTAGCATAAAGAAATTAAAAGATTTTTATTTTTATTTTTGGTTTTCTAGTATACCTTATAAAACAGGACTTCCAATTAATCTAATATTCCTAATGAATTAATATTCTTAATAAAATAGTTGGATTTAAATAGGAAATTAGTATTCAACCAATAAAATACCAATAAAATTAAAAAGTTTCTAATTAGAATAAGATTAAATTATCCTTAATGATATTTTTAATTAACTATCAAAATTAAAAGTCCTTAGGAGCATTTTAGGAAACTAATGTTCCTCATTCGTACTTTTATCTATATTAATATTAATTAACTTGATGTTATAAATTTGTGACACTTACGAAGAATTCATATGGAATAATTATTCACTGTACTTATTTGACCCTATTTCATGAACCAAACAAGACACTAAATAATGCTTAACCATGTAATTTAAAATGAAGCATGCAGCAGGGACACATTCAGTCGTACCATTAAGGTCGTCTAGACACACCATAATCACCTTCAAACTTTCAATTTATCATATGGGTATGTAAATTTTATATTCTATTAATTTGAAAATAGAAAGAGTTAAAATATAAAATTAATGCATGATCAACAATACATACAATACTAAAGAGTTAAAAAGATCACGGTATCAATTCATAAAATAAGATTATATTTACCACAAGAAGAAGGCATAACAACAAATTCAATAATTTTTTATAGTTAAAAGCAACAAAATTTTTGATAGTTAAAAAGAATTTAAATTAAATACAGACATATTAGTATGATAGAACAAATTTCTAATTAGAATAGTATTAAAGAATAAATTTCTAATTAGAATAAAATTAAATTTATAATATTAATATAATAATAATATAAAATTGATATCATAATTAGAATAGGATTGTTATTTTCAATCAACCAATAAAATTAGAGTACATAGAGGCGTTTTAGGAACCCAACGACTCTTCTCTATTCGTAATTTTATGCATATATATATATACACTTCTCTAAATAAAATTATAAAAAAAATGGAAACATAGTTTAAATAAATTCTCTCGTAATTTCCTCTAAAAAAAAAAAAGGAAGAAACAAACGAAGAAGATAGATCAACCTTAATTTATTTGTTTCCAACTCAAAGGTTCAATGAAACTCATATAGAAACAAACGAAGAAGATAGATCACCTTTAAATTTAATTTGTTTCCAACTCAAAAAGGTTCAATGAAACTTCAAATTATATATATATATATATATATATATATATATATATATATATATTTGGACTTCTCTAAATAAAATTGATAAAAAAATGGTAAATTAGATTTTTTGACTTTTCTATATAGAAACTTGTTGTAATAAACTTTAATATAGCCCAGATCTATTGTTCATAAAAATTTGTTTTATTTGTTTGACAAAAATATACAATAATCGGAAGCGTACCTTGATCCATAACGGCAGATCTATGTTATGGGTTACCTCGTTGGGACAATTCGATTCTCACCGTTACATCTGATCTACGTTTCTTCACTCTGACCTTTTGTCCGTAAGTGCTCTCTTGATGGTCAGAGAATAATCAACCGCTGCGGGAGTTTCTTTTATGAGCTCTCTCAAACAAACTATCTCCGTATGTGTTTGAGAAAGCCGTCACACTCTCTTATTTCTGTGTTACTCCTAATCTGTTGATTCCTTTTTATCTTTTATAAGGCAGAGGAAGGGTATTAAAACCCTAACTGGCTCTTATCCATTAAGCCAAATAACCATCATCTTGGGCCACCTTAATTACACCTTAATTAGAACCAGCCCTTTAATCACAGTTTACCTGATGGGCCCACATATAGATTATTAAATAATCTAAACAATCTGCCCCTTGGTCATGTGGCATATTCTTGATCTAAAATCATATTTACCTTAATTAGAATTAAGATGATCGGATTATTGGTGGTCCACAAGTCATTAATCGACATGAATCCCTTCCCATATATTCACAGACCACTTCAATTTAAGCCATGGCCACGGGTTCCGGAACCGGGGCGGTTCCGGTTCCAGTTTTTTCTGGACCGGAACCTGGCAAGTTCCGGTTCCAATTTTCTGGAACCGGAAATCGAACCGAAAAGGTCCCGATTCAGGTTCCGGTTTCGGTTCCGGGTCCGGTGTACAAAACCGACGGTTTCTGATCACTTTTTCGGCGAATCGCATAAATTTTAAATTTTAAAATTTTTTGAAAAGACCGGTTTTAAAAAAAATAATTATTTGAACATAAAAAATTAACAAATACACCTAAAAAATTAAAAAATACTTCAATTAAATTTATTTTTTTTAAAGAAATTGAACATAATTATTTTTTAAAAAAAAATTTTCAAACTGAATTTTATTTTTTGTTTAAAAAAGTTTTGAACACTAATTAAAAAAAAAAAAAAAGGGCTTGAACTTTTTTTTTTGTTTTGTTTTAAGATAAAAACTAAGTTGCCTACCGTATCCTCTTGGGATTTAGAAGTTGAATCAAGCCCACGTAAGTTCTTACTTAACCTTATAACCAATTTCACGCCTTTTACCTTAATCTGCTATTTACACCCACCGGTGAAGTGTTTCCGTTGATGGACCCCATCGTATAATCATAAATTCCTTCATTTTCTTTTGGGAATTTTTCTTGGGGCTTCTTAAAGCTCGGCTTGGTTCAATCATCCACGCATGATTATGCTTTCTAATGGATCGGATGGTCATACGAGATCGTGTTTCATCAAGTAATGTTTCCTTCTTGAAAATAAAAGCTTGTTCAAACCGTCAACCAGTGGTAGACCGGAGCTGCTAAAATTTGGTTTTGCAAGTAAAGGAAGAAATTAGAAAAGTATTTTGCGTGACGACTCCACCAATCTAAAAATTGAAAAATTCAGTATCTGCATAATCATTACCAAAGCTCAAAAAGAAAGTGGTTATATAATTATCAAATTCAGAAAAAAGAACTGGATTCCCTTGTTCTTTTTTGTCTTTGTAAGTAAAACTTGTTGAGCAACACCAACACCACTTTACCCTTTGTGTTGGAAATTGTTGATATCATTAGAATTGAGAAGAAAATAGAAGTTAGAAGTAGATGAACTAGAAACTTTGAAACAAAATTCATTAATATTAATTTGCATAAATATTTTGTTTTAACTTCATTGCATTTACTACATTTATATTACATTATCTTCTACAATCAAGATTTAATACTTCATAAATAAATAAGTCAATAATCACATAAAACAATCCATTTTAACATCTAGGATCAAAATACAATAAGCAACAAGATAAGGGGTGGTAATATTTTTAAAAAAATAAGATAAACCATTTTTTTTCAATATGAAAAAATACAATCTTTTATAAATTGATCATTTTTTAAATTCTTGGAGTGCAATAACAATATTAATTACACATAAGTAAAAATAAATGAGATGTGGATATAAAACCCCACTTAAAATTTATAGGTAGCGATCATTAAAAATTTTTTAAAAATATCTAAAGATTTTTGCAACAAATCTCCCCAATTTTGGTGGATATAAATTTAATAATCGCTCAAATATTATTATTAAAAAAAAAGCATAAATAATTTCTTTATAAAAGAAAGACTGCGTTTAGTAATTCATATATTGAATTTCCAAACGAGTTAGGGAACATCCCTTGGAAAAACGTTTTGTCTTTTTATTATTTTCTTTACAAAAATTTAGCCCCAACTTTTGCATCACTTGGGGATAGTCCCCAATAAATGTGAAATAAGCTTTTTTAATTGAAGAAATAAAATATTCAACGAAATTTTTTACAACCATCTTGTACAGCATAAATTTAAAACCATGGCATGCACATCTTATATGAAAAAATTTTCGCAACCAATATTTGGTTCAAGCAATTTTTTTAAAGTTCAAAATAAATTGATTTAGTATTTGCAGAAGCATTATCAAAATTGAAATTGAAAAAAATTTTTTTGGCCAACTTATATTCATCTAAAAAATTGACAAAACAATTATTCTATAAAATATTATTTGGCAGTAATGTTATCATCAAAATACGAAAAAGCAATATATTCTTTTTTGAATTTTCCAAATCAATCATTAATCCAATGACATGTAATACCATATAAGAATGGCTTTGCCCCAATGATCACTATCCAAATATCACACAAACAAATTGAAAACACCGAATTTTTTCAATTTTGAGAAATAAAATCTCTAACTCTTTTTTTCTTTATTATATAAAGAAATAATAGTTCGGTTTTTACAGTATTTCTTGGTACTTTTTTTTAGCAGAAGGATTTAAGCTTTTTGACAATAATTAATTAAAAACCTACTTTTTCACCAAAACTGAAAGATAAATGTTTCCATAGAAAATCATTTTTATTGCTAATTCTTCTTTTTTTGATTTTTTCAGAATATTTAATAATAAAGGAAAGGTTAGAAGCGTAACCCCGAAAAAATTTGTGTTTGAGACCGATCAACTCCTATTTTTGTTGAATGTTTTGTCTCCAAATGCTTCCAAAAATGAATTCCATAGCCGCCCGCTTTTGTTTAAAAATTTATAAAGAATTTTCCACAATAATTGCAAAGTACAACTCGTAACATTTCCTCACCTTTGAATTTTTTCGTGAAATGAATGGCGAATATGTAGGAACTTTATCTTGCTCTTGCACAATTTGTGCTCGTTGCTCTTGGCTCTTGCTCTTTCAATCTTCTTGTAATTGCTCATTAAATTCAGATTTTTTTGAGTTAGAATTTTCCAAAATTTTTCATTTGGATAACCCTCAAATTAAATTGGTTGGGAGTGGATATCAAAAAATAGAATGTCGTTTGTAGGGATAAGATGAATATTTGTGTTCTACCAATCTTTCCCCTTGCCCTTTAACAGAATTTGAAGTTTTCATCCAACTTGCCATTATATGGATAATAAGAATATAAGTTTGGAAAAAATTGAATAAAAAAAATTAAGAGGATAGTAAACTTAAATAAAGAGAGATTTTGTAGAGTAAGAGAAGAATAAATGAATAATAATAGGCGTAGAGTGTAGTATATTGGTAGAGAGAAGTAAGTAGAAGAGTTTGTAGTATATTGTATCAGAGAGTAAGTAAAGAGAGTTGAGAATTTTTTTGTAATGAATTTGTAAATAAAATGAGGTATTTATAATACAATCCAAAAATTCATTTTTCCAAAAATACCCTTGAAACTAGCCATTATGTAGCCGTTTATGGCTGTTGGGAGGGGTAATTAAGAGATTTCACAACAAAATTTAAAAAAAAAAAAACAGGTCTAACGGTTTACAACGGCTAGAACCGCCGTCAGCCGGGGAACTAGCAGTTCCAGTCCGGTTCCGACCGGTTCTCTAGAACCGCCGGTTCCGGTTCCGGTTCCAGAAAATTTGGAATCGAAATTGAACCAGAATTCTCCGGTTCCGGTTCCGGTTCGGCCCGGTTCTGGTTCTCATCGGTTCCGGTTACGGTTCCGGACCGACGGTTCCGGTTCCCGGAACCGTAATATGGCCATGTCTACTTCAATTCATAAAACTTTAATGGAGAAACTATTCAACAAACAATACATTGTTACAATCAACTATTATTGTTATCTCACTCAAACCATTATTGGTTATCTCACTCAAACCAATTATTGTATACATCTTATAATGTGGATAACACATAAAATAAGCAAAAAATAACATCCTTTAACATTGATTCCCAAGTGTCATAATAATATGAGCAAAACAACCATATGTATATATATATACAAGTTTAAACATCATGCTAACAAGGACTTATCTATAATGTCCATGCTATCAACATGGCCAGTG
Source organism: Jatropha curcas (assembly GCF_014843425.1). The sequence goes on from NW_023590846.1 coordinate 928,456, forward strand.
AAGATTTTGGGCGGTAAGCCTTTATTTAGCGGATCCGCTATCATCAGATCAGTACCGATATGCTCAATTGACACTTTGTGTTTTTGCACTTCTTCTTTCGCAGATAGGTACTTCAAATCCATGTGCTTTGCACCTTTAGAGTACCTATCATTTTTAGAGAAGAAGACAGCTGCGGAATTATCACAGTAAATTCTCAACGGTCTAGCTATACTGTCGACAATGCCTAGACCTGAAGCTTATACTGTCGACAAATGCCTAGCCTGAGATAAAGTTCCGCAAACCACAAATGCATGAAACAGTTGGCCTCAAAGCAAATGCCACAAATTTTAGCCTCCATTGTGGAAGTAGCAATGACAAGACTGCTTCCACTTTTCCATGATAACTGCTCCTCCAAGCTATGAGAAACAAGTAGACCAAATGTAGACTTTCTCGAATCTAACACAACGCGGCATAGTTTTAAATCCGTAGTATCCCCAACCACTTCTAGATGGTGGACTTTCTATAAGTGAGTATATCTGATCCTTAGTGCCTTGTAAATACCTAAGTAACTTTCTTTGTAGCTTTCCCAATTGATCCATCCCGGGATTACTTTGATATCGGCCCTAAAACATTCCTACGCGAAACTTAATATTCGGTCGGAGTAGCATGTTGAACATACATTAAGCTCCCAAACCACTGACGCATATAGGAATGAATCTCCATCTCTTTATGTTTCCAAATCATGTTTTAGGACATTGCATTTCGCTGAACCTATCTCCTTTCTGAATTGAACTATTCCTGCGGAGCATTTTTCCATTTTGAATCTCTCTAATACCTTATCAATGTTAAGCTCTTGAGACATATCCTAAACAGTCCTCCGTGATCTATCACAGGAATATTCTATTCCAATCCACAAAGGATGCCTCTCATAATCTTTCATTTTCAAAGTTTTCTTAGAGGAGAAAACCCTTTACATCATGCAACCAACCAACATCATTCGGCAGGCAAGAAGAATGTCATCAACAATATAGGGGAACTAATTAATGAGCTTGCTCCCACTGACCCTTCATATAATATACAACCGATCAAACAGTGTTTTCTATAAACCAATATGAAGTGATGGTAATTATTGAACTTAAGAATACTCCAACTGACGGGAAGCTTTGCTTCAGTCCAGTTATATTGACTTTCTTTAACTTACACACCAAGTTTTTCCCTTTCCCTATGACACAAACCCCTCTGGTTGTCCATATATACTTCCTCCTCTTAGTCACCATTAAAGAAAGGCTATCTTTACAATCCATTTGGTGAAGCTCTAGATCAATAATGAGCCACCAAAAGCCAAAATAATTCTTAAAGAAGTCCTTTTTGGAGACCTGGAGAAAAGGCTCTTTTTATAATCCAATGACATTCCTTTCTGAGTGGTAACCTTTAGCCCACAAAGTCTGACCTTATATCTTTCAATGTTGCCCTTAGAGTCCCCGTTTTGGTCTTAAAAAACCCATTTACAACCAACCTTGTTTGACCGCCTCAGGTAACTCGACTAAATCCCAGACTTGATTGTTCACTCATTGATTGCATTTCTTTCCTTCATGGCATTAAACCACTTTTTCAAAAATTATCAAACATTTTCCAATGGCTTTTTGGAAGAAGACTGGATCCTTATCAATGCTCCAATTCAACATTCATGCTCAAGTGAGTAAACAACATATATCACTAGAAATAGCATGGCCTTCTTTTTGCCTTTGTGACCTCCGTAATGCTATTTCTTGTGAAACCACTTGATTAATTCGTGAAATTGTTTCATTATTTGTTGGTTATCAATTTATATGGTCATTTTGTTGGGTTCGAAATGTTTGTTTTGTTGTTCAACCATGTTGTTAAACTGTGATACACAAGTGAGAACACAACCGAAGAGAGAAGCATTAGGGAAAAATCCCATCTGAGTTGGATTTTTCAAATCTGAATCTCTTGCACATTAACCTTAGCGTGGGTTCAACTTACTCCCCAGTAATTTGGCCATTTTTCAATAAATCTACATGTCTGAACATACATTAAGCTCTCAACCACTGATGCATATGGAATAGACTCCATCTCTTTACGTTCCAAATCATTTTTAGGACATTGCATTTCGCTGAACCTATCTCCTTTCCAAATCAAGCTTCTTTTCATGTGGATTATATATCCTTACTTCCGCTGAGCAACTCCAAACATGAAGATGCCTCAAACTAGGTTTCCTTTCCATCCACAGTTCATAAGGGGTCATAGGAACTGCCTTACTAGGAACCCTATTAAGTAAATATGCAACAATCTTTAATGCATGCATCCAAAATGATAAAGGTACAGTACAATTATTTAGCGTACTCCTAACCATTTCCATAAGAGTACGATTCCACCGTTCAGCTACACCATTCTGTTGAGGTGTACCTGACATTGTGTATTGCGCACAAATGCCACGACTTTCAAGGAAATTTGCAAATGGACCTGGACATTGGACATTGTCCATTTTCAATTAAATTTAACCATAATATTTCCCACTCTTATCAGATCTCACCACTTTAACTTTTACTAATTTAACTGCCTTTCTAACTCATTAATGAATATCTTCAAGGATATCCACTGATTGAGTTCTTTTCATAGCAGTAAATATACATAACCGTACCGTGAGTAAATATACATAACCGTACCGTGAGAAATTATCGATAAAGGTAATAAAATATTTTTCACCACCCCAAGAGGGAACATCAAAAGGGCCACAAATATCAGTGTGTATAAGTTCAAGCAATTCACTGCTTCTTGTGGCTGGAGTCTTTAATGTGTGCTTAGTTTGCTACCTTTAATGCAATCTATACACACGTCCCAGTCAGTGAAATCCAATTGAGGTATGATTCCACCTTTCACTAACCTCAAAATCCTTTCTTTCGATATGTGACCTAACCTTTGATGGCACAAGAAAGCAGAACATTTATTATGTGCACTACGTTTAATACCTATATTGTGTTCAACATTAAACAGGGATTCAATAAATTCAACATCAAGATTAAAACGATACAAACTATCAATTCAATCAGTACGCTAAGAACCATAATAGTACTTAAAGTTTGTATATGAAACCCATTACAAAAATCCTTAAAACTGAAACCCAACATTATCCAAACCTCCCTACAAGAAACTAGATTTCCCCGTTAGCACATTCAGGAACATAGAGACACTTTTCAAGATCCAGATAATGACCAAGTGTCCAGGATCAATCTATAAGTCCCAATTCCCTTCTATTCGTGCCTTCATTCTGGTTTTCCCATGAATAGGAACTTTTTCAGTTTCGTTTATCGATTGGATCGAAGGAATCCTGTAAATAATATGAGAATCACCGAGTAAGGTTGCACTAGATTAACACCAGGTATTATTAGGCACTTCAATAAGATTTGATTCAAAACATACTGAAACAATAAAGTATAACCTTTCTTTTCAAAACCAAATCTTTTCCTTTTAGGACAGTCTTCTTGAAGTGTACATTCCTACAGAAGTAGCACTTTAATTCCTTACAGATTTGGCCCTCATTAACCTTCATTAGGGCACTGTCCCTTTTCTTGCCTTTCTTCCCTGATTTGTTGTTGCTGTTACTAGCTCCATTATGAAATGTGAGATTGATAGAGTGTTCCTTCAATTTCTTTAACCTCCCTGCCTCTTGTATCAACATGGCCTTGATTTCCTGAATGTTCCATTTTTCCTTAAGGGTGTTGTAATTCACCTGGAACTGACAAAACTCAAGAGGAAGTGAGTTAATAATAAATTAAACTAAAAGGGATTCACTCAATTCCTTACAAACATCCATTCCCATTGATTTCAGTTTGGCTGCCAAATTCTGCATGCCAGTCAAATGATCATGAATGGATTGTGACCAATCAAACTTCTCAGTCGTTAGCTCACTCATCAAGGATCCTACGATGGACTTGTCAGCTATGTCGAATTGGGAGTATTCCTTAATTTTCAGCATGTAATCTCTAGCATTGTCTGTTCTGGGCATTGGTGGCTTAACATTTTTAGCCATTGTCATCCTTATTAAGTTCAAGCTCAGCCTGTTAGACTGGTCCCAAGCCTCATAATGGGAATTGTCGGCTTCAATATTGGTCTCTGTAATGGCTGCTGGCTTTTCAGAGACTAATGCCAGATCCAAGTCCAGAACTCCTAACTGATAATGGATTTGTTCGGACGTTCGAACCAATCAGCATAGTTTAATCCATTGAACTTAATCAACCCAGTGTCCATAGCAAAACATGTTAAAAGAAGCTGCAACATTACACATATACTTATACGTTAATGCTTTGAGTAAACATAAAAATGGATTCAAACCAATAACAACTTTAATTATGCATCTAGATTCACATTTGGGTAATATTTAAATGCATAGCTTTAATCAATAATGATGCCAGGAAGAAAAATACTTTAATAGACTTTCATTGTGGAGCAACTTGCGAGCCTTTATGCAAGTCAGAGAGAAGCACATCCGTGCTCCTTTCTGGAATCCAGTTACTTTTTTTTTTATTCCATTCAACTATTCAATAATGCTCCATACAATATAATGCTCCATTAAAACAATATGTCATGTGTATCTGGAGTATCCTACATTCACCCTCATTAATTGAGTACAATGATAAGTCTCTTTAACTACCATTGATTATAATTAATTGGTCTACCTTTTGGCGTAAACCTAAACAAAATTATTAATCAACGAAACTCAATTATTCAATTTTTAACTTTCATATCATAATAACGGGGCATCACACAAATATGAACAATTTGAGAAATTGCCATAAATCAATGTCTAAAACCAATCCAAACAAGGCCACTTTGGTGACTAACAAGTTTTTATTCTATTAAACATTGATTTAATTAAACATTGATTTATGCAAAACTTTTATGAGATTAAATTAAGATCTCAAAACTTTAACGACATAACCCAATAATATGTCATAACCATTCTCTATAATAACAATAAAATAATTTATAAAGCATAAAGAAAACTAACAGTTTTCAAATTTCTATAATTTTCGCTTCGCTTATACCATATAAATCAATTTCACAATATGAAATTAATTTTCATTAATTAAGTCAAACAAAACGCTATCAAACAAATCTAGAACAAGTAGAGGCTCTGATACCACATGTTGAATAAACTTTAATATAGCCTAGATCTATTGTTCATAGAATTTGTTTGACAAGTATACACAATAATCAGAAGCGTACCTATTGATCCATAACGGCAGATCTATATTATGGGTTACCTCGTTGGGACAATTCAATTCTCACCGTAACAGCAGATCTACATTTCTTCACTCTGGCCATTTGTCCGTAAGTGCTCTCTTAATGGTCAGAGAATAATCAACAGCTGCGGGAGTTTCTTTTATGAGCTCTCTCAAACAAACTATCTCCGTGTGTGTTTGAGGGAGCCATCACACTCTCTTGTTCACTCCTTGTTTCTGTGTTAACCCTAATCTACTTGATTCCTTTTTTATCTTTTATTAAGGCAGAGGAAGGGTATTTAAAACCTTAACTGGCTCTATCCATTAAAGCCCAATAACCATCATCTTGGCAAAACCTTAATTAAAACCAGCCCTTTAAATCACATGGGCCACATATAGATTTATTAAATAATCTAACAAAACACAGTTTAAATAAATGTTCTCCTTCGTAATTTTTCTTTAAATAATTTATCCATTTTCCAACCAAAGGTTCAATGCAAACTTCAATTCAGTCATAACATGGCGGCCTCTTTCATCTTTCATCCTTCTTAGTGAGTACTACTACTCAAAGTTATTATATTATATATATATATATAATATATATATATATATAATTATAATATTCTTTATTTATTTTTATTTTTATTTATTTTATTATCTTTTTTTTAGAATGAAAATAACGCTAGAAACTATCAATAATAGTGTCTCATAATTCCCTACAACATCATGAACTTACATTGTTGCCTTTCAATTCCTTGTCAAATAAAAGTTTATTTAATTAACTATGTCCTTGAAATAAAAATATAATATATTATCATTATTAATTTAATTGCGTTTGAATAAATATAATTGATCCCAACTTCATTTTATGATGATAAATTCACAAAGCTTTTACATTTACCATAAAAATAACAAATCTTTTATATATATATATATATATATAATTTATAGCATGATTTTCCTTTATATATATATATATATATAGCATGATTTTCCTTGCTTCTACCACATGCCTAAATTTTGGTGATGCCATATAGGACTCTTAGATTTTGATAGTGCCATATAGAATTAATTATTAGCTATGGTGTTATATAAATATTGATATTAACTATCATTTAATTATCATAATAAATATATGTTAGTAAATAATTATAATTAATATAATATTATAACCTATCTTTCCCAATTAAAATTACATAATATAAGTATTAATTGTCATATAATTATCATATTAATATGTATTAAATAATTAAAATTATTATAATATTATCACCTATTTTTAACTAAAAAATTAAAAATTATTAATTATTAATTCAAAAATAACTTAGATCAATTATTTTTGAATATATATTTCCTTTTCTTTCAATTTTATATAGCTTTTATGGACATTAATTTTTATATAATTAGTCTAATATTTTGAATTTGAAAAGATGTTCTTTAATTTTTAAAACTAAAAATAATTTAAATTATAAATTTTTCTTAATTAAATTATATATTTTAAAATATTACTAGGCAATAGAGATAAAGATATTTATTGTGTATAGCAAAGGCATGCTACTAATTAATAATAATAATAAATAAATAATGCTTTCTTTCTTTTTCAAGAATGGAAAGAAGAGGTTATATATATATATTAGAAAGAGCTACGTTAGCTGGATTGAAAAAAAGAATTAAAAAAGAGTAAACATAAACATCCTTTTCAGTATTTGAGAATTCAATTTTTACATATATATTTGAATTTTAAATTCGACTTTCACTCCAAATAGTTTAACTTTTATATATATATTCTTTCATATGATTACGCTAACAGTCACACAAATGGCATAACAAAGTCACACAAATGGCATAACAACATCATTCACACTTATTAACAACTTCACATAATCACATTACATGAAAATTGGTCTGTGGCGTCATCGAAACCCCCGACAAGCTGTCCTCCCACATGGCTCATCCTTTCATAACGTGTGCACCAGGGAGCCAAATCCTCATACATGTTCGACTGGTCTAATCCTCACTTGACCAGCCCTCTCATTGTTTTTCCATTCTCTCTTTTCTTTTCAATACCAATAGGAGGCCACCCTGTGGTTTTCTCATCCATATCATATCTGGTCTAATCCTCACTTGACCAGCCCTCTCATTGTTTTTCCATTCTCTCTTTTCTTTTCAATACCAATAGGAGGCCACCCTGTGGTTTTCCATATCATCCATATCATATCATCAAGTGCACTCGGGGGAGCCGATCTCCCCATACCTGGCCGACGGTCAAATTTCATATTTTCATTGTTTTTAGTACCGTCCTCACAAACCCACGGTGACCTACTTCATCCCAACTCCACACAAACAAGGCATGGCAATGTCAATACACAAGTAATCAAATATTGCAATTAAATGCAAGCATATCAAGTAATCAAACACTAACATGTAAGAGCTCATATAAACATTCATATACCAATTCAAATAAATATGAGAGTATAAAATAATAATATAATAATAATAATAAAATAAATAAAGAACTGTATTTTAAAAATATCAAGGTATAGAATTAATCTAAATAAACCTATTAATAATTACTATATATGATTAGCCTAGATTCTATTGAAATTTCAGAGAAAGCTTCCTTAGAATTGGGCTAAACCACCCGCCTAAACTTATAATTCTGTAATAAATTCTCAAAACCCATCCATTAGGCAACACACAATAACTAGTCCCATATGCCATAACCATTATTCATTCATTTAATCATTTACTCAATTCACATAGCACATCCGTCAGACAATCAATCAAATCATAAATTTATGAATTAAAGTAACTTACAACTTGTCTCAATGATATTCTCAACCATTCTTTACTTAGATATCAACAATGTCCTTGAACATTTATTAAATTCTAGACTAGCTATTAAGAATTGATGGTTCAATTAAATTATAATTTAATAAAAGCATCATCTAAGTAACCCAGTTCACAACTTAACTATGTATCAATTAAAGCATCAATAATTTAATAAAAGCATCATCTAAGTAACCCAGTTCACAACTTAACTATGTATCAATTAAAGCATCATGTATTCTTCTCCGTCTTGACATAAAAATTCCCTTTCTAGATATAAACAACACTAATCATATAAAAACATTGAAAATATATGCACGTCCATTATTACATTAGTCTATATATAAAATGGTATAATTTATCTGCAATAGCTACTATCCAACAAATACTAGGTTCTTCCTTGCTTAATCTTATATACTATGCTCACTGCACTGGGAATTTAATTCACGATTTTATTTGGTTTATAGATCAACTATATTATCATTCAATAATTTTGCTTTGAAATAATATTCTTTTAGCACCTTTGCAAGCAATTTTAATTAAGTAATCGAATTCATGAATGTTTACAAGTTATCATACTTAATGGTTCGCAGGATTAATCATAAAGAACCTATGTGATTAACTAATATTAGAAATATTAAAATGAATAATAATTGTTCTTGAAGTATTCTGCCAAACCATCTTCATCAATATACCATTTCAATTTATATATGGATCAATCACATCTATTAATAAAGGAAATTATATATATGCATTCCAAAATCCTATGATTGCTTTTTAATTAACTATTTATTCGAAGCCTACTTATTTAAGTAAAATTTTCAAATTTGGAATTTATACCAAAAATTAGGAACTGGGTCTTAGAACGAACCAGTCGAAAATCGGACGACGATTGCATGATCAGCGCAAGGAAGGGATGATTTTGCCTTTTTGAGGCCTCACCGGAGACTTGCCAGTCGATCGCCAACCTCCGTTCACGGTGGCTGAAAAATCGATTCTGCCTAGAACTATATAATTCATACATCCTTAGACTTGAATTTTCACAGGGAGCTCGATTTTGTCGTCCATTTGTTGAGCCAGTGGCTAGTCCGGAATAGGCATCGATAATCGCTTGGTGCCGCCATTAATGGTGATTTAACCATTCGAGCTTCGTTGTCGGAATTGACAGAGGGGAAATGATCGCATAAGTGAGGGGAGTCAATCGGTTCTCATCCTTCACGTTGAAATTGTCAAAAATGGCGAGAAATCGCTGGAGATTGAAAAGCATGGATTGTCAATGAAAATGGGTCCGATTCGCATCAATATAGGCCCTTTTTGTATGAGAGGTGGTCGAAAACGTAACCAGCAGCACCAGACGAGTCGACCGCCACCTCACTCTCGTCGAGCAGTGGTCGAAAACAGGGAGGGAGGAAGAAAAATGGCGAGGCTGTCACTAGGCCGCAGAAAGAAGGACAGATAGGAGGGAAAAAACGGGTTTTTAGAGTTTTATGGGTCATTCTGGTTCGATTCGAATAGATTTGGTCAAATTCAGTGATTTGAGTCGATTTTGCTTGGTTTACTAGTTTTTCACTTCGTTTTCGAAAAAATTCAAAATGGTTTACGGGTCCAGTATAGCAATAAATAAATATTTTTCGCTGAATTTCATTGGTTGAAATTTAAAATTAAATTTTTAAATGAATAATTTTGAAAATGATTTTCTAGGTCATTTCATATATTAGATTAAAATGATCAAATAAGGAATTGTTTATAAAAAAGTTTTATTATTTAGTGACTGGTTAAGGAAGTAAATTATAATGAGATGAAGTAAGAATATATGAGGATGTATTGGGATTAGATCGAAGGTTATTTTAATCTATGAGCTATGAATTGAATATAAAATTATTGTTTATGACGGTTAGATATTAGAGTTTATTAATTGCCCGAAGGATAAGCTGTGTGAGTAGTAATCGATAAGAATACTAAATGGTTGATACTTGAACATCTAGAAAGTCCTACTTAAGGGGAAAATGATGTCAAGAATATCGATACAATTTAGATTAATTATGTAATTTCTTATTTAAGGAAAGTTATCTATTTAACGCAGTCTTTTCTTTATATTTATGTTTCATCTAGATCGTCCGAGTTTGTCTACCACTCATGCTAGTCAAAATCCAAATGAAGGCTTACTCATTCTTTTATCACTGTGAGTAATAGTAAATGATGTATACCATCATTTGCACATGCATCGACCATTTCGCATCATATATATGCATCGACCATTTCGCATTTATATATATATTTATATATATTAATATATATATTATATATATATATATGATACTCAGTTCTTCATTATTTAATACTATATTATGAAAAGTAACATTATTTTTACATTTATGCATCATCTATATATATATATATATATATATATGATACTCAGTCTTCATTATTTTAATACTATATTATGAAAGTAACATTATTTACATTATGATCATCGTATAAATTATAATAATATAAGCGCATGAGAATTATATACTTATATACATTCCATAATTATACTCATATGTGCATAATGATCTCCTATGTGATTCATTATATTATATGAGTTGATTGAATTACTTGCAATGTGACTATACTGTGCCTTTTTTCAGGGTGGAATTAGGATGAAGTAGGTCACTATGGGTTTGTGATGATGGTCTAGGACCGTTTACTAGGTATGGGAGATCGGCGCCCCTGTAGGCACCTATTGAAATATGATATGAATGATATTGAAAAACCACCTTAGCCTCCTATTGGAAATGGAAAAGAAAGAGAGAATGGAAAAACAGTGTGAGGATTGATCGAGTAAGAAATAGACCAGTTGGCCAGGTATGGGGATCAACTCCTTAGTGCACACATATGAGAGGACAGGCCATGTGTGATGACGGCTTGTCGAGGGTTTTATGATGCCACTAACCAATCTCCATTTAATGTGATTTCTTGAAGGTGATATTATTTATGGATGCTGATGTTGTGACATGCGTTTGACTGAAAGTGTGTTCATTATATAAATATGGAAAGCATCCTATATGATTGTATGGGCTATGCATTATTTATTATTATTCACTGAGTTTGTGAAACTCACCCCCCTTCTTAAAGAGGTAGACAAATTGCTGGTTCAAATAGACTCTGATTATTTTTGGTGATATTTAAAAATATAGTATTATGTATAAAAATGTATCCATCTTTATACTGAGCTCCATAGATAGAGAGTCATGTATTACAATTGATCATGTAAAAGTTATCAGTGTGTTGTTCAATAAACCTATGGAATTTTCTAGTTAACTCTCTAAAAGTATGAACGTACCAGTTTGCCCATATTGCGAATGATGTTAACGGTTTAAAAGAAAAGTTATAGGCCCGAGCTATGAATTAATTGAAATGTGGAAGCTGGGCTGGAGATATGAATTGACGGAATGATTTAATAACATCATACTATGGGCTTATTCCTAGAGACGGTCCAAAGAAATGGATTTCGTGAGTCAAGGCTTACTAAGGGTCTCGGGGACCTTAAACTTACTTAGGCCCTAGTGTCGGTCCGGCCCACAGTTGTGGATCGTGACAAAGTTGATATCAGAGCATAAGATCATTGTTGTATAAGTAACTGCGGAGCATTGGGAATTTCATCTCGTCTTTCTCAGTATCTTTTGCTTCTATTTCAATATCTCTCTTGTTGTTATGATTAGATTGGATAGAATAAAGGTTATTGTAACCATTATGAAATAGGTATGGACCAAGAATTTCTTTATGTTGGGATCAATCGTAACCAACATAAGGAGAGAAACTTGGTGATTTTCCTCCCAAGGGATGGTGGACGCATTAGACCTTGTGAGGTAGGAAAACTCATACTTATTGTATAAAATGGTAAATAATAAGTTAAAGGAATTAAAGATGAGTGTGGCAAATAGATAATAAAATATTACAAAAATTGCAGGTGCTAAAGTAGGAATTATTTCTTAGACCTGCTAAAAGAGAAACTTTGGATGATAATGGATTAATTTGATTATTTGATGCATTACTTTTTATATGAAATTTATTTCTGTGGTGAATAGAAAAATGTTAGGAAATAAATGGAAATGTTTATTATGTGGCAATATGAATAGAGATAGTTATAGTATCAGTAGCAATAATGAGAGACTTAGCTGTTTGTACGAGAACTATCATCAAATTAAATATTGATTATGGTTGCCTTGGAGTTGGAAGTCAGAATAGATATCGAATATATATTGAGAGATATTGATATTATAATTGTAAAAGTACTAAGAATGGTGAATGAAGAATCATTGTTATTGGTTGCCCATAAATTGGGTTATGATTGTATTGCTTTAACATACATATTTAACAAGAAGAAACTAGTACCTTAGTCTAGTCTAAGTTGATGACTGTTAAGGATTCCGAATTAAATAAGGTTATAAATTGAATACTTAACGAGCTGTTTGGAGATGAAGAGAATAGACGATGTCATCATAAAGAGGCACTTGTGTACAAGCAATAAGGCTTGTTACTGAAATTCCAAAAGTATTAACTTTTGTTATAACATTTACTTGCTATTTCAATTTGAATTCAATTTGATTTTGAATTTAAATCACACTGTGAATAATAATTTGGGTACTTATTCATATAAAGGAAATATATTATAAAATAGTGTGAAGATAACTGTATATGGGAAGTTGTCTATACGTATCACGTACGGGGCAAGTTGAATAAGACAATTGGATGAAATGAACATAAGCGTAGTTGGAGCTTAATGATAAGCTAAAGGTATGGATATTGGAGTGATTTGAAAAGACAGTTTTGATATAGAAGATAGGTTACAACTATATAGAGTATAAGCTCTTGATTACTTAAGTGAGGAAGAAAAGCAGTAGGAATGAGCTTGAATAGTGAAAGGCTCAAAAAATAACATATAAATTAAGCTGGGCTGTACATATTCTGGGAGTTGTTTAATGGGATTTCCCTTGAATTCTGGTTTTGAAAAGATATGATAAAATTTGATAAGCATGCAATTATTTTGTTATTTTCATTATGAAATTTCATAAGATTTTGTTTTAACTAATTGTAAATTCTTTTCACTTGTGTCAAATTTTCAAATAAAAATATGATATTGTCAACTTAGTTTCGTGATAAGTTCTCTGGAATGTGTTATAAATACAGTATATTATGGAATGCATGTGCATAAAGATTACTATTACTCTGGTTCCTAAAGTCTAAGTATTTTTAATAATCCCATTTTTTATAAACATTGCTTGTGGATTACAGAGATGCAATTAAAATTTGGAGAAAAGAAAAGAGTACAGAAACTTGATGAATGAGATATAAGTGGTTAGACAAAAACAAAATTTATTAAGTTCAACTAAATAAAGTAAATGAAGTGGAAGGATTGAATAGAAAGGTCAATGTGGTGAGGTGACCAATAAGAAAAGAAAATTTTGATTTAAATAAGTTGAGCCGATAGGAAAGGATTTGATAAGGGATGTGTGAAATGAGGTAGTCTGCTAGTTCTATATTATATTAAAGATTCGAAAAAGGATGAAAAAATTTGGAATATAGGAATGGTAATGAAAAATGATCAAACAATAGGTATTATATATGAATATATACAAAAAAAAAAAAAAAAAAAAAAAAAAAAAAAAAAAAAAAAAAAAAAAAAAAAAAAAAAAAAAAAAAAAAAAAAAAAAAAAAAAAAGAGAAAGAATAGGATTATTGGAGTGAAATATTAATTGTATGGAGATAAATAAAGTAAAACAATTGATTAGATGTTTATAAGGTAATTGGAGAAATTGAATTGTTTGAAAAGAACGGTTATTTTTTAATTTAGGTACGTCTTTGCTGATCATATATTAATGATAAAATGAAATTAGAAATTCATGAATGGTGACTAGGAAAGAAGAAATTGAGAAAGGAAATGAATAGTTTCAATCTAAAGGAGCTAATGGAGTGATAGTGAAAAGTCATAAAAATATAGTTGTAGGCTATAAGCCAATGTGGAGGTGAATTACAGGATAAGTAATAATGATGTAATAATGATGGCAGACAAATTTTAGGACTCAAAAAAGTACTTTTGTGCAAAAAGGGGGCTAAAGGATCTATAGTTAATGCTTTAGAAATCTGTCCATATGAAATTTTTGCATCTATTACTGTTAATAAGTTTTTAAAAGAAAAAGGAATTTTCTTTTTCTAGAGGTTATTTCATTAAATTTTGAGAAAAACATGATGAGGAAATCTTTTGTATCATGCGGCATGTTAGTATTTGGACTATGGGTTTAATATTCATAATTTCTTTTTTAGATAAAGCGTGCATATAATAAAAATAAATTTACTAAAAATATTAAAATTATATTTCCTATTCAATTAATAGTTTATTCAATTAAGGAATGTTGTTTCTTTATTTTTCAAAAAATAAAATTCAAAACCCATGAAGATATATTTGTCCATCTTTGAATGTAATATTGGTATTTAAGTCAGTCCCATTTTAATATGTGTTATAGCTAATTTTTGTTATGACTACTATTATCATTACTATTATTACTATTTTTTTAGAATTTTTAATTAGTCATAATTAAAGATATTGTGAGCTATATATAAAATTTATCTTTTTAGAAAACCCCATTATTTATCATCGTCCTCACATATTTGCTAAGGATATTTTAGAAGACCTCATTATTTATCCTCATTCTCATATTTATATATATTATTATAGATATAGATAGATTATAATAATATAAAATTCTTCTAAAAAAATTACAATAATATAAATTATAAACAGTAGATTATTAAGGAGAAATAAGTGTCGGATGGTAACTGTTCAATTGACCGGTTCTAATCATTTTACTGACATTGAATCTTACCGTAAAGTTAATCCTAGTATTCATCCAGTGTCTCATCTCCTTTCTTGTTATTTAAAATATAAAATTTAAATTAAGAATTTAATTAATATAAACTATGAATCCACGTACAAATTATACAAACTCCTATCAAAACAAAACCAAGAGACTATTGATTTATTAGCCAAAGGCACAGCAAACTCTAAAGAAAGTTAGTGCACGTAAAAGAAGTGACAAAACGAGCAAAGCACACTTACCTAAACTTGCACACCAACACATAACCTATTGAACTTGCATATCAACACATAGCGTAGTGAAAAATACATATATGACCTGGTAATAAATGAAGTTCCGATAACATTCCCCAATACTCAAAAAAAAAAAAAAAAAAAAAAAATAACATTCCCCAATACTCAAAAAAAAAAAAAAAAAAAAAAAAAAAAAAAAAAAAAAAAAAGGGTTCACGTAAAACCTTAATAACCCAAACTTGAATTTGCCAAATACTAATTCAGAATTATCTTAATTCAGCTAATGTCTCCAAATCTTCTTCAACAACAGTCACCAAATACTGATTATCTGAGTTTCTCACCGAGCAATTCGCACGAATTTCCCCTTGATTACCTGTCAACACATTCAGCTGCCCCATTTTTATCATTGAAAGCACAAACTGCTCAAAGAACAAAGATTCATTAACAGCGAAGCTCTTAACAATGTCTCTTGTCCTTTTGTCTGTGTACAAATCTTGGTCCGAGGTAAATAAACCTTGGCGATTCATAAGATCAACGTAATATTTATTGTCAAATGTATCGGGAGATCGAATATCCAACACAGTAGTGTTTGTGGAATTTGATGTGGGACAGATTTCTTTGAGATTATTAGCAAATGTTTTATCCATGGTAGGATCTTGGGTTGGATAAAGGCGTTCTGTGAAAGAAGTGCAGTGGCCAAGACCGATAGTATGGCCGCCGGAGAGAGCTACAACGTCGGTGGGATCGAAGTTTTTGGTGGCTAGTGAAGTAAGAAGTGTAGTAGTGTTAGAAGTAGGGGCTGGCAAGTTGGCTAAGGTTACATTTAGAGTTGCGAAGGTTAGTCCGTCTCGCCTCCCTAATGGGACATCATAATCAGGGCCTCCTGACTAAATAAATCAAAAAATAAAAAATAAAAAATGTTAGCATAAAAATATATTATAGCATTTTTCTTTTTACAGAATATTATAGAATGTTAAGTGTAATTAAAATCTCCTTTTCCAAAAAAAAAAGGTAATAATAATAAAGTGTAAGTAAAATCTCATCTAGAAACAGAATGGCCTAACTGAGGTTACATAAGTAAAAAAAGACTTATAAATTCTGTGAATATGACTTGGGAGGGAGCGCTTTGCTCCCTTTACAGATCTGTCTGGCACGAATTCGGATTAGTCGGGCCAGTGGACTTGGACACCAGATGGTCAAAACC
This sequence comes from Jatropha curcas, assembly GCF_014843425.1. The sequence goes on from NW_023590846.1 coordinate 944,801, forward strand.
AAAAAAAGAGTTATAAATTTTTATCTTAAAATTTTTTAATTAAATTGAAATAAATCACTCTACTAGACTGAACTAAATAGACTAAATAATATCAGATAAAACAAATCAAATAATATCTAAAATTAAATCAAAATTGAACCAAATTGATTTTTTAATTAAATTTTAATTACCTTGGCAAAACTTATATTTGTTTTTTCAGTTTAATAAAAACTCAATCGATCTTTTTCTAAATATTGCTCACCCTTATTAATAACTAGCAACATGCATGTGCTATGCACAATAAATATCTGTATTTATAATCTTAGAGATATTGTGATAATATTTTAAATATAAGATTTAATTAAGAAAAAATATTTAATTTAAATTATTTTTAATTTTAAGATTTATTAAGAAAAAAATATTTAATTTAAAATTTTATTTTAATTTTTATATTTTGTTAATTTTTTGTTGAAAATTACTTTAAATTTACAAAGAAATTCTATTTCAAATTCAAAAACATTAGGATTTAATTATTATAAAAATTAATTGTTCTATAATTTAAAAATTGAAAGAAAAGGAAATATATATTTAAAAAAATCAATTGAATTTTAAATTTATTTTTTGGAAATTAAAATAAACTTTCTTAGATGATATTAAAAAAATAAAAAAGGAAATATATATTAAAAATCATTGATTTTAATTTATTTTTGAATTAATAAACTTTCTTAGATGATATTAAAAATAATAAAATAAAATGGCAATAAAAATTCAATCATAGACATAAATATATTATTCTTAATGATAATTTCATATAAACCACTTTCTCTTATGATTTATCAAATTTTTCCTAATAAATCATAATTTTTCCTAATTTGATAGAGTAATAGAATTAGAAGAGAAAACAATATATCATGTCGAAAAGAAATTGTATAAGAATTATTGAAATCACAAAAAAAAAAAAAAATTGATCTTACTGAAATTGTATAAGTAATTGAATTATTGAATAACAATTAAGACCAATATTATGTAATTTTAATTGAGAAAGATAAATTACAACATTATAATTATTTACTAATATGTATTAATTATGATAATTGACTGATAATTAATATCAATATTTATATAACAAAATAACTAATAATTAAATTAATTAAATTCTATGTGGCACTATCAAAATTTAAGAGTCCTATGTGACATTATAATCCCATGTGTCATCACCAAGAATCTTATGTGGCAAGAGTAAGGGCAAGAGTAAGGAAAACATTGCATTTAGAAGTGTCACATGTCAACTTCTTGGGAAAAAAGCTTGCCTTTATATAATATAGTATCTATTATATCTTATATACTGGTGTGTGTGTTTGTGTGGTGTTGTGTGTGTGTGTGTGTGTGTGTGTGGTAAAAGAATCATTCCTTTACCTGTTTATACTACGCAAACTGTGTGGTTACCTTCTTCTATTTATGGGACTATTGATAAGTTGTCTCATAATTTTTATTTGGGTTTACGGTGGAGTGTCGTAAGATGAATTTGGTTAGGTGGAATTGGCTTATTAAGCCTAAGAAGTTTGGGGGCTTAGGTTTCCGAAGTGCCCGATTGTTTAATTTTGCTATGTTGGGTAAGTTGGGTTGGAAGGTTTTTATGCATGATTCGGCTCTTTGGGTCCAGGTTGGCTCTTTGGGTCCAGGTTTTGACTCATAATATTGTCATGGTCACTCTTTTCCTCTGGTCTTACGGGGTTGTGATTCTTGTACTTGGTAGGGGATTGTTCGTAGTTTCCAGCATCGTCAGTCTCATGTTTCTTGGCAGGTAGGGGATGGTCGACTAATTAGTTATGGTATGATTCCTTGTTGCTTGTGGGTCCTTTGGTGGATTCAATAGGGTCTATTTATTTCTAGGGATAAGGAGCATCTTCGGGTGGGCAATCTTATTCATAATGGTTCTTGAAATCTTTCTGTGTTACGTACCTATCTTTCTTATGATATTAAGTGCTTAATTTATGCGGTTGCTCTTCCTTTGGTTGCTTTTGTTCATGATTCCATTTTTGTGAAATTTTACTTTTAATGGTAAGTTTTCTATTAAAGCAGCCTATTTATATTTATTATTGGAGGAGGTGCATGTTGGTATTGATTTTGTTTCTTTCTCATGGATTCGGTGTTGATGGTTTGCTTAAATTGAGACATTTCATTTGGCTGGTTTTACATAGCCGTTTGCCGACTAATTCTTTTCGGTTTCAGAGAGATGTGACTCTTTCTAGTTTATGTAGTTTATGTTCTATGAAGGAGGAGTCTCTGTTGCATCTTTTTGGTGATTGTGTTGTGGTGCAGGCATGGTGGCAGCAGTGGAGTTTGATATGTGTTTGTGCCGCGGCAAGGCATATATAAGGTATTGGCAGCCCAGTGGAGTTTTGCCTCTAATTTTTTTGAGGTGGGATTGATGTTGTGTTGTTGTTGCGTTTTATAATTTTATTCTTGTATATTGTCTTGGTCCCTTCGGTTATCTCCTAGCATCATTAGTTTAGGCTATGTTGGTGGGTTTAGAAAGCGAGAACTTGAATTGTTTTCAAATGAATCTGTTTGTTGTTTCTACTTTAAAACCGTTGTGTTTTTAAAGGTAACCGTTTTGGATATTGTGAATTCTTTTCTACTCCTTTTTGTGCTTAGCTAGACTTGTTAGTATGGCAATTTTGTGGTGGCTTAGTTAAGCTCTCAAGAAGAGTTGTGGTGAGTTAATTGCTGTATGCGGTTAATAGTCAGTCTTACTTAAATCCGAGAGGTTGATTAGTACTGTGCGTGGTGGGTGTGTTCCTTATGATTCTTGGGAGAGTAGCCTTTAGTAGGCTATTCTCTTAATTATTGGTCACCTCTACTATCTTTATGTTGGTGAGTTGGTCCTCTATTCGGTATCAGTTGGCTTATTCTTGCTTGGGACCCTTGACTTTCTAATGAGGCATTGTTGTTTGAGGTTCTAATTAGATTTGGTGAGCCTAGTTTAGGTTGTCCGTGATTGTGATGGTAGTAGTCTTACTAATCCGAGGTTGACTAGTGGTGGTGGTGTGTTCCATGATTCTTGGGAGAGGTAGCTTAGAGGCTATTCTCTTAATATTGGTCACTCTACTATTTTAGTTGGTGAGTTGTCCTCTATTCGGACAGGGCTTATTCTTGCTTGGGACCGTGATTTCTATAAGATTGTTGTTGAGTCTAATTGTTTGGTGGCTGTTAGGTTGGTGAGCTTAGGGTTATCTATTCATTTGTTCTTTAACAAGTCTTGAATATAACTTGATGGACTATATAAGACGAGTAGTTTTTCCCTTAACTCACAAGTCGAAAACACTCCAGACTTCCATTTCTTACATTAAGGAGAAGTCCTACTAGACCATAAAGTTGACCTTAAATATAACTTTGAACTTTGAGAAAAATACAGTTTTGTTATTTGAAAGCATGGATTGGACATTTTGACAGTTTTGTTACTTTTATTGGAAATGCTATTCTCTTTTATTACAAAAATTAGAAAAACAAATAAACGATATATTATATATTCTAGGTAAAATATGCAACCATTTGCACAACTGAATGTCAATTAGAATAGTCTATTCATGACTTGTGATGATATAAAATTTGTAGTCAGTCAAGATTTAATAGAAAATTTATTTTGTACTGCCATTGCCAAAAAGTCTTTGATTAGGTGAATACCATGTGGTGCAGAACACAGTAAAATGAATGTGAATTAAATCATCTTTAGACGCGAATACATTAATTCGCCCAACAACTCTATTAATTTTAATTTTATGAGACTTTGAATTTGTATTTTGACCAATGAAACACTTTTATAATATAACACATATTAAACACTTCAACTTGCAAAATTAGATCAATTAAACATATCAAATAATTGAAAAATGTAAAAATTATGCTAACTAAATATCAAATCAATATTTTGCATATAAAAGCTAAAAATCCTAAAGACTATCATTGTTAGTGTAAAAAGGTGAAAAATACAATTTACAGATTTAAGTGGATGATCGATCATTCATAAAGTTTAAAATATCATAGAGGTAAAATTGCAAAATTCAAAAGTATAAATTTATGTTGTTGCCTATTTTTAAATCATGGCCATGAATTGGGATATTGCTAATACTAGTAAGGAAAAAATGCATTGCCAAACTAGATTTTAACTCCGGCAACTAAGGGTATGGGTGTCAACTAAGTCCTTAGTAGTATTGTTTAAAAAAAAAAAACAAAAAGTTCCCGATATGGAAAACTATACTTGTAACCGTTGAATTACCAAAATGGACAAAATTCAAGAGGATGCGAACGCGATTTTCCTGCTAATAAATGTTCAAACTTGAAACTACTGGCTCCTAAAAGCTGAGCTTTGAATGTTTGGCAACCGCTTTGAAAGTTCTGTAGCTTTCACCAGCAGGTCACAAGTCAAATATACTTAATTTTCACACCCTAATTACCACCAAAATTAAGTTAGTTGGCAATTAACAAAATTCAGTTACTATAATGGAACGTAATATATTTGTAGTATAATACTATTATACTAGAAATGCATCTAATTATATCATATTACGTGACTTATTAAACCTAACGGTAAGATGTTGATCACCTGTTCAATGTCACCGCTTTTAGCAGTAGCAAAAAAGTCATAAACGTAACGAATAATCTAAAGACTTAATAGTTCATCAGCTGAGAATTTAATGCCACTGCTTTTGTTTGTTATTTCTTTTTTTTTTTTATGTTTGTAAGATTTCTAAATTTGTATATCTATTTTTTTTTTTTTCATGATAACTTTTATGATTATTATTCATTAAATGAATTATTTTTATTAATATCTTAATAATGAGTTAATGATAAAAAAGGACAAAATAATTTTTGTTGATTAAATTCTTAACAATATATATTTTGTCGAATTATGCAAACAAAATAGGACGGAGCAAGTATTTTTCTATTCGCTCTAAAAAAAATTAGTCTGAATAAGAAATAGCACACGGTACTAATTTGATTGAGCAGAAAATATAAGAAAAGAAAAGAAAATGAGAAGAGAGAAGGTTGATTACCAAGACAACGGAATCGCGAGCAGCAATGGCGACAATATCAGCACAAGAAACAACACGGCCACATTGGTCCTGCACCCGCTCGCGCAAGTCATCAATGATCTCAAATGCCTTCTTTCTCAAGGTCAAGTTGGGAGGCGCATCCTGCTCGCTCGGTCCACTCGTCGATCCATCTAGCAACACTGACGCATCGCACCCCTGCCACAATCCAACACAAACACACAATCACTATAAAACTGAATATGTTAAAACTTGGTTGAACTGAGCTTAACTGAACCAATTCGATTTATCCTTCATTTGCTCAAAAAAACAAAAAAAAAAAAAAAAAAAAAAAAAAAAAATTATCTTCATTTTGCTCAAAAGAAACAAAAAAAAAAAAAAAAACAAAAAAAAAAAAAAAAAAAAAAAAAAAAAAACAAAGTAATAATCTTTAATTAGCTCAACTACAAGTCTAGCTTTGTCAGTTAACATATCCGTATAGCTACCTGAACAAAGCAATCATGGAAGTGGAGACGGAGCAAGCCAGCAGCTTGGCCAATGTCATTCTTGAACACTTTCTTGAGTTGTTTTCTGATGATGGATTCAACTTTGGGACAGCTAGACTTGTAGAATGTCCATGCGAGACCATTTGCTATAGGAGGTGATGAGCTTTGTGCTTTGATGGCACAAAAGAAAGAACCAACAAAGAAAGAAAGCATCAAAAGCAGAGAAGTGGAGGACTTTTTGGTAGCCATGACTGGTTTGGTTTTGTGGCTTGAGGAGATTAGAAGGATGTGTATTTATAACCCCACATGTAATTTTTGCTTTTGAAAGTGTCAATTGCTTAGTCTTTTATTATTTCACACAAAAATAATGCATAACTATTGACTTTGGGGAATAGTTGAATTTTTGAAACACAGTAGCTTGGGCATAAGTGCTACAGTGAATAAGGTGAAAAGTTTATTTATCAGAAAAAAAGATGATGGAAATAAGGGGGAAAAATATTACTTTTTATGATTTTGGAAACCTTAAAATAAATAATAAATAAATGAAATTAATTTTGTTCCAATGAATTATGAAAAGGAAATAAAATTATAATTGTCAAATAAAAATTTTCCCCTTCCTATGAGGTGCAAAAATGTGTACCCATATACTACCCTCTAAATTATAAGTTAATAAATTTTGAGCTAACAAGAAAATCAATTAATTTGGCTAATTATATTTGTAATATCTAAATTTTTTATATTTTCACATTAAATACAAAAATTTACGATTAAATATTTGAATTACTAAAAACACTTTTATGTTAGAATTTTTTTTTTTTTTTTTTTTTTTTTTTTTTTTTTTAGAATTTTTTTTTTTTTTTTTTTTTTTTTTTTTTTTGATAAAAATTTATGTTGTAGATGAATCTGGTTTCATAAAATGAAAACGACATAAAGTGTGGAGCAAGGAAAAAGCGCGTAGCAACGCTGTGCTCACATCTCTATCATTCTTGCATGGACAAGACAAATGTTTTTTTTTTTTTTTTTTTTTTTTTTTTTTTTGAAAATTTATGTTAGTTAGATGAATCTTGTTTTCTAAATGAAACGACATAAAGTAGCAAGGAAAAAAGCGCGTGAGCAAACGCGTGCTCACATCTCTATCATCTTGCATGACAAGACAAATGGTTAAAAGTCATACAAATGCTATCAAAAGGATAAGTCCATCTCTTTATTAAATTCTCCAATCCATTGATTTTTATAGGAATGGAATTAGGTTCTATTCGTGTAAAAAAAATATCTTTGCAAAAATATTTTCCAAAAAATTAATTTTTTATTATTAGATTGTCATATCAAAAATTAGTTAAAAGATACTAAAATTTTTTAATTTATAAAATCATAAGAATATTTAGAATTACATTAATTTCATATTTTAAAATTTTATTATTAAATATGAAAAAAATAATTAAAAAATGATAATCGTATGATAATCGTCACTGACTGACAATAATAGCCGATGATGATCAATAACCTGTTATGGTGATTGGCACTATCCGGTAATCGATGCTGTTCGTTACTAACGATGATAGAAAATATTTTCCCTATGAAAAAGGGGAATGATTTGTTTTCTTTTGATATGAAAAAATTATTTTTCGTAAGTTCAAACATCAAAAAAGTTCAAAATAGATAAATATTTGTGTTTCTCATGAACAAATGGAACTTAATTATGTAACATAGCTATTATATAAAAGAATAGCTATATATATATTGGGATAGGAAAAAAAAAACCTACTAAATTAGATTTATAGATTAATAATATCTTTAAAAGTTTTAATTTATTGGTTAAAAAATAAAAGTAATTTCATTGAATTGGTCATTTTATTTTTTTATTCAAATTTAAATTCTATCGGTAAAACACTAATTGAAAATTTTTATACTAATTAGAAATTATTATTGTTAATAAAGAAGGATTACGTAAAATTATTATTCTACCTCTCACAAAACCTAAAAACACTTTCTTGTTTATTTTCTTCTTCTATGGACAGCCACAGCTAAGCTTTCACCTATGGTCATATTTTTTCTTTTTTTTGTTATTTTGTTTAAATAATCCTCAGATTTGTATTTTGATATAGTTCGGAGTTATTGTTGTCCAAATATAGGGATTTATCGTTGTCCAAATATAGGGATTTGTCTTTGCTTATATCTTAAAATTTTATTCTCAGATTTAGTTTTGAGTTATTGTTGTCACCAATATGATGATTTTGCCTAAGGTATTTTGATATTTGGGCAGTTATGTAAAAAGAAGTGCATATCTCCTCTCTAATAGAATGAAGAAATTTGAAAGTGATCAGATCAAACTTGTTAAAAGATCATGAAGTCGAACAGTGGTCATAAATAGCTATTAAGTGGAGCAAGCAATTGCCCACAAATATTATGTTATGTCAACTCGATCAGATACTCCAAATCAAAATTGTGTTTTTTTTATTATTTGTATAAGGAATTTATTACTAGATTTTCTGTACAAAAATATAGAAATATATTAATTTGTGCCCCACATCTATATACAGTTTCCTCTTAGTTCTCTCATAATGAAATTTATAGTTTGATTTTTTTTATATAAAAAAAAGAAATTATAATTGTAGAAGTTGTCATATATTATGAATTTTTAATTACTATTGTACATTTTTAATAAAAAATCATTATTATTATTATTTTATATTATTGAATAATATTTTTTTGTTTTATAATAAAATTAAAATTTTATAAATTATTATGAATCTTCTTTCTATGTTTAGATTTATGCAGGGAGGAGCTAGATTTCAAAATTGGGCCAAAAGAAAATTTTAATTAAGGGGCCATATCAAAGAAAAACAATTTCTTTGCACTAGTTACGAGTATAATGTTTAAAATTTTTGAGTTTGGGAGGCTCAGGCTCCCCCTCCCCAGCTTCTAGATTTATAAGTACATTTAGATAAATATTTTATCTATTTATCAATTATTTTTAATTTATATTTATTTTTTTATTAATTTATCGTGTTCAATTGTTTTTTTATTGAAAACAAAATAATAATGAAAATTATTCTTGATAAATAATAAAATAATTATAAATTAAATAATAAGTACTTACAATTAGAAAGAACAATACGATGCAGATTGTTATATACTGATATATATATATATATTGTGAATTATAAAAATAGTGGTTATCAAAATTAAAATTCATAACACCATACATTTTAATACAAACACTCGATTACTTAATTACAAGATATGAAATAAAATTTAAAAGTTAAATATTTTAATTACAAGAATCAATAACAAACAATTTAAAGATTTGAAGGAATTATATTAAGTTTTTCTTTTTTTCAAAATAAAAAAGAAACGAAAAGACTAGGCATTATCCAAAGACTTTTTGGAACTTGGTACCCAAGAAGATGATCAGGTTCAGGTACGAAAATTACAGGAAGCTCTGCTATTTGATAACATAAATTTGTGGGACCATTTTGTAAGATTTTTGTGGTAGTATACAAAAAAGGTGTTCCTTTCACGAGAAGGCAAAGCTCGTTAATGAATTCTCTTACCTCATAATTAAACCGACATGTGAACGCTTGTAAAAAAATTTATCCTTTCGTCAAATTCACCTTAAATTTTTTACGGTGACTGGTGAGAAGTTACCAGGAAATGACATGGAGATAAAAGAGTAACGAGATTGAAGTAGATGTTTTATGAGGTTTTTTTTTATCTAATTTATTGATTAAAATTAAAATTTATTTAAATTAAATTATAAAGTAGATTTTTTTTCCCATAAATTTCTCAATTCAATTCTAATATCAGTAATATTTAATTCTAACGTGAATGATATTGATAATAAAATGAACTAATCAATGCATTTTTCAAATAAAAGAGACAAGATTGTACTTATAACGAAATCTAGAGACTAAATAATTATTTACTCTTGTTAAGTTTTTAATCCAAAGTGATAGAGTCTAGCATGATTAAATTAATCATTTGATAAATAAACTGCTGTAATTTTTTCTGTTTTAAATATTGGGAGGGAGATTCAAACATAGATTCAGCCGCAGAGCAGGAATATAATTAAAGATAAAGGGAGCGTAATTTTTTTTTTTTTCAAAAGTTAATCATGAGATTTATAAGTTTATATTGTTGTTGATATTCCAAAATAACCTCAAATGATGACTTCTTCAAAAATAGTTATGCAGTAACTTCAATTTTTTTTGAACTTCATAATAAATAATAACACTTCAAAATGGTAAAATATACGGCAGATAGAACATTACACAGTCAGCTTTCTTTATATATTACTGAAATCAAACTCAATTTTCCATTAAACTTAAAAGTAATAGTATATAATTTGCCCAAAAATTAATTTTTTACATAATTTATGTATGAACTTGCCAAAAAAAAAAAAAAAAATTTATGTATGAAACTTTGCCAAAAAAAAAAAAAAAAAAAAAGAAAGAAAAACCAATTTTTTTTACTAAAAAAAAAAAAAAAAAAAAAAAGAGAAAGAAAAACCAACTTTTTACTAAAAAAATAAAAATTTGATTTAAATAAAAAATAATTAAAACATTTGATTTAAATCAAATATTTAATTGAAAGTAATTAAACAAAAAAATAAATATTTTTTGATTATTCAATATAAAAGATTTTCCTAATTTTACAATTTTTTAAACCACATATTTCTTTAATTTATTTTTTAAATCAAAGACAATCCATTATAATTTGTTATAATTATTATTTATTTTTAAATAATTTTTCTTTCCTAATTTTAAAGTTCTTAAATACGTTCTTAAAAATTATTTTAAAAAAAAAGATAAGCTTTAATAAATGGTATAAAAAGTGATTTTTGAGCAAATAGTATGTTGCTTAAATTGATTGAGCTTTATTTTTCTTATCTTGTTAAGATTATAATACATTAAATTGTCATGTCTTAAGTGAATCTAACTCTCTAAGGAGTTTACTCCACAACTCGATAATGCGATCATCAGGTGAAATTTAATGCACTTCAACCACTAGAGCAAGCTATCATGGATTAAGCTTGTGTGTTTTTAATTATTTCTAGCCTAAAATTTCACTCAACCAAGCAAATTAGTAACTAATTAATGAATCTAGTCGTAGAAACTGCCATTGAATTATATTTTGTTTGGACTCAAACCGTCACAGACAATGGCGTTTTTAGTGCAGAAGCTATGTGAACTTTGAAAAAATTTTCGCTCCAAATATATAACACAACTTTATTAATTAGTTAAGAATCCCAGTAATTACAAGTTTTATTAGTTAAGAAATCCATAAAACACATAGCCATTGCTATAGAGGAAGAGAGTAAACAACTTAGTTACCCCTTGAAGCTTGGAGGACCAGAGCCCAGGTGCCCAACTGCAGTAGCATCAAGAGCTGATGAAGCAACATCTGATTGTAAAGAAGATGAAAAGAATGAACAATTTTTCTTCTCTCCCTCACTTAATTCAAATTTTTAGAATGAAATGAAATTGAACTCAGCTAAACTTAACTTGCATAACCTTTTATCATATCATATACAAAGCAAGTACTCTGCATCCTCTAGAAATTTAAACGGTAGAGCATGCATTAGTTTTCAGTAAACACGCGCCCCAACACATGTTAGCAGCAGAAGAAGAATAACTTCACACGTGGCTTCCACTTAATACATAATAAATTTTTGAATAAAATATTTTTCCCCCTAAATTATAGCCAAATGTGATTGTTTTGTCCCAAATATTTGGGTATTTAAATGAGGAATAAATTATCTTTTTCTTTAGTCTGTACTTTTATGTCTGTTCTATAATCTATCTATTTACATCGTATGTAAAAGTGAAAATGAGGAGGAAAAATAATAAGATTTTTTAAGTATTTTTAATTAAATTTTATATGTCTTATGATATCTTTAGTCATGATCAATTAAAAGATTATATTTTAAAAATATAAATAGTATTTGATTAATTATAATAATTTAATATTTGATTTATCTAAAGAATCAAATTAATATGGTTAGCTATTAATTAATTTGATTGATATGAATTATCTAAAAGATAAATTAATATAATTATCCATTTTAGTTAATTAATTTAATCAATATAACATATGATTATACAATTTATTTAATTAATTTAATAATTAAATTAATATGATTACCTATTTTAAATTAATAAAATGTATTTAAAAAATCAAAATAATATGATTATCTATTTTAGTTTATTTATTTATATAATATAATTTATTTTAAACAATTAGCAAATGTGATTAATAAAGTAATAAATATCCTAGAGATGTTAAAAAAAGCATTGAAGAAATTGAGATGACTCTGGTTCTCTCTGGGACTCCAGCGCTGCAACCTGCCCCGTCCACAGAGGAAAATGCCCAGTTGCATCACAGCAAAAAGAAAATTCCAAAAAAATGCCAATCCTAATGACCAGGATGGACAGGGTAAGCTTGTACAGGGTATCTCTTTTCGGGATACACTACTGAATAAAATAGTCAACTCGGAGATGATGGATTATGATTTGAGTGATGATTCTTCGAATGAGGAGTGTGGTCACGATCGAGAGGATTCGCGGGATTAGAAGGATGAAATCCGCCCTAGGATACGATTATCTGATGAGGAAAAGAGACGACTAAGGCGTCCTTGGAAACGTTCCTTGATAGTTAAGCTATTAGGGAAAAATATTGGTTTCACCTATGTGAGGAAACGAATAAAAGAATTGTGGAGACTTGTATCCCCTATGGATGTAATTGCATTAGAAAATGGGTTCTATTTGGTGAATTTAATTATGTGGATGATTATGATTATGCGTTACTGGGAGGACCATGGATGATTGTTGGAAATTATTTGTCTATTCGACGTTAGCATGCAGACTTTGACCCATTTTCAGCAGTGTTGGAAAAGCTGATGGTTTGGATCAGATTTCCTTGCCTTCCAATAGAGTACTATGATTCAGACTTTTTAATGTGGGTGGGAGCAAAAATTGGAAAATCAATTCGTGTTGATACAAACACAAGCTCAGTAAGTAGAGGAAGGTATGTCCAAATGTGTGTTGAAATCAACCTAATAAAGCCCTTAGTATCTAAATTTCAATTGCGTCGGAGAATTCGCCGTGTTGAATATGAAGGGCTACATTTGGTTTGTTTTCCTGTGGAAAATATGGACATGCAGTTGGGAAGTGCCTTGCTAAAGGTGAGCTTGGGAATCGATTTCAGGAGGATTCGCAAGAACTGCTAGTGGAAAGGGAGGAGATTATCTAATGGGGGTTCTTTATTGATGGCGTGTACTGAGTTCTTTTTATTGATTTTTTCTATGATTATTATTCCCTGGAATTGCCAGGGGGCGGCATCCTTGAATTTTCTGCTTGCTCTTAAGGAATATAGACATTTATTTAACCATAGTTTGGTGTCCTTGTTGGAACCTAAAATAGGTGGTGACAATGCTAATAAAGTATGTTTGCTTTTGGGATTTCAGAATTGGCTTCGGGTTGAAGCTGTTGGATTTAATGGGGGTATCTAGTTTTATGGTCTAACGATATTTTTTCTATTTAGTTAATTCAGATGCATGCTTAGTTTATGGCCTATGTAATCTTGATGAAGACTGGTGAGGTTTGGAATGTGGGGTTTGTTTATGCTAGTCCTGTCGTCCATCTCCGGAGAATTTTATAGTCTAAAATGCAATTGCTTTCTATTGATTCTTTGGATAACTGGATTGTAATGGGAGACTTCAATGTTATAATTGGCAAGAATGAACAGTTAGGATATTCTTTTTCTCAGACAACAAGGTCTCAAGACTTTAATAGTTGGATTTTTTTCTCAGAGTCTGTTAGACTTGGAGTTTAATGGGTCTCCTTTCACATGGAGCAGAGGAAATGGAGTGGTGACTCGTAAATGTGCCAGATTAGATAGGGCCTTGTGTTCTCCTTCCTGGAAACTTCTATACCCGGATGTTCTGGTTCATCATCCTTCTAAGTTGTACTCAGACCATTGTCCTATTATTGTTGAAGTTATTGCTCAGTGGCAAAGTCATCCTCCTTTCCACTGCCAATTAGCATGGTTCAAACATCCTTCCCTTACTAATGCTGTCAGACACCTTTAATCTTTTGATAAGCCTATTTTGCAAAGTCCGAATCAGTTAAGGTGAAGATTAATCTCTTGGAGTCACTCTTCTTTCAGTTGCTGGGAATCCATTCCTCATCACCACAATGTCATTAAACAAGTAGAATTATATTTTTGTATTTTATCAATGTACTTGTTTATTTCTCAAGATGGATATATTATATCAACAAAAATGAAAATTGTCTATTGAGATGGGTCGAGAATGAGAAATGACATTGTTTTAAGTTTTACTATCATTTATAGGGATAATGTGTGTGTGTATATATATATATATTGTAATCTGAGTTGTAGGGAATCCATTCCCCTTCACCATAATGATATTAAACAAGGAGTAAATAAGTAAAATGGATAAAAAAAATTGTATTTTTGTATTTTATCAATGTGTATGTTCATTTCTCAAGATAGATATATTATATCAATGTGTCTATTCATTCCCTAAGATGCTTTTTATTAATTTTGTGTATAAAACATAATTTAAGATTGAAATCTCTAAATATGACCTTGAAGAATAAGTGCAGAAATTTTGTCTACTTTAGTTAACTGCATAAAATCTGGTTAGCTTAGATCATGACTTCACAAATTGATTTCATCAATGAGGTGAAGCAAACCAAGATACAGTGAAATCTGAAAGTGTATATGGTACGATTGTCGCAAGTTCATGAACGTAATAACCCCAGTAGTCATTCTCTCTTTAGATGTTACTATAGAATGGAAAGGTTTTTAACTAAATCTCTTTTGATATATTATATGTTATCTTTTGATATTTTACAAGAGGATTTAACATGATATTTGAATTGAATTATATTTGAATGATATATTTCAATGATATTTCTGCAGTTAAATAAAGTAATCTATATGTTTATACAGATAGGACCATTTATTTACCGAAGGGTTAATCATTATGCAGGAAATATTGTATATATATAATATACTTTTCATGAGTTGTTTTATTGATTTTATATGAAAATAACCGAGTTTGGCTCACTATGGTTTATACCATATTTTAAAGCTTTTTTTCAACACAGTGTAGATGATTTTGCTGCAACAATTTATTATAATTATAAAATCTATCATAGGGTATACTACCCAACGCACAGTTATCAGCTATATTGACACGAATGTTGGCTATAAGCCGAGTTCTTTCATTGATCTCTTTTTAATGGTAAAACATTAACTCTTTTTCAGGAATTTTTGAAAGAGAGGCTGATTTTTTTAATTTTTATCTTCATTATATTTTTTTTTCAAAGACTATTATTCTAGGGATCTATATATAAAGTAAAAATTTTCTTACTTAAGATCAAGATATTTAATTAAGTTTGATATTCGATAATTCATTTTAATTAACATCTTGATAGTCATATTCATAGTAATGGTCATTGTTCTGAAAATCGGATCGGATCGGTTAATTAGACCGGTTTAACCAGAAATCAGACTATGGTTCAATTCGAGTTACATAAGAAAATCGAAAGTTTAAAAGATCGACTTGAATCGGTAAAAAGATGAGCTAAAAATCAGTGAACCAAACCAGTTAAAAATCGGTTCAATTCAAATTCTGAATTTTCTATAAAATGTGGGTCTTTTTAAAACTTGGACCACTTAAAAATTGAGCCCACTGATTTTCTGGCCTCTTTATTTCTAAATCTAAAGTCCTAATATGTTAATTAAAATAATTAAATTGTCTAACTTTAAAACCACATATGAAAATTAATAATATATTTTGTGGTAATTAATTAATTTTTTAGTATTAAATTTAGTCATATTTTATTCTTTTTGTTTAAAATTATTTATTAATTATTTATTCTTTTTATAAAAGTCAAATTTGAAACTGTTTTTTATTTGATATCAAAGCTTTCATTTAACCTATATTTTCAATTTTATTTAATAAATATGTTTAAAAACATTATAAATAAAAATCCGGTTGAACAGTATTGAATCCAATCAATCCTCCAGTCCAGTAAACCCCTACCTTCACCGGTTTACTAACCAGTCTGGTTCTCATAATGCTGGTTATGATTCTTTTTAGTTTTATGAAAATTTTTCATGGTTTGATGAAAGGATTTAATCACTATAAACCTGAAATTGCATAATAAAAAGATAGGTTGTTGAAATTTTCTGACAATAATTGTTATCAATTAGTGCATATATGTACATTTGAATATCAGTAGAGGGGTTGAAGAGACAATATTTTCATCTCCACAGACTGTCTCCAGTCTTTTATTTGTATAAAATATAGACAGACAAACTAAGTATTATCATCTGCTTAGTTAACTGTGAGTATAATAAGCTAGAGATAAAACTAATATTTATCTAGTATACTTGAATGGTAATATATATATCTGAGTAATTACTGAGTAATTAAACCATATCAACAAAAGAGAAAAGGACCGTTTAATTACTCAGATATTAAGTTGAATTTTATAAATTATAAATTAATAAACATATCATACATATTTTAGTTTTATGATTATAAAATTTTTCAATGGTTTTGATGAAAAGAGAATTTAAATACACTACTAAACCCTGAAAATTGCTATTATTATTTAAAAATGTCATAGGTTGTTAGAAAATTTTATCTGAGCGCAAGGTAACTTGTTATCAAATTAGTGCATTATGTAATATTTGAATATCAGGTAGAGGGGCTTGAAGAGACAATAATCTTCATCTCCACAGACTGTCTCCAGTCTTTTATTTGTATTAAAATATAGACAGACAAACTAAGTTATTATCATCTGCTTAGTGGTAAACTGTGAGTATAAATAAGCTAGAGAAAGTAAAACTAATAATTATCTAGTATACTATGAATTGGTAATATATATATCTGGAGTAATTATTTTTGCGTAATTTTAAACCATATCAACAAGAAGAGAAAAGGACACGTTTAATTACTCAGATATTAAGTTTCGCAATTTTATAAATTACCCTAATTATTATAAAAAGCATATCATACAATATTAAAACCTTTTCTGATACCAACAAAAGAGAAAAGACCGTTTTAATTACTCAGATATTAAGTGAATTTATAAATTATAAATTTAATAAACAATCATACCATAATTTAAAAACCTATTATAAGCTCATGAACTAAACAAACGATCATTATCAATATACATATTAATCAAGGAGATTATCTATTAATCATATATGGTCAAATAATTAACTATTATCAAATTAGGAGTTTATAATCATATAAATCATGTACTTTATTTATCTTGGCGTACGTAGCGTTGTAGCACAAGGGTTTCCCTTGAGTTTATTCAATTGTCAATGTAGTAAGCCAACACCCCAGGAGGTATGTGTTTCCAGCTGTTATATACCAAAGATTTATTTAATGAGCTGAAATTAGTATTTTGTTTCACGATGAATGACATAAACGGAAGAGAAATGATATTTCTTATTGTGTGGCGTAAGATCACACTAAGGCAGCTGCAACCAACAGAGGCCCCATACTAGCGTTTATTACAATAATCAAAAACTCAAAAGTCCATTAATTTTATATATTATTTATCAATAACTACCATATCTGGATAGGACCTTCAAAACAGAGGGACTCTCGCGTCACATCTCGCTTTATGTTCTAGTCTCAAGCGTGACTCCTAATAAAGAATTCTTGGAAATTTAAAAATCTAGCATCGTCTATACTACTGCAAGTAATTAGGCTAGTATTAATCTTGTGCATTGCGTTTTAAAGGTTTTATATTCCACTACTCTCTGGAAATTCACATTCCTCATATATGTACGACTATATTTATATTTTTTACTTTTATTGATGTTTGCAAGTTTTAGAAGACCAAAGAGTTTATCCTTTCAAAAAGGTTTTTACTTAATGAAAATCTCGTGTGTCTTCGGTTTTTTCAATATAACATAAATCAGTTTAAATAAATTAAATTTAGAAATTT
Organism: Jatropha curcas; assembly: GCF_014843425.1. The sequence goes on from NW_023590846.1 coordinate 962,324, forward strand.
TATAAAATTTGTTCTTTATCTACTTTAGGAATTGTTCCCGCGTTCATCAATAAGCCCTATTTATTCTAAAATCTTAGGTAAATTAATTCATTTCTATTTATTACCCTTTTTTATTTCGGAAGTTATCGAGGTCTTTCAGATCTATGACTACTAGCCGATCTACATAATAAAGGATCCATTTATTAGATAGCATAGACGATTTTTAATGACAGTTTTGGTCCGGTTATACTAAAACACAAAGGGAATCCAGGTTATTGATATCTCAAGAATTCGGGCCAGGTTATACCCTTCAACTGCCCTACCAAATCGGGACTTACAGCACGGTTTCAAAATAGGCCACTTACTGTATCTGATATCTCAAATGGATCCTAGATGTATAGTTCAGTGTGAACCATATCAAGATTTAACCTGATGATATCATTTATTAAATTTGGAGTCTTTATATGTATTACCCGTTTAGCAGTTTCTAAATCCTTAGGCTCTGATCCAACAAAAGAGAAAGGGACCGTTTACAAAAGAGAAAAGGGACCGTTTAATTAACTCAGATTCAGATATTAAGTTGATTTTTGAAGCATTTTGACATAAGGAGTATAAATTGAATAAAGCATATCATTACATTAATTATAAGACGTATATTGGAAGCAGCAACTAAACTAAAACGGAATTCATTACTCAACTTTATACCATATTTAAATTCAAAATTTATCTATAAAGCAACGACCAAACAATCATTTAATATATATGTTCAAATCAATATGTACTCCCATTTACCCCTCTCCGAACCAACAATCGACACAATTATCCATAGGATTTATAATCACATATAAATCATTTACTATTATCTTGGTACGTTAGCGTTGTAGCACAAGGTTTCCCTTGTTTTATCAGAGTGGCAATTATCAAGTGCAATGATAAACACCAGGAGGTTATGTGTTTCCAGCTGATATACCAAAGAATTTTAATTTGAATAGTATTTGTTTATGAACATACAAGAAAGAATGATATTTCTGATGTGGAAGATCACACTAAGGTGCAACCACAGAGCATACTTATATAACAATCAAAACTCAAACCAATTTAATATTTATCAATTAACTCAACCAATAATTGATTTTATTTTAATTAAGGTTTAGGGTTCCTGCAACCTTAGCCTGGGATCCCCAGAACTAAGTCAGAGTGTAGAGGGAGAAGAGAATGAAGCCTTTAACAGGGCTTTAATAAGTAGCAATTTATATTTACTAAAATAAATAATTGAAATAACAAAATAGTATTACAATATTATAGTATTACAATATTTAAATACAAATATTAAACTTTAAATGATAAACTTAAGCTAGTTTTAACTTACAAGAATTTTAAGACTTTCCACTTGTAATCCTTTACAATCGAACTGGGAAAGGAGGGAGATAGTTTAGGGAGAGAATGACTACGCCTATATTGAAGTATACGCTATATTATGTGATTACATGCGATGCCTTCACAAGGGGAAAAGGCTCCCTTAAATAAAATTTTTGGAATCTTTACTATTTACTTTTACTGTTGGTGATTACTGTTGGTGAACAGTAGTCTCTGTCGGAGAATCTCTACTGTTTGCTTTTACTGTTGGTGAAGTCTCTGTCGCGAGAAATCGTCTAACTATTTGCTTTTTACTAGTTGGTGAACAGTAGTCCTCTGTCGGAAAATCTCTACTGTTTGCTTTTTACTGTGCCAAAGTTGACTTTACTGTTGCTGAATAGAATCTTTACTGTTTTCTGAGTTGATTTTGCTGTACCGACCGGTCCTTGACTTTTGCATAAGTATGGCCTTTTAACTAAAAACTTGTGTTGCCGCTTTGATTGGGGTTTTACATAATAGTGAAGGAATAAAGGTTCCTTCTGCCTGTTACAAATTTGATTCAGAATAAGATGAGGACGATGAGTTGTCCTTCTTTTCTTTTTAGCTTTTCTTTTCTTTTATTTTTTCCTTCTGTTTTTAACTTCTTTTTTCTTTCCTTTTCTTTTTTACCTCTTTATCTTTGGATTTTTATGATATCGCTAGTCAGCACTTTCTTTCACTGAATGAACTATGATGAGGGATGATGGTAAAACGATTTTACCCTTGCTATTTATGGTGCTGTAGTGTTTTTTGAAAGATTTACTGGAGGATGCAGTTTGGGCTTTACTGGTGGATGGTTTTTATGGCTGGTTTGAACTGGTTGATTAGTTGTTCAGACATCTCTTGACAGATCAATCTATTATTCTGTCTGGTGGTTTTGCTGCAGCTAATCCGGCCTGACATGCTGGGCTTTTGGATACCAAACTGAGGGGTTGATCCTGAATAGCTAATGTATGGGCATAGCGTTAAAGCTGGTTTAGATGGCTGGATAGATTTATTGCGAATCCATTGACTGAATTTATGTTCAAGTGTGGAAGTTCTTCGAATGATCCCCACCATTTTATTTTATGTCTTTTCATGTATCAATGGGAATTTTGCTTCCGGAAACATACTGATAATTCAAAATACCATGATAAACCATGTGAGTGGAAGAAGGTCATTACAATAATACATCAAAAAAGAAGGAATCATGAAACTGCTTCAGTTTAGTTTATAATGGGTTTTAAAGAACTGTTGACAAATAACTGATATCATGAGACATGAATTTCCTCCGAAATTCCTGTTAGAACTTGCCCACCACGTTAACACCAATTATGGATTTTAAATCAGTGCGTATATTTGATCAAATATATTAACCGATGAATGAGTAGTGTGGTGGGATTTTAAAGACAAACGAATATCGTATTCCCACGCTTTTTATAATCAAAATTAATTATAACTCATATATATTTATGTAATCCTCTTTAAAATTTTACTGGCGTTACTAAAGAAGATACGGGCCAATCCTTAGGATGGATGACGCTGTTTTATTCTTTAGTAGTAAGAGTAAGAAATTATTCCATTGTTTATCAAAAGTATGTTGAGTTTACTGATTCAAGTATCTAACTAATAGATTATTATAATGAGGCCTGAGGTTTTGACAAATCTGTTGGCCCATAAAAAAAAACCAATTCTCAGGATAATAATTTTTTATAATTTCAAGGATTAGTATGATATAAACCATCCTTCAACTTCGATTCAAAATCAAAAAATTTTTTATCAAAACCATTTATGTATATTATCAGTAAGTTTATATTTGGATTTTTTTGGCAAATCCACAGCCATCAACGGAATTGATACTCTTTACTGTCTACCTTTGAGACAGAGTACCGTATTCAAGGCGGATACGGAATCGCTTAGATTTAGAAGACATACCTGGGTCCTCTGTGGAGAGGATGCCCATCCCTGCAGTGCTTTAATTTACTTCAGGAGATTGAGAAATTGCCTCAATCCCATTTTTAAGTTCTTAGAGAAGTGGTTCAGTGTTTAAGGTTTTACTAAGACTTCAGATTGCTCAGAAAAGCTTTAGTTGGGGAGTGCCTGAATCTTTGTTTAAAATTTCCATCCCTATATCCTTCTTTCTTCCCATTGTTCTGTAAGAAATTCTCTATTAAGAAAGTCTGGAATAATTATCATTGCCTTAATATACTCATTCAAAATTGGAAAAATAACTTAGAAACGCTTCCATCGAGCAAAAGATTTGTTAGGCAAGGTTTGGGACATCTTTATGCAAACTTCTTTGCAATTTACAATCCAATACGAAAGTAAAGAAAACTTTTTGATTAAAAATCAAGATTGGAATTTATTTATACAAATAACAACACTTAAAATTCCTTGTTAATGGTAGATAATTTAATTGAGTTGGAAGTTGAAGTCCAATGACCTGAAGTATATTGGATTATTCTTTCTTTACCATTAATTTTTTGTTTTAAAATGCCTCCATAACCAATATTATAAGCATCAGTTTCAACAATTTTAAAAGCATTAGGATCAGGAATATATAAGTAAGAAATTTCTTTTACTAATGATTTTATCTTTTTTACGAGTTGAGTATGCTGAGTTGTCCAAGGACGAGCATTTTTACAAAGTCTATTATGTAAAGGTTTTATCATGCAATTTAAATTTGGATAAAAATCAATTACATAATTTAAACAACCAAGAAAACGTTATAATTGGGGTTTATTAGGAAATTTCATCAGGAAATTTTCCACCAAAAACAAGTGCTCTTTCTATAGGTTGAATCTTACCTTGTTCTATATAATGACCTAAAAATCTTATTTTAGTTTTAAACAAATCCATTTTACAGTTTGAAAAAGTTTTATCTTTTTGGCAGAAACGACCAAGCCATTCTGTTGCGCTATATTGATGAATTTTAAATGTTTAAAATGATCTTCTAGAGTTGTACTAAATATAAGCACATCATCAATATAAACAATACAAAATTTAGAATATGGGTTAAAAATATCATACATATTCCACATCAGAAATTAAAAGGGTAATAAATGGGGTTCTCACAGTGTGACCTGTGACGAAATACTGGCTCTTACCCTACCAGGACCCCGGGCGGCTAGCCACCGCGGGGGTTGGCCTTGTCGTGAGGCAAGATATGGTGGCTGTCTGTGCCTTTGGCCGGGTCCCATGCCGTAAAACATGTTCTGAGGTATCTCAAGTGGTCGCTGAAAAATCCACGGTTTTATGGGAGGCTGTATTTAATGGTTTATAATTTATTACTATTCTGGGAGCACCACGTTCTATTTCAGCGTTTTTATTCACATAAAAAGAGCCATGGGCTTCTAGATTTAGAAATTAATTTTTTATTAAGTAAATCTTGAATTTCATTTTTACAATGCGTCAATCCAATTCAGGGACTCGACTCATCTGAATTGGCCTAGCTTTAGTTTTAATGGTTTTTTCATCAAAATCTTTTTCATATGGTAAGTCCACTATGTGTTGTTTACGATCCCAAAAAGCATGTGGGTGGTCAGCACATAATTTGTTTTCCATAAAATTTTTTAGAGTTGAGATTTTATTTTGGATATCATCAGAATTTAATTGGTTTTTAATTCTATTTAAACATGCATTATTTTTCAAATCTTTTAAGTTTTCTTCTTTGGATTTAATTAAAGAATTTATTTCTAACATTTTAATAGAATGAGCTTTTAACAAATTTAATTGTTTCTTTTTAGGAGGTTTTTCCCTAAATTCCAATTGAGCTTTGCAATTTTTTTATTTAATTTAAAATTACAATCCTCTTTAACTGTAATATGGTGTATGAAGAATTTATAAATGGAGTTGCCCTAATATTACCATATAATTTATTCTAAGGTTGAAAGTAAAAATTTACTGTGTTTAATTTTCTAAGGCCTGAATCTATGATTATCGCATCTGTTTTCCTATAATTTCAAGTTTAGATTGTTGGCTGATACTTAATTTCACTAGTTTTTAACCAATATCTTTTAGGAAACTAGATCAATTTTATTTACAGTTCTAAATCTGCACCTTGTGTCAAAGAGTTGCAATCGCATTTATCACAAAATCATTTATTGAATGTTTATTTTACAATATTTCGTTTTTGAAGTTGATTTCTTTGTAATAATTGAGAAATTACAGTCTATTATCTTCATCTAATTCATTTATTTTTAAACTTACTCTCTGGTTCATCTGTCTGCTGAGGAAGAACTGAAAAGGAAGAACTAGAAATAAGTTGGGATTCTAGTATTTTTATTTTTTTAGAGTTTTGTTGAAGTTGGGTTTTTAATTCTTTTACTTCATTTTTTAGCATCTTAATTTCTTTATATAATTCTTTAGTATATTCATCCATATCGACCTTTTTAGGTTGATTTTTATTTAAAATGGTAGTTAAATCATAAGTATTAGACTGAATTTTAGGAGTAATATTTTTTACGGCATCTTCGTCTTCAAAACTTTTTATTAGTTTTTTAAGAAGTTTAGCTCTAATTTCTTGATCTTCAATTCCATTAACTACTGTTAATAAATTACTTTGATCTTTAGTTAAAAGAAAATTTTTGATGAACTGGGAAAGAACTTCGTAAGTAGATTCCTAATTCATCTAATTTGCAGTTCAGTATAGCTAGACTGTTGAGAATTTACTGTGATAATTCTACAGCTGTCTAACTTCTCTAAGAATGATAGGTATTCTAAGGGTGCAAAACACATGGATTTAAAGTACTTATCTATGAAAGAAGAAGTACAAAAACATAAAGTGTCAATTAAGCATATTAGTACTAAAATTTAGATGTGTGTCCTTTTTTACCACAATTATAACAAGTCAAATTTTTATAAGAAGTTTTAGTTGTAGATTTAGAAGGTTGTTTATTTTTGTGTCCATGAGAAGGTTTTGTCTTCTTTTTACTATAAAATTTATCTTGACTAGGTGTAGACCTATATTGTCTTTTATAATATTTATTTCTATAATATTTTTTAGGTTTAGTTGTATTAGAACATTGACCATCACATCTTTGGTTTGATGTAAGGTTATAATCAAATTGTTTACAAAATGATCTTAATTCTCTTTTAGTTTTCTTCATTTCATATTGTAATTTTCTTTGAAGTTTTAAATCTTGACAAATTTGTAATCCTTCTTTTTGAACTATACTAATTAATTGACCATAAGTTAATTTACTATAAGGTATAGGTTGTCCATACTGTTGTTTTATATGATTTCTAACTTTTTCACCCAAAAAATAAGGTAATCCAGCCAAAAACTTTTCTTTCCAAAAGCTTTGGTTAGAATCTTCCCTTAACATTAATAGTTTGGAGAATGAAAAGAGAAGCATCCGCAACTGAGTTGACAAAGCCAGAATGAATTAAAAAGTGACGGAGCTCACGGTACCAGGCACGAGGTGCTTGTTTGAGACCATAGATGGCTTTGTGAAGTTTGCATACATGTTGAGGGTGGTCAGGATCAATGAAGCCAGGTGGTTGCGTCATATAGACAGCATCAGTGAGGGATCCTTGAAGAAATGCGTTATTGACATCCAATTGCCGAAGACACCAACCACGACTGACAGCTAAGCTGAGAATGAGACGCACCGTAGTTGGCTTGACGACAGGACTAAAAGTATCATGGTAGTCAATGCCAGGTCGCTGTTGGAATCCTTTGGCAACGAGCCGAGCTTTATACCTGTCAATTGAACCATTAGATAAATATTTTGTACGAAAAATCCACTTGCAGCCAACAATGTTTTGTGTGGAAGAGAAGGGAACTAGTTCCCAAGTCCCATTACGAACTAAGGCGTCAAATTCCTCAGACATAGCAGCACGCCATTTTGGATCCTTCATGGCTTGGTTGACAGTCGTAGGTGGCAAATCAGAGTGGGGATGGAGTTGGGCAGTGAGATTGAGTTTGGTGATGGGTTTGGATATATTGTTTTTGGAGCGTGTGACAATGACACGCGGTGGAGTGGCTGGTGAGGGTTCTTGAGCTTGGTCGATGCCCGGTGATGAGGATGGAGCAGCTTGGGGCGAAGGATCATCAGAAGGGGGAGTTGAAGTAGAGGTCACCGGTGATGTGTGGAGCGTCGGCAAAAATGAGATGGTAGAGGACCAGTCAGAGACAGTAGCATTAGTGGGTCGTTCAAGATATGTCTGGAGGGAGGTGAAAGGAAAGATGGACTCTACAAACTTGACATGGCGGGAGGTGTACAGCTTTTTGGACTGTGGATCGTAACAAAGATAGGCACTTTGGGTGGAAGAGTAGCCAAAAAAGACACAGGGGGTTGAACGGGGTGCGAGTTTATGTGGTGAATAGGGACGTAACCATGGATAGCAAAGACATCCAAAGCTACGGAGTTTCGAGTAATTAGGGCTGTGACCAAAAAGCTTGACATAGGGTGATGAGTATTGAAGTGTGGGTGTGGGCATTCGATTGATGAGATAGACTGCAGAGGAAAAGGCATAAGGCCAATATGATAAAGGAATGGAAGCATGGGTAAGAAGGGACAAGCCTGTTTCAACAATGTGACGGTGGCGACGCTCGGAGAAACCATTGTGCTCAGGTGTGTGAGGGGGTGATGTAAGGTGGGATATGCCATTGTTGGCGAGAAAGGAAGCGAGAGCCCGAAATTCTCCGCCGTTGTCCGAGTAAAGAGTTTTTATTTTTAATGAAAAATGATTTTCAATGAGGGCTTTGAATTTGATAAAAACATCATGGACATGTGATTTATGTTTAAGAGGATAGAGCCAAATATATTTGGTGAAGTGATCGACAAAAATGACATAATATTTGAAACCATCAGTAGAGTGAAGTGGAGAAGTCCAGACATCAGAAAAAATAATTTCTAGAGGATGTGAACTAATAATAGTTGAGAGGGAAAACGGAAGTTTGTGACTTTTATTACATTGACATGAATTACAGGATTCAAAAGAAGACGAAGGACCAGAGACATCTAAATGAAAATTGGAAGCAATGTGATTGTAGATTGGAGCTGACGGATGGCCAAGCCTATGATGCCATACGGAGGATGTAGTTCTGACACTAGAAAAGGCTAAAATTGGAGCAGTTTGTGTAGAGGATGCCGACCACTCATACACACCACCATTACTGTGACCTTGTTGAAGAATTGCCCCCGTACGAAGATCCTTCACAAGAAAAGAATCAGGTAAAAATTCAATAGAAGTGTTATTGGTGCGGCAGAATTGAGAAATAGAAATTAAATTTCGTTGGATTTGTGGTACACATAAAACATTGGTTAGAGTAAATTTATGTGTGGGAGTGTAAAGTGAATGAGAACCAGTGTGTGTAATGGGTAGCCCTGTTCCGTCGCCAATCACAATATCATCAGGGCCATCATACGGACTATGGAGAGAGAGATTGGCAATGTCAGCAGTGACATGGTGGGATGCGCCACTATCAAGGAGCCAATTCTGATTTGCTGAGTTGCCGACAGTGGTTGTGTGAGCCTGTGGTTGCCATGGAGATGTTTGGGATGTTCTCGGTTGCTGAGAAGATGGTAGGAATTTCTTGAAGTCAGAGCATTGCATGACAGTATGTCCTTTGGTACCACACCACTGGCATTTTCCAAGGTATGGTCGTGGTGGAGGGCGATTTGGGTTGTTGGAAGAGGAAGAGGGAGATGGGGACCAAGGTTGGCCGCGCTGAGATTGTCTCTGGTGGTGATGTCTGGATTGAGTGAGATTGGCTGTGGCTGGGAAAGGAGTGGAATCAGCATTGTGGACTCTGAGAGAAAGTTCTTTGTTGATGAGTTTCTCGTGAAGTTCATCAAAGGAAATTGGTGTGTCGCGTCCATTAACGGCTTCGATGACTGATCTATATTCCTCGTCAAGGCCATCGAGAATCGTTTCGATGAGATCTTCAGGATCCATGGGTTTACCAAGGGCAGCCAGTTCGTCAGCTCGTGTTTTGATGGACTGCATGTAGTCGGTAATTGATCGTGTACCCTTGCTGGTGTGTTTAAGTTGGTTTTTGATTTGTTTGATGTGGCCACGGGAGGGCTTGGCATAAGTGTTGGCGAGAACTTGCCATGCTTCAGCGGAGGTTTTAGATTGGGTGATTAGAGGAACAAGGGTATGTGAAAGTGAGCCAACTAGAGCACCAAATATCAGTTTATCTTGGCGAAACCATGTGAGATATGCTGAGTTGGGTGATGTGATTGTGTCGGCTGTGATAGTTGGTGGGGGAGCAGGATAAGATCCATCAATGAATTTGTATAGATCGTATCCGATGAGCAGAGCTTCCATTTGAAGTTTCCATGATAAGTAATTTGTGGAGGTGAGTTTGATGGCGTTGGTAATGTTGATGACAGTAAGAGGCTGGTCTGGTTGTTGTGTGTTGGGGATGGTAACTTGATTGCTCGTCATTAAATACACGACAGCAGAGAGGAAAGAAAGAGAGAAAAAAAAAAAAGGAAATATGTTATGATCAAGGGCTCTGATACCATGAAGAAGTGGGATGAGTGAAGGCCATTCTTTTCATTAAGGCTCAAGGCATATAAATAATACTTTTGCAGATAAGAGATAAGCTATAACTAATAAATTACAAGATTTAAAGAATAACTACAGCTAGGATATTAGCAGAATAACAAAGTGCAGTTACAATAGAAATGACAGCTATTCTTAACAATATTCAGTTGTGGGAGCTTTATCTTTGTCAATAATAACGTGCTTGGAGTGGGTTAGACGATTAGATTAGATTATAGGTTAAAAAAATTATTAATTACTAGTCATGTATATGGGCGATGCGTGGACTGTATTATTTTATATTTTTAAAACTAGTGTTAGAACACGCGCGATTCGCGTAATAATATTAAATGATAAAATAATTTTTTATAACTTCGACACAAATATAACATAGATATGAGCACGACACATTTAACCCGCTTAATATCATAAATAGGTTAAATGAGTCGTATTGACCCATATAAAAGTCATGTAATCCACTTAATATTATAAATAAGTTGAGTGGATGTGTTGACTAATATACTACCCACTTAACCTGCTTATAGTATTTTTAACTTTTAACCTATTTAACTCCAATCATATTTAAAAATAAATTTTCACACCTAACATGAATAAATTCTTCAAGATTCATAATTAAAATAAAAAAAGTAACACAACAATAAAATTTAAATAGGTTTTAGTTGGAGTATTTATACCTCTGTACTCTTAATAAACGGTTCACTTGCCTAATTGCGTGTCAACCCACTACACAACACGTTTATATTTGTGTCATAAATGGATGACTCGTTTATGACACGAACTCGTTTAACCTCAACTCTAACCCATTTATTTCACGTGTCAGGCAAATTGTGTTCGCGTGTCGTGACCCATTTCGACACCCCTAATATGACCTGCATCAAAAAATGCACACACATTATTAATGTATTTTTCAATAATAATAATAATTTTGAGAATTTAATTAATTATATTCGTTAACCCAACATCTAACCCAGTTATTTCACGTTGTCAGGCAAATTGTGTTCGCGTGTCGTGACCAATTCTAATGATGACCTGCATCAAAATGCCACACACAATTATTATGTATTTTTCATAATAATAATAATTTTTGAGGAATTTAATATTGAAATAAGAAATTAAGTATTTTTTTTATTTTATGTTTATGATTTATTATAAATGATTTTTTATTCATTTGAAATATTAATGTGTTACACTTATTTAGTATAGTATGTCCTAAGCGTGTGAATCTCCTACTTTTAAAAATTATCGTATCGTCTACGTTATCGTATCGCGTGATGAAATGCTTCTTTTAATTTATTTTTGTATATTTTTTATTAATGAATAATAAGAAAAAATAAGATGGGACTAAATTTTTTTAGAAAAAACTTTTGTTACTTATTGTTTTTGGATATAAAAAAAATAAAATTATTTTTTCCCTATAAATTTATGTTTATAGTTTTTTATTTTTCTTCTAATTTGAAGAGAAAATTATCGGAATTCTTTTCTCTTATATTCCTTTCTTATTTCCAAATAAAATAATTTCTTCTTATTAATATTAGTTTAGTTTTTTTCCTCATACATGATATTATCTAGAAATATAATATTTTTTTTCCTTGTAATCTGCACGATACGCAGGATAATATTAAAAGATGAAATAGTAACCTTATAACATTCATTCAAAAAATAGCTAAAAATTTATAATAAACTGCATACAATCTGTTCTGCTATACCGAAAGTATGGCAATGCTAAAGAATATTGCTATAAGTATCATTGCGAAGCTTTTCATAAGGTATGCAATAGCAAAGTCATGCATGGTTATACTAACATAAAAATGCAATACACATATTAATATATTTTCAATAATGAGTAATAATTTTGAGAATTTAGCTAATTATATTGAAATAATAATTAAGTTACTTCTTTTATTCTTATTTTTATGATTTATTATAAATGATTGTTTTGTTTAATAAATATTAATTGTATTAACTTATTTTGGTAGTATGCTCTAAGCGTCCGCCTCCTGTAGTGTGGATTGTACTACCTTTTTTTTTTAAAAATTTGTGCAGTATCTGATTTTCAATGCAAACAATTAGCTCCTGGTTATTATGAGACCTACTCTATTACACCAAGCTATTCAACCCCAAACTTTTTTTTTTTTATTTATCAATAAAAAATGAATTTTTTAAATTTGTTTTTATCTATTGAACTTTAAGAAATTAAGTTTTTATTTGTGTCATTTATATTATTTAATAAATTATTGTTGTATTTATTTGAAATAATGTTAATATATTACTTATTATAGGTACCTAGTGTCCACTAAGCGTGCTGGATGTACTACCTTTTTAAAATTATTGATCTCATATAAATTATTATAATCTTCGTGTTCTAGTGTTTAGTACAACCTAACTCCTAGTATATGAGACCTAATATCTATATACCAGCTAACCTAGTATATGAGACTATTCTATATACCAAGCTAATCAACTAAGATTTTTTTATTACCAATAAAAATGAAGTGTTTTTTTTTTAATTTACTTTTTTGTCATTGAAATAAGAAATTTAGTGTTTTTTAATTTTATGTTTATTATAAATGATTGTTTATTTATTTGAAATATTAATATATTATTTATTTAGTGTTGTGTATTTTAAGTGAGTGAATGTCCTATATTTTTTTAAAAACTATCGTATCTCATATGTTTCATATCTCATGTCCCGTTTCCGTACAACTCAGGTCTTGATATATGAGACTACTTTATACACCAAGTTAATCAACCAAATTTTTTTTATTACCAATAAAAAATGAAGTATTATTAAATATTTTTTGTGGCATTGAAATAAGAAATTAAATTTTTTTTTGTTTTATGTTTATAATTTATTATAAAATTTATTATTTATTTATTTAAAATATTAATGTATTATTTATTTAGTGTAGTATGTTCTAAGTGTGTTGATGTCCAACTTTTTTAAAAATTACCATATCTCGTACGTTCCAATTTATATTTTTTAAATTGCTTATGTATTTGTTGATTTAATAAAAATGTGTTGTTTATTCACACTCTTTTAAGCGTGCGGATTACTTATTATTTGTTTTGTAAGAAGAAATAAAATTGTATTAATATATTAAATGCTATAGATAATCTTTGTATAATTTTTACAATTGTGCTAAATTGTGTAAATTCTAACATTCGTCATTCTATAATCCAAAATAATATCAAGTGACAAACTGTGCTACTTACACTTGGTTTCCATACAAAACAAACTACTCTGCTTTTATATATTATATAGATAGATATAGATTTTTCAATAGTAATAATAATTTTGAGAATTTAACTAATCATATTAAAATAAGAAATTAAATATCTTTTTATTTTATGTTTATTATTTATTGTAATAAATATCTTTTTATTTTATGTTTATTATTTATTGTAAATGATCGTTTATTTATTATCATATCCCATACATTTCCATATCTCGTATCCCGTGTTTGTGCAACTTAACTTCTGATATATAAAACAACCTGGTAATCATTAAAATAAAAATTAAATATTTTTTTATTTTATAATTTGGGTTATATGTATTTTAATTTGATTTTGATTCAAACTAATTATATTAAAATAAAAAATAAGTTTATTATAAATGATTGCTTTTTTATTATCATATATCACGTACGTTATGTATCTCATGTCCCGTGTTCGTGCAACCTAACTCTTGGTATATAAAACTATCCCATGTACCAAGGTAATTATTAAAATAAAAAATTAAGTATTCCTTATTTTATGGTTTAGGTTATTTGTATTTTAATTTAATTTCATATATTATCTTGATGGATGTAACTAATAGATATTATCATGATAAAAACATTATCTAAAAAATATAAAATAGCTTATCTTCTTACAATTATTATCATTACACCTTATCTTCTTACAACCATGCTAAATAATTGTTGTCCTCTTCATAGTTGGCAATTTCAAGAGTTTACACTTGGCTTCCATATAATGCAAACTGCTCTGCTTTTATATATATTTATATTATACTATATTATCTATATATATATATATATATATATTATATATAATATTAAATGATGTTATTTTCAATAAAAATTATTATAAAGAAATTCAAATAGATGAGATACAAGAATATTTAATTTTAATGAAAATTAAAATTTTAGTGAATTGAAATTAATATTTTATTCTATTATTATTAATATTTTAATTCTATTTATTAATGTAACTATATTATTTAATTCATTTTTATTAATTATGACTATATTATAACTCCATTAGTTTTTTTTTATATAGATAATAACTATTTAATACAAAACTCAATTATTAAATGTAAGAAGGATTAATTATAATGCATCCATTAAATTTATTATTTTTTAAAATAAATTTATTAATTTGTAACTCCATTATTTCATAAAAAAATTAATTTTCATTAAATAAAAAAATATTAATTTTAATGAAAGAATAAAATGACACGTGGTCAATTTCATATTACAATATGTTGTCACATAAGCATTTAAGCCTTAAAAACTATATATTTATATATAAATAACAATTTTCTAAAGAAAGAAAAATTGAATGCAACACTTTGAAACTTTCTTTTTTTTTTTTTTTTTTTTTTCAGTTTTTTTTTTTTTTTCAGTTTCATATATATAATATAGATAGATTTGAATTATTAATATATTTATTAATATTAACAAACGCACTATAAGAAATTTAATAAATCATCCTAAATGATATTGTTATCTAAACTAATCATCATAAATTTAAAATATTTATTAATATTAACAAACGCAATATAAAACTACACGAATTGAGATTAAAAACTTCTTATGATTAAGAAAATACCTTAATATAGATTATTTGAATTAAAAAACCATAATATAAAATATTCATTTCTTTTAACAACCATAATTTACACTTCTAATAGTGCGTTTGTTAATCTACACTTCTATCTATATATATTATATCTATATATAAATGTGAGAAGGAGTTAATATCGCCCTTAATGAAATTTAAGATATTCTAAAATAACCTTAATCATGGCCAATTAAATTATCGTATTTTATTACTTGATTGAATATATTTATAAAAATTGATTTTTAAATAAATACATATAGATATTTAAGCATTTCAAAATTTTACGTTTTTTCTTTTTCTAAATTAATTTTTTAATAAATATATCTTAATGAGATATTTGAAAATTTTTATATTTTATTTATTAAATATTGGATTCTATTTCGATTATAATTTAAATTAATTTATTTAGTAGAAAGATAAAAAAAGAAAAAAGTATATGCTATATAAAAATAATTTTATGAAAAAAACTTCATTTCTGCAACGTGAAAAAATTTTAAAATATATTATATATAATTTAGTATGTTACCTTAAAAATATAATACTAATATTATATATTATTAAAAATCTTAATCAGAAAATTTTGTATGCTACTATTTCGATCTTTTCTTTTACTATTTATACTATTATGTGTATTTATAATATTTTATTCTTTAACTAATAAATAACTATTAAAATTTTATTAAAAATTTTGCTATTATATTTAAAACCTTTAATGATGTTGAAAAACAAGTCTTAATATTATTTTATTAAATGTTAGTAATAAAGTATAAAAAATTCATATGGTCCTAATTAATTTTTTATTTGAATAATTTTAACAAAATAGAAGGATAAAATAATAATTCTCTCCTATTTTAATGTTTTTTTTTTTTATAAATAAGAATATAATACATACTATTATTAGGGCAACATGGAAAAATTACAAAATCAAGATTTTCTATTCCAAAAAACTTCTAGTCAAATCCAAATTCTATTGGATAAACTAAGAAACTGTATTATATAATAAATAAGGTATCTATTAAATGTGGTAAAAGAATATAATATCTTTAAGATTTTGATAATATTGGTTGAAAAAATAAAAGTAATTTGATTTTAATTGGTTAAATTATACTATATAAGGTACATTTTAAATATGAGAAGAATATAATATGTTTTGTTTTTACTTTTATTAAATATTTAATTTGATTAGTTATAATTATTTTAAAAAGATAAATATAATTTATTATTCCATTATTTATTGAGGATACATATAAGATATATTGTTTGATATAAAATAGAAAATAAAATTTAACAAAAATATTTATCTATATCTATAGATAGTTTATCTAAAATTTGAAATATCCTAACATAATCTTTGTCACAGCCAATTAAAAAATTATATTTTATTAGTTGATTGGAAATAATTTATAAATATTATTTTTTAAATAAATACATACAGATAATTAAGTAAATAAATACATCAGATAATTAAGAAACAAATTTTGCTTTTGTCTTTTTTTTAAATTTATTGTTTAATAATATTATTATATATGATAATCAAGAGATTTAAATTTTTTAATATTTTTATTTTTTAAATATTTGATTCTATTTTTGAATTATTATTTAAAAATAATTTTTTATTTATTGGGAGATAAAAAAAAGTTTGATTATAATTTAAAATAATTTTATTTATTAGGGAGATAAAAAAAGAAAAAGTACACTCTTTTTTATGTTTATATAATTTGATTGGATATTTTTTAAAAAAATAAATATACATAATATTTTATTTAGAAGAGAGATAAAAAGAAAAAAATATATTCTTTTTGTTTATGTATGGTTGTCGAGAAAATTGAGGATTTATTTGGAGATCATATAATGTTTCTTTTATGTAATCTTTTTTCTCATTACTTAATTTACTTATTTATTTATTTAAATTTGCAACTTAGAATAATAGAGAAACAAACTACCTGAATAAATTCATTAACCGACCAATATTGGATCCTAGTATGATTTACTTTGTATTTTTTATTTATTGACTTGGCTTTTTTTTTTTATCCGTCAACATCAAATTTCATTAAATTATAGTCTTTCCAGGGTTGATTTTTAAAATTCAAATTGATAATTTTTTTAATATAATTTATTTCTTATTATATTTTGAGTTCTTAAAAGAATTTTATTCTTAATAACAATTTTTTATATTTTATTTTCTTTTTCGTTATTGAATTAATTTGTAACCAGTATTTCCTTCAGATTGAGCAGACATTCGTTACGGTCGTTATTCGATTCAAAGAATCTCCGTTCCAGAACCGTATATGAGATTTTCATCTCATATGGCTCACTTTAATTTAGTAAGATATTTATATTTTTCTTGCATTAAATAGATGGCCAATTGCTTACGCATTTTTAATTTTATTATATTTTTTTCTTTTATATCCTAAATCTATTTGACTTGAAAGAAAATAGTATTTATCAAATTGAAAAAAACTAGAACTATATATTTATGTTTTGGTTCATTTTTTCGGTTTCAAAAATTTGTGTGTATGATCATATATTCGTTCTACTGCACTGGGTAAGTAATACTATCATTATAACTAAAATGATTACTATTATCAATTTAAATCATCTTCTCATTTATTTTCTGTTAAATACTAGCAAAAAATAATTTTTCATTTTATAGATATTGATTTGGGATTAAGGGCAAGAGGTTGGGGGTTGAGTGATGACTTGATTTTCTTTTTGGGCACTTATTAGTGTTTTAAGAATCCATATTTATAAATTAGGGACTAAAGGATTATTTATATAGATTGGATTGAACTTTATTTTAAAACCACTTCATTATATAAAAATAAAATTAAGCACATAAGAAATAACATAGCAAGTAAGAAGTAGCATTACTAGGAGCTTGTATGATAAAGTCTATTACGAATTAACAAATTGTATTTATTTTAATCTAAATAACAATTTATGCTTTAATATTATATAGATCAAAAAATTAAAACAGCGTAAAAAATGAGTGTCTAACGAACATAATCAATATGCAACGCACGTCATAAAAAAACTAATATTGATAAATATATTAATAACTAAAAGTGTTATATACTCCTTGAACTATACTTAAGGTCTATTTACGTTAATTTCTTATTCCTAATCGAGTTAATATTCCTAATTGAGTAGAATGAGCAAATTTTCAAACTTAATTTAAAATAAAATACTTAAAAGTAATATTTATACTTATATTAATAATTAATTTATATTACCTACGTATAGAAAGTAGTATAATAGGATTAATATAAAATTTTTAACATAATACTTTTTTTATATATAACATTACATAGCAATTATTAAAATTTAAATTAAAACAAATACTTAAAAGTAATATTTATACTTAAAGTAATATTTATAATATATAATCTATAACTAATATATATATATATATATAAATATATATATTTATATATATATATAATATATATATATATATATATATGTATAACACACCACACACACACACACAAAGTAGTATAATGGGATTAATATAAAATTTTTAAATTATAATATTTTATTGTATTTTTTGGTTAATTTATAATGGGTTAAACGAGATAATTTCCTACTTAAAATTAGATTAAACTTCCAAAAAAAAGTTAGATTCAAATAGAAAATTAACATAACTAATCAAAATTAAATTATTTTTATTTTTCAACCAATAAAATTAAAATTCTCAATAATATTTTTATCCATCCATAAATTTAGCAGGGATATTTTAAGAACTCAATGTTCTCCATCATACTTTTATATATACTAATTTTTTTATGATGTGTATTGTATGTTGATTATACTTGTTATTCGTACTCGTTCAATTTTTATGTCTTGCTCACATTACTTGTTATTTATATTTCAACATTAAATATTGATTATAATTTTTGTCTTATATTATTTAGATTTTTATAATGTTAAAACAAAACTCCATATGAGATTAATGTGAATATAATGGGTAATCAATAAAACAGTAATGTGTATATATATACACACACATTCGGTTCAATTTATGTCGTCATTAATCTAAGAGTCTACAATATCACCTAATAAGTGTATATGTACCATTTTACAATATCACTCAATAAATACTTTTCAATATATATATATATAGATAGAACAACAAAATATTTTATATATTTTTAAATTAAAATTTTTAACTGTTCATTATTCCACACACATATGTTCATTTTATTTAAAAATGAATTATAAAAAGTAGGCATAGTTTTGTATATTCTATTTGAAATTTCATTTTTTAAAAATATATCCGATCAAATTATATAAACACAAAAAAAAAGAATTTTGTAAAAAATATATATTTTTTCTTTTTTTATCTCTCTCCTAAATAAAATATTTTAAATTATAATAAAAACATGATCAAATATTTAAAAAATAAAATATAAAAGAATCAAATATTTAAAAAATAAAAATATAAACAATAAAATATAAAAAATTTCAAATGTCTCATTGTCATATATATTTTTATTAAAAATAAATTGAAAAATGATTCAACTTAAAATTTTGAAATGCTTAATTATCCATATGTATTTATTTTAAAAAATAATTTTAATAAATTATATCCAATTGAATTAATAAAATATAATTTCTCAATGGTTATAACTAAAATTATTTTAAAATATTCAAATTTCATTAAAGGTGCTATCGAAAATTCCATTATTTTTTCCTATTTCTACATTTATATATAGTATTGATAAATTAAAATTAGAACAATAATTAATAATTT
Source organism: Jatropha curcas (assembly GCF_014843425.1). The sequence goes on from NW_023590846.1 coordinate 981,792, forward strand.
TATTTAGATAGATTATAGATGGATATAAACGGTTGATAATTTATAATTTATATAAAAAAAATTAGTAAGTAAAGATTATATATATATATATATAAATATTATATATATATATATATATAAATTAGTACAAAAATTATATATAATTTAAATTCTATTTAGCTTGTAATGAGTAAAAATTAATAACAGTAACAAATAACATGCAATAAACATTGGCAAAAAATGATTATATATAAATTAAATTATATTTACTTGTAATGAGTAAAAATTAATAAGTACAAATAACATGCAATAAACATTTGCAAAAAATGATAAAAATAAAAGTACTCATTGCATTAATTTATAAAATATAATATAAACTAACCATTATATTTATCTTAATCTCAATATGAAATTATATTTTAACATTATAAAATCTAAATAATATAAAAGAAAAATTATAACCAATACTTAACATTAAAAAAAACAAACGAGTCTAAACAACAGGGTAAATAATAAACAAAAGCAACGTATAACACATGTCATAAAAAAATTAATTTATATTAAATCACAAATTACCCTTAATTTTAAGATGAAGATCAATATACTCAAATTACTTTGATTTTGTTATAAATTAAAGAAATTAAACGAGTTATATTCTGATACGGTATATTTTATCTTTAGGTTATGACACTTGTTAAACTTTCACTGTACATAAAAAAATATATTGAAATTTTTGTTTTTCAATTAAAAAAAAAGAAGTTACAGCAGAAAATTTATTATTTTGAAAAAAAAAATCACGAACACATACGCTCACTCAAGTCCCAAAATTCCAAAACCCACAGACCGCCATATCGCTGATTGTCTTTGTCTATCTCATTGAGTCAGTGTGTAATAATTTGTCTTAAAATACCCAAAAATCCAGGCCCAAACCCCCATATTTACTCTTCCAATCACCCTGTGTTGTGATTTCACCTGGCGACTGATTGATTTAATTTTGGGGTTGGGTGTTTTTGGAATGAAATTGAATTTGAATTGAAATGAACAGAGGAAAGAACAAGTTTGAAACCTTCAACTCCGTCCCTGCGTAGTAAGTGGAGGAACAAATAGAGGAGGAAGAGAGGAGGCGGCGCGTGTAGGCTGCTATCATGGCGAAGCGCGTGTATGAAGTGTGGAAAGGAAGTAATGTAAGCGCTTTATATGCTCTGATTGGTTTTTTGCTTTTTTCGTCTTGAATCTTATAATCAATGGTTGGCTTTTAGCGTCTGGGTTTGGTTTAGATTTGCTTTACTTGTTGGTGGGTTTTGTTGGTTCAGTGTGAATTTGGGTTATGCCTTTTGTTTTCTCACTCTTTCTATGAAAGTTTACCACTCTGGTAGTGGTTCTCTGTTTGTTTGCTGATAAAATGTGGATAAAACTAGGGGGAAGTTGGGGTTTTAGGTATTCCAACAGTTGCTACGTTGTTATCTCAGGTTTCATCGCGTTCATTCTTTTTTGGCTTTCTTCAGTTGTTTAGTGGTTGATCATTTAAAGCTGAATATATGTACTCCATTTTATTTTTGTCAATTTCTTCGTTTGGTAAGTGACCGAAGCGTGTCTGATTTATTGCGTTTAAGGGGCTTGTGAATGAGTGAAGCACTGAATGAAGCAATGGATGGTGAAGTTGTGTGGTTTTGATTTTGTGTTTTTGATGTTTGAAAAGTCATGCTACTGAATTGGAAACATTAAAGTAGTTGTGATGCTTGCTGGTATTCTGTGCTTATTTTTATTTATTTATTTTTGGTATTCATTCATTGCCGGAGTATCTAAAAGCATATAGCCTAAAACTGAGTTTATACTTCTTTCTCTCAATGATTATATGACAGGATGTTGAGATGATTCTCTTCGACTTCTTTTTAATTTGGAAATTTAAAAATTAAAGAAGTTCTATAATAGAGGTATGACTTCTGGTGCTATTATCAATAGCATCTGTGATGTTCTGTGCATGCATATGCATGCGGGCACATACCAAATCAATTAATGGCTATAGACTAAAATGAAATGGCCTTTCGTTTCACTAATCTTAGGCATGCCTCTTATAGCTGTGATAAATACATGATCAATTCAATGGAATGATTGAACTGTTACAGTTTATTGCTTTCTAGACTCCGGGTTCATCATCTTAACCTGTTACTGCGTGTTAGACTCTAGATTCGTGCTCTCAACAATCGAGTAATAAATGCCAGAATGGTGGATGGAGTTACAGTGCATATTTGATGATGATGCAAGTCTGATAGGATATACCATGCTTGACAAAACAGCTGTTTCTTCAGTTTGAATTTTGAAATGCTGCACCATCTTGGCTTGGGAATTGAGGTGTTGTGTTTGGAATAAAATTGCCAAGGGAAGAGATAGGACATTTTTATTAAAGTTTAAGGTCATAGCAATAAAGAAAAAAAATAGTGCTCTACTTTCAGGCAAGCAGGGCAATTGCAAGATGCCATTAGTAACATGCATTGTAAGACAAGATGCTTGGTATGGACTAGACATGTTTTCCTCCATATTTTGTGTATAAATATTATAACAATTAAGCATGATGAGGACTGACGAATATGAAATAAAGAGATCATGAGAAATTCTAGCATCCTGTCTACATTTTATTGACCATAATCTTTTCTTTTGTTTTTCTTCTTTTAGGAACTTCCAATTAAATAGTCTTGGTTGATTTATGATAATATACAGAACTAGAGACTACTTCCTTAGGCGTACCTGTGATTACATGATTGCTATAGAAAGAGAAAGAAATATTTTTATTTTGTTTTTTCTAGTCAGATGGAGGTACGGAACTATGTTAAATGGGCATATTAAGATGAGTTAGCTTGTCAGTTGTGTGTATTCTGGTATTCTTGCGTGGTGTTACGAGTTGAAAGGAAAAGGTATATGGAAGTGTCTTAGGCATTTCTCTTTCTTTATGCATTTTTATCTTTCTGGCGTCATGTTGTTTTTTAGAAAATAATCTTGGCTTATACAGCTTGTATTCTTCAAACAAATGCTTTACTTTCTGTTAGTAGCAGATAAGTAAGCCTGGTGTTTTGAGATTTGTTATAATGTATTCTGGTGTTTAATAGATTAGCATGGTCTCTATGATAGTTTAGAATTACAATTTAATTGATATTTTACCAACTTAAATTTACATAAGGTATCATGCATCAAGAAATTGCAAATAATACAAGAATTTTTGGGTTGAAATCTGATATTTGACATGCTATATAATGCATGCCTGAATCTAATATGTTGTTATGGATGATATTGTAACTGTAGATTACAAATTATATGAATCAGGGGTAAAGTTTCTCTCATTGTTGTTTGGTTAAAGTTTAGAACTGAAACATTGGCACTGAATTATATGAATTTTGGTGGAAGTTTCAACTGTATCATCCTATAAGGTTGTGACTACTGGTTAGGTTCTTATTAGTGGTGCATATGCTGTGATATGGCAGGACACCTTGTCGATAGTTGCAGTTACTTGTGTTGTGAGCATTTAAGTCCATGAAAGCACATGCCTGGTCTTGGTTGATTAGGCTTTCTGATTTGAATTTATGGTTCTGCATGGTCCTGTAAATTCGTGAATTAAAAATATCAGGGCTGGACCAAACCTCAGTCCTAAGACAATTCAAGGACTAGAACCTTCTGAACTTTTAAAGAATCAAAACCGATAAAAACTCGGTCCAATTCAGTTTGATGATTTAGTTCTTTCTGTTTCTTTGGTTCTGGTATATTTAATAAATAATAATAATAATTAAATCTTTTACCTTATATGTTTTATAATCAATAGATTATGTATTGGAATTACAACAGAAAGAAAAAAATGATGGAAAAAAATTATTTTACATGCAGAGAACAAAGTCATAAAATACATTTAAGTATGATAATAAATTCAAAATTAAGCTAATGTTTATTTTTTCTGTTCTTATTTAATATACTTTTATTCGTAATCATATTATATGATATAAATTCACATTATACTTCTATTCATATGTATACCGATGGAATATATTCTAGATCGATTCCTCCATTGGATGGAGTACAAGAACATGCCACACTCGTTAAAAAATGGAAACTGATTAGTAAGTTATCTTAATCTTCCTTACTTGCTAATATTTGATTTTTCCTATTAAATTGTCCATTTTGAGGGCAGGTTTTGGTACATCCAAAGCACTTCTCTGAAAAGATAAATGTATCTTTTTTTTTTTTTTTTTGATAGTAAAAGTTATCTTAATTCTTCCTTACTTGCTAAATATTTTTGATTTTTCCTATTATTGTCCCATTTTGAAGGGCAGGTTTTGGTACATCCAAAGCACTTCTCTGAAAAGATAAATTGTATCCTTTTTTTTTTTTTTTTTTCTCTAATGAAGGTTTGTCTTTAGTTATTCATTTAATTTAGATCATATAGCTAAGTTCTTTTTTTTTTTTTTTTTTCTCTAATGAAGGTTGTCTTTAGTTATTCATTTAATTTAGATCATATAGCTAAGTTCATATTTGGGCTAATTGAGACTCAACATACAGAAAAATGTCACAAGGTACCCATGAGAAGTTTTCATGTTTCTTCTGGCATTCAATCAGTTGGAGTCATCCCAATATTCTGATCATAATGAGAGCTAGACAATAAAGCTTGCTTTACTTGGCATACTTAACTCTTGTTGTCTTCCATATGCGCTGTAGCTCTTTATAGTGCTTTCCTTGCAAAATATTCTGAACTTTGATTTTGTAATGCTGCCCCACTTCTTTTGCCTAATCAAACTCGGAATTTATCATACTGTAGAAATTTAGGGTTTTCTTCTCAGTAGTTTTCAACAGAACAATCACCAATTTTTTGATGTATGTAAGAGGACTTATTGAGGCACTCCCCAATATTTACTCCCTATGGTCTAGACATAGTGAATTACTCTCCTTGGCATACTTAACTCTTGTTGTCTTCCATATGCGCTGTAGCTCTTTATAGTGCTTTCCTTGCAAAATATTCTGAACTTTGATTTTGTAATGCTGCCCCGCTTTTTTTGCCTAATCAAACTTGGAATTTATCATACTGTAGAAATTTAGGGTTTTCTTCTCAGTAGTTTTCAACAGAACAATCACCAATTTTTTGATGTATGTAAGAGGACTTATTGAGGCACTCTCCAATATTTACTCCCTATGGTCTAGATATAGTGAATTACTCTCCTTTTCCATTGCTTCTGTTTCTTGCTCTATTTGGAATCAGACCATTTGGTATTTTTGATGAGTAAAGGGTACTCGATCAAGTCTTTTGCTGTTTTGTGCTTTTTATTGTGCATTGGTTATGATATATTAAATAGATAAGTACATAATGGGAAAAACTTGCATTAAATTAATAAGAAAAATAAATATATAGATAAACCTTGAGCATATATTGAATAAAATACACAAAAAGTTAATTTATTTCAATTTAAATTTTTTTAGGATAATGACGTGTCTATTATTTTTTATTGGGGAGTTTTGAACTATAAATTCATTATTTTTGGCTATGGGACTAAATAGCTTGTCCACTGGAGAGGCAGAAAAAGGACCAGATAGGAAAAGGATCGGCTTTCTCTCATTTCCTATCCAATTGGTTTACTAATTAAGGAGATTGTGCTGTCTTACTGGGTTTAATCTATTGAAACAAACACAACTTTATGTACAAGTTGTTTCGAATTTTGTATCAAGGCCATGAATAATGAGACTACAGATGTGGTAGATGCCCATCTATTAAATAATTTAACTTACATCTTATTACAAGAGTGCAATGCTGATAGAGCGTGTTTATGTTCAGCTTTTTTAGTTATTTTGCTAATAATGGCCAGATAGGTTTCTACTGTCAATGGATTATAGCAGTTCTCTAAGCCTACTTGCTTAACTCTGAAGTTCTATGATAATGGTTTTGATGTTTCTCTCTGTGCTTTTTTGTTTGTCCCTTCCTCCCTCTTTCTGTGAGGCTATCTTCTTCAATAACCAAAAAGAAAAATCTTTTTCTTTTTCTTTTTTTTTTTCTTTTTTTTTTTTTTTTTTTTTCTTTTTCTTTTTTTTTTCTTTTTTTTTTTTTTTTTCTTTTGACCAATCAAGATATTTACTTTGAGCATATTTCCACAATACTGACTGTCTCTTGGATGGTCCATATTTCGAAGTTATCCTTGGTGGGAGGTTGATAATTTGGACCCTGATGCTCGGGTCATTAATTGTCACTTTTTTTTTTTTTTTTTTTTTTTTTTTCTTTTGACCAATCAAGACTATTTACTTTGACATATTCTCCACATCTGACTGTCTCTTGTGTCCATATTTTACAGAAGTTCATCCTTGGTGGGAGGTTGATATTTGGACCTGATGCTCGGTCATTAATTGTCACATTATTGCTGATCATTGTTCCAGTAGTAATCTTTTGTGTATTTGTTGCGAGGCATCTTCGACATGCATTCTCTCCACATAATGCAGGATATGCAGTCCTAGTGGTAGCAATTGTCTTCACTATCTATGTAAGTTCGCTAAACTGCATGCAACTTGATTGTTGGTGTTTATTCTAGGAGTCTAGAGGAACATCATGTACTTGAATAAGTCCACTTGTGGAGAGGATGATAATCTGGGAACTGAACCTTTGTTATCACTAACCAGTATCCAATAACTTTGAGGTCCATTCTGATATTTTGACATGTGTGGCTAATCTTTTATTATTGAAGCATGCTTGCAGTCATTTTATGATATATATTTTTATAATTTTAGTAATCACTTGTGTATCATTCTTCAGCACAAAATATGCATGTTGAAGCAACAAGTGGCCATCCACCTTGTATTTGGTGGGGCTTGGCTTCTTTTGAGCCAGGTGAGAGACTATGACCTTTGATGGTGACTGGTGAGATGACCATATATCATCCAATTAACATTAGTATTTCACCTGAGGTGAATTTTAGGACTAAATAAATATTTTTGAATCTCAAAAAGGATAAGCATATCCATCAAGTTCAGGACTGATCCCTAATAATGAGTCAGATCCCACCAATATCAATCCATTTTATCCCATTTAATTTTTTCCGCATACATTATATCCATAGATTTTTTTTCCTTCAATCGAACACCCTGACCGTATTAAACCAACTTAGCTCCTTCAAATAATCTAATTTATTGGACTAAAATAACCTCAGACCTATACATATTTTAGAAAACCTTGTATTTTTCTTTTGATATCTACATATCCTATAAACTTATATCTTTTCTATTGAATTTCAAAGTTAAAAATTTCATGCCTATACATTCGGCGTTTTTCTAATTTATCACCTACTGAGACTCTAGATTCATGGTTTGCCTCAAACATTTAATATTTATTAAACTGATAAGTAATAATTGACTTTAGATTATTAATATTCACGGAAACTTGTGTTTTTATCTTCTTCTTCTTTTTAAGTTATTTTAATGCAATTAGTTGAACTGGTAATATTTTGATTTGAAGGGTTAAAAAAGATCTTTTGCATGAAGTACTGTTGGATTTGATGAAATAAAAAAGAAATGTTTTTCAGATGAAGTTTGATAACATTTTCAAGTAATTGAAAATTTGATGGTTATTTGGTCCGGTAGTTTAAATTATTTGATGGTGTTAACTGAAATTTAAAGCTGAGAGTTCAGGTCAGAGGAACTCAATTCTTTGATTTGATGATGGAAAAATGGTTTATGAATTTTTGTTGATGAGAAAGAGGTAGACCTAGAACCACATGGAGAGAAGTTGTTTCAAAAGATCTACTGTTTCTGGATATTAGTGAGAGTGTGAATATGAACAGTGCAAAATGGAAACGTAAAATTCATATAGCCGACCACTAGATTGGGATTAAAGCTTAGTATTTGTTGTTATTGCATAATGTCTGTTCCCAATTTTTAACTAGGAAAACTCGAAATTATCATCTTTGGTTTTGGCTCGCAATCGATATGTTCTAGTAGAATGTGCCTGAGGCTTCTGCTATTAATGATTGTTGGTATTTTTTTTGTTACTTATCTTTTTTATTTGTGAATTTTATATAGTTTGTATTACATTTGAGGTACTTACTGATAGATGTATTCTCAAGTGAAGGTCCATTGACCTCCATTACTAACCCTGTTTGTTATAGTTAGGGTAGTCAATATATTTTCATTTATTTTCCTATTCTAATTTATAATCCCCACTGGTTATCTGGTGTTTGTTTTAATCCTATGTTGATTTTGACAGGTGCTGGTTCTTCTCTTTCTAACATCAGCCCGGGACCCTGGTGTTATTCCACGTAATTCTCATCCACCAGAAGAAGAGTTCCGCTATGATACTTCTATGTCAGCTGAGATTGGAGGAAGACAAACACCAAGTCTTCAGTTCCCTCGGACAAAGGAAGTTATGGTTAATGGGATTCCTGTTCGAGTGAAGTATTGTGACACGTGCATGCTTTACCGGCCTCCCCGTTGCTCACATTGTTCCATTTGTAACAACTGTGTGGAACGATTTGATCATCATTGCCCTTGGGTGGGCCAATGCATTGGTTTGGTATGCTGTTTGTATACTGTTAAATTTTTCACTGTTCATTTTTTTTTTTTTTTGGGTTCTCAATCAACTACATAGTTTTGACTCAATCTGCAGTAGTGATTCTTCATATTTGACCTGAGTCTGATGATATGTGCAGCGCAACTACCGTTACTTCTTCATGTTTGTTTCATCATCAACTCTTCTTTGTATCTATGTGTTCGCCATGTCAGCCTTGTACATTAAAATTTTAATGGATGATTATCAAAGCACAGTCTGGAGGGCAATGAAAGAATCGCCTGCATCTGTCATTCTGATGGCCTATTGTTTTATATCCCTCTGGTTCGTCGGTGGACTTACTGGCTTCCATTTGTACCTCATTGGCTCAAACCAGGTCAGTTCTCTTGTTTGGATTATTATGGGCTTGATCTAAATGTAATGAGTTTGATTCATCGAAGATCTTGTTTAGAAAAATATGTGATAGGATTCTGGTTAGGTCCTGTCCTTTTATTGACTATAAGCGTCATTATCAATCTTTTGGATTCTGAGGTCACAACAATCTATACAAATGAAAGTTGTTCGCAATATAAAAATTTTCACCATTGATGAACCTGGTAAATCCATTGAAGCATTAAACTAACCAAAGAGACATTTTTTAGCAGTACAGCTTCAGTCCCAGACAAATTCTCATCATACTAATCATACATCCCTCTGATACTCATCGTACAACTTCAAATGCAATGGACTAAAATGTAATTAATCCTAGAAAAGATTAAATGTGAAAGACTTTCTTCAAGGATTTATGTTTAAATGATGATTTCTTTTCCATAATGGCATGGGGATCTTTGCACACCCTAAACATTATAATTCTTTTCTGTAATGAGATGATGCCATTCTATGCCTGCTCTACACCAGTTAAAAACTGTTTTTACTTCTTATCCAGACTACCTATGAAAATTTCCGGTACAGAGCAGACAACAGGATCAATGTGTACAACTTGGGTTGTGTTGATAATTTTCTTGAAGTATTTTGCACGAAGGTTAAGCCCTCGAAGAACAACTTCCGGGCTTTTGTTCAAGAGGAGGTACCAAGGCCCATTTTGCCCAGCACTCGGGAAGCAGAAGCAGAAGCAGGAGCAGGAGCAGAAGATTTAGGCGGGGATCCACGTACAAAGGTCGAAGATGATCTAGAGATTGGTGAAGATCTATTGAAAATTTCCCAACGACGTAACATTGAAGAAATTGACGAGGACATACGCAGCAGAGGGAGTAATGGGCCTCCACATAACACCTCAGAAATGGACTCAGTTCTGAATTCAGATCATCGAGCCCCCACAATTCGACCAGACACTCGACACTCCAGTTGGGGAAGGAGAAGTGGGAGCTGGGAAATTGCTCCAGAGGTCCTTGCCAATTCTAATGTCACTGAAAGCAGAAGCTACGTCACCCCGAAGGAACCGCGGCAATGATGATAGGTAGTTCTGTTTATCTGCTGATCTTAGACTGGCATCTACATGGGCGATTGAAAATTGTTTTTGATGCTCTCTTCCTGTTATTGAAGGAAGTTGCTTTTGATTAGATACCTACAATTATCTAATGGGAACCGAAAACTGTTCCCGGTTTTTAGGCATGAGGGCTAGTGTTGTCTTTTCGCTGGGTTTGCAGTCAATAGGAATGTGTTTGTAATTGTTTTGAGGAGATAAGAGGATACTGTTTTTTTTGTTTTTTTTTCTGGTTCTTCTAAATTCTTAGACACCTATAACCTTGGATTGAATCTGTAGTGCTGGCTTTATTCTTTCTGTAAATAATTACTAAAAGACTTGAAACTGATCCCATCATTTTAGTGTGGTGAACTCTTTCTTCTCTGGTGATTCTCTTCGACTTGCTCATTATTGTAACTGAGATATTCCTACGAGGGACTGTAATAGTCTTCTATTTGTTGCAATGCATTTATATTTTTTACCAAGTGATTCAAAGAAAAAAAAAATTCACTTCCCTCTTTCTTAATTTACTCTTATTTGAGATAACAAGTTACTTCAAATGTAATAAATGCATTTCAACCAATAACAAGAAAAGTATTAGATGATCATTCTAAAGATCGATTCTAGCATGTCCAGTGTTCCTTGTTGAAATTTCGGATAGAAGATTAGTATTTATTCTTTTACAGTAAGTTTGTGTCAAGTGAATTGGAAATTCTAATTTTTGCTTTTGTTCTCTTATATTGTTTTGAATTATTCATACATTCACCATTGTCAAAAGGCTAAAATATAACTGGTTTTTAAGTTATTGCCAAGTTAACATGTAACATTTTTAATTATTCTTTATCTCATCATTTGGTCCTTTTTAAAAAATTTGCATATCCTGTTTATAACGTAAGCGTATTCTATGAAAAAGCATGTTAAACTACCGGCGAATAACTCATGTTTTTGGATGGAAGGACGTAACAATTAGAGAAAAATACGAGTTAGAGATATCATAGTTATTCTCAAATAGAGAAAAATTTAAATATTAATTTGAATATAATTCAGGGATTTAATTATATTTTACTCTTATCAAAATCCATGTATAAAATGATCATGTAAGGGAAATATTCTCTCTTTTTGGATGAATTTTTTAGTTTAATTTTAATAGGAAGGGCGGAAGAGTGTTATTATTAATTTTTTTTTTTAAAAAAAGACATGGAATTTAACCTATGGACCAAACTAATGATATTGGAAGTTGTTAAAGAATTATTGATATACTTTTTTCTAGTGCATGTCCAAAATACTATCATGTTAATAAAAAATAATTTTTTATTGGTTTGATCCATGAGTGGGCACATTACTCAATTTAGATAAATCAATCCTGTAAATTAGACAGTATAATTTTATATTTCTACGTCACTTTTTCATATGATTTCAGTAATCAAACACTTCTCTAGTGGTGTTCAATAATACGATTCAACAATTAAAATTAATTTTTCAACACTTATTAAATTTTAATCATTAAATAATTTTGACTTGTAGTATGTTGATATGAGACACGATATGAATATTGTTGATCTAACTATTGTTAAAAAAAGTAACACAAAATATGCTTATGTGTATACTTGATTGTATGTTGTGTCGTGTGGATAAATTAAAGTTTTGATATCATGATTCTCAATTGAATTTTAAAATTTTATTTAAAATGATTATACAATAACTAAAAATTTGCAATTGATGTGCTTTGAAAATTGATATTAGCAAAGCTTATGACAGGGTGAGATGAGAATTTCTTGAGGTTATGTTGCGGGGTCTGGGTTTTGCTAGTCAGTGGGTTGATTGGATGATGATGTGCACCTCTTCTATTAATTATTTTGTGTTAGTAAACGGGGAATTTGTTAGGCCTATTATTCTAGGCAAGGGACTTAGGCAAGGGGATCCTTTTTCGCCATATTTATTTCTTATTTGTGCTGAGGGCTTAACCTTATTTTTTTTTGGAAGCTGAGTGTAACGGTTGGATTCATGGTTGTCGAGCTGGCAGGGGTTGTCCTAAAATTTCACATCTTTTATTTGCGGACGACTCTCTTTTTTTCTTTAATGCTAATGTGTTGGAAGTGGGTTGGGTTAAGAATATTTTGTTGGATTATGAGAGAACTTATGGGCAATCTATTAATTTTGTTAAGTTTGGTGTATTTTTTAGTCCTAATATTAGAGATGAGGTAAGGGCTAATATTTTGAATGTATTAGGTGTTCATAATTCTTTTGTGGGCGTAAATATCTGGGTCTTCCCTCGATGATTGTTAGAAATCCGAAATAGGTACTTAACTATCTTAAGAATAGATTGTGGGGAGTGTAAATAGCTGGTCTCATAGTTTTTTGTCTTGGGCAGGGCAAGAGATTCTTCTTAAATCTGTGGCACAGGCAATCTCGTCTTATTATATGAGAGTTTTTCTCCTTCCTATTACTCTTGTGCTGATTTGCAGAAAATTATGAATCGCTATTAGGGGGGTGGTAGGGTGGATGGGCATAGAGGGATCATTGGCTTTCTTGGAATCGTATGTGTAGTAGGAAAAAAGGATGGAGGGATGGATTTTCATGATCTTCATTGCTTTAATGTGGTTATGTTAGGGAAACAGGAGTGGAGGTTAGTTACTAAGCCTAATACTCTTTTTTATAAACTCTCCAAAGCTAAATATTTTTGGGAGTATGGATTTCCTAAATGCTTCACTAGGTAATAATCCTAGTTATGTCCGGAAGAATGTTTTGTTCTCTAGCAACATGTTAAAGCAAGGGGTGAGATGGAGGGTAGGGGATGAAGATCACATTAAAATTGCTAGCGCTCCTTGGTTGCCAAAGGAGGATATGTTCATGGATGATGATGGGTTGGAATTTATTGAGCCTAATATGAGAGTTAATGATTTATTTTTGGAGGTGGTTGACAGCGGTTTTCGCAAGTGTACGAAATCGCAACAAGTAATATAGAGTAAGAGAGTATCGTATCCACATGGATTGTTTATCAATTACCAAAATTATGTTATTATGTTAACCTATTATTATTTAGACGATGGTAAGAGAGAATTACTATAAGGTAAATAAACTTTAAAGTAAAAACAGAAGAGATCAAACACAAAATTCAGGTGAAAAGAAACTAGGGAATTAAGCTACTAGGGAATTTGATTTCACTTAATTCTATCCAGCTTATTCTATTAGTTCATTAATCAACTTTAATTGTTCAAGTAGGAGAAAACCCTAAGTTACTAACAAGCCTCTCCTGATTTTATTGTTAGCTATTCTAATCCAGTTTAATCTACCTATCTTTATAGTGAAATTAAACATAAATCAGATCAATTAGTTTTATGGTTGTTTGTGTGAGTTTCACAACTTAATTCAATTTATTAACTTAGGTGAAAAAACCCCCCTTGAGTCAAACCAGTATAGCTTCCGCATCAAGTTATTATTCTCAATGTAAATGGATTATCTTTTGGCATATCAATAACCCTTCTCCCGAATGTGATTATTGAAATAAACTCCAATCCAGGGGAAATTTTCTGCCTGGGAAGCATTAAGCACAATAATAAATTTATTAACGAGAGAACAAAGAAAAAAAACAAATCTAATATTAATAAAACTGGAATCGAATTAAATTACAATTTCAAATCCCTGTATAAATTAGCTGGACATAGTAATTAAATTAAAACTCAAATTCATACATACTTGAATCATTCATCATATTTAAAGACAATAATAAAAGAAAGAAACAAGATGAAGAGTTTAGAATAAAAACTATATCACAACTATGTGGATGGTTTCCTTGATTCTTGGCACAATTCTTAGATGCTTGAAGTCTTTGAGAGAGAGAGGATTATGTAAAGAATTGCACAAAAAAAAAACGAGATCCCTAGCAATGAAAATTTTCCCTCTTTATATAGAGCTCCTAGAGGTGAGTCTGATTCCTTTTAGGAAATAGAATCCTTATTTAGTGCAAAATCCTTTGTAGGAGATCATGACTGTTTAGGCTTTTGATTTCCTCTTTCTTGATTAGGGACTCCTTTTTCTCCAAAATAGGTCTAGTCTTGGTTTAGTTGTGTGTTAGGAAACTCCCCGAGGTCGCCATTGATAAAAAAGCCTTGATTTGCGTATCTAGTTCACGCTGGTTCCGCCTTGCGCAGCCATGGGCGTGCTTCATGGACGGGGGCTGAGGTGGCTTTAGTCTGGAAGTCTGGCTAGTGAGCACGGAGGTGTGCTTTAGGCAGCTGGGCTAATGGATCCTGAGGCACGGGCGTGCTACCAAGCACAGGTTAGGGCGTGCTTTCTTCTGGAAGGTCTGCCTAGAATTGCCATGGGCGTGCTAGGCTTGACAACGCCCTGGGGTCCCATTGTATTCACGGCCGTGCCTTTTGACACCACCCTGGACCGTGCTCTGCTCTCTTCTGTCTCTCCCTTTTGGTTTCCTTAGCTTCTAGCACGGTTTGTGCCTTCTAGCACGGCCTGACGTTGCTAGAAGCTAGTGTCTTGCATTGTAAAAGTTCTTTTCTGGGCCAAATTCCTACAATTTATCTCTTAGATCAAAGCGAGATAAATTCAAGCGAAGCTTTGAACACAATTATACTAGAAGTGAATTAAAATCAAATTAAAGTAATAAAAACTTACTGAAATTCTAATAAAACTATATTAAAAACACTATGAAATTAACACCTATCAAAATTCCCCAAACTTAAACTATGCTTGTCTCAAGCAACAAAATAAAAAAAATAATTTGACGACACTAGCTTACCATGCGCTTGGAGATGATCTCAATAAACTTTCAAGATATCATGATTAGTAAACAAGTGAATAAACTCAATGCGTATCTCCATGACTATTCATACCTTAAGCTTGACTTTTAGTCTTGAAATAAAGCAATGTTCAATTGAGTAAAATATAAGTTTAAAAGAGACTTGTCAACACTAATTACTTATTCAATTTTATGATTAAATAGGACATGAATCATCTAAAGAATTTTCCAACCTTTTTTAAAAAGACAATTGAAGTGCAAAAAGTGGCATTCCCATTGCAGAAATTAGTCATCCCTTTCTCCACGATTTAAATGCATACGATTAAAAGATCCAAAAGGTCTTTATTTTGGGTTGTAAGGGGGGCTTAATGGGGCTTTCTTGGTGCAAATTTTGCTTAATCAAAGAAAAGGATAAAAGGTAGTCAAAGAGTACAAAAGAATGTATAATATTCAAGATTCTATTTTAATTGAACTTTTACTAGTTCTAGGGAGTGTCTGTTTTGAAACTTTCTTACTAGCTAGAGGCATCTTGGGCAAGGTCTTTTCTTTAATATTTTGGCACTTTTCTTCCTTGCCTTTTTTCTATTCTTCTTGAATTCTTTTGATTGCTTTTCATGTGCCTCTTTCTTGATTCTTTCTTCTTTTCTTTATTTGCTAGTATTAATTGATAAATTCTCCCCTCTTTTGGTGCTATATTCTAATTAAAAGTCGAATCTTTCAATCATACAATCCTTTGTACTTAGGGTAGGAAATTTGAATTTGGCTTTGAGGGCTCGGTTTATTTAGGGGAAGAAATTTTCGGTTTTAAGCTTCAAAGTGGTGGTTTCGAGGGTCATAATTTTTAACTTAGGTGTCTTAGGCTAGAATATAGGTTTTCAACAAAAAAAATGCCCTAAATCATTCTTCTTTTCAAAATTAAACATTTAAACTTTTTTCGCCTGAAGGGCAGTTCTAATTTTGTTCTAGGAATGCCAAGGTTTTAAATAACTTTAGAGTTAAAAACAAACCTATACATCATAACGTTTTCATAAAAATCAGTGTTTAAAAATCTAGAAACAAATAAGTTTAGAGCAATGAACATGATTGAGTCCAAAATTTCAAATTTCAGAGCTTAAATATGCTAATATGCTAGAATTGAGAATCAACTATATTTAACACTTGTTGCTAGACATGAGAACCTTCAAGCTTACTTGTAATCATTCCAAACATGTTAAGCAAAAACAAAAAAAATTTTTAGCTTAAAATTCCCTTCCCCCAATTCAATCAATCACATTTTCCCCAATGTGTATAAATTCCCCAAACTTATTGCATTACTTAGAAGGAAAGCAGTAAGAGAGAAGAAGAAACCTTACCAACATTATATTGAACAATACAATAGAACGGGTGTGGAATGAGTCTTAACTAAAAGAGCAACTAAACATTAAGAACAAAAACTACTGAAAAGTTATAAAAATTCAAATAACAAACAAACTAAAATGAAAGCAACCAAGACAATGTATTAGAACAAAAATAAACATAAACAAAACAAAAGATAAGTAAGATAAGTTGAGAATCCGTCAATGCTACCGGTGGTGGTGGCTGCCAAGAAGCTGGAGGATGGTCTGGAGTTGGCCTTGCATGGTACCATCCTAGAATCAAGTGCGAGAGTCGAGGCTCCCGTGCATAATCTCGATAGATTGGAATCGGTCTGCAATCATAGATTCCATCCCGTTAAGGCGTGTGTCAAATATGTCCATTTGAGACATCATCCTTGCATGGACTTCATCATTGGACATGCTTGACGCTCCTTAAAAGGATAGACCAGCACCGGAAGTACCTGCACCAAAAGAATAACCAAAAGGAGGCGGATTATCCTCCTCCATGTCAGCACCACCTGTGGCCTCAGCTTCCTCATTCTCAGAACTGTCCTCTCGAGCACCTACTACCCGATAAGCATCTCCAACCTTCCCAATTAGTTTCATGTGGATCATGACATCTAAATCTAATCTGGTACCCTTTCCCCCTCCCACACTATCATAGATTGGTCTAGCCGGGTTCCAGACTCGTAAATAGATCTAGGTGGTTGCCAAACCTGTAAATATCTTAGCAATGCGGGTCACAAAAACACCCATCATTATTAGCCCCTTTTTGTCGGCTCTAGGCCACCCTTCAAATCTCTGGCAGAGCCCAATATCCAACATTCAACAAAACCCCATTTTCAATAGCCCACCAGAAATATTAATTCATTCAGACTTAAACACCTCCGTCGCTCTCACTCCTTTCGCTCTCACTCCTTCCAAATATGGTATTAAACAAGAATTTGTGAATGTATCGCAAGGAAGGTTTTTTAAATTTGGATGCCTTCGAATATCTAGGATTATAATTTACTTCACTAGTAAAATCTTGCCAAGTATTGCGTGCACTAAAATCACTAGATACTTGTATCCGGCTATTGTCTATAGGAAACCCAAAAATATGGCTAATTTCATTCACAGTTAGTTCAAAATCTTGACTAAGAACCCTAAAGCGAATCCTGCTTGGGGGTGAATCAGGCAAAAACGGGATAAAAGCGAAATAGGAACTTAGAAATTCTAGATTTAATGGTGTATAGACTAAGTCCTTCATATCAAGAAATTGCCCCCATCCTATGCGCTTAAGTGGTTCCAACACAATATCTCTAAGACCCACTTGTGCTAAAGCAGACTCATCAATAAATCTATTCGGTAAAATAGGCCGAAGAGATAGTTCCGAAGAGATAATTTTGTGTACCTTTCTTGTTGATCGGATGAGGCAAATTCGAATGGAATGGCAGGAGGTGAAGGAGGTTGAGGAGCCGTGGAGGATCGCGTAGTCGAACGCTTCTGAGCAGCAACGGATGATGCGGGTCTGCTACGTTTGTATCTAGGAGGCATTGTTGGATTTGATTATGTGAAAATTTTGGGTGGAGAGTGTTTTTTGAGAGAAAAGGGCAGAAGAAAGAGAAAATTTGAGAGAGAGAAAAGAGCGTGACGGCTAGGGCGTGCAGATGGAAAAGAGAGGGATTGAAGCGTGCTCTTTAAATAGGTGGCCGCCAATTAAATGAGTGGGTCTGATCGAGGCACGGCCGTGCTGCTAAGGCACCGACCTGGGCGTGGCTTCTTCTGACCTGGCAAAAACAAAGAAAGAAGCGTACCTTGCACCGGGCGTGCTGACAAGCACGCCAGCACGCCTTGGGCGTGCTTCTCTCTGACCTTTGGGTTGATAATTGTCGCGCAAGTAGCACGGGCGTGCTACTGAGCACGGCTTGGGCGTGCTCTTCTTTGCCTCTCAGATTGAAGAGTGCCTGTGGACAGCACAGGCGTGCTATCGAGCACGGCTTGGGCGTGCTTGTCCCTGCCTCTCAAGTGACCTTTCCCCCTTTTTCTACGGCACGGGTGTGTTGAGAGGCACGGCTAGGGTGTGCTCTTCTCTGACTCTCAAGTGTTAGCACCCTTGGAAAACGCACGGGCAAGCTGCGAGGCACGCCTGGGCGTGCTGGCTCCTCACCCCATGGCACGGGCGTGCCACCTAGCACGGCCAGGGCATGCTCTTCTCGGGATTTTCACTTTTTCCTACAAAAAACTCTAACTAAAACAAAAGAACACTTATGGAGAAAATTTGGGAATTTGACAAATAAAACAGAAAATAAAAACAAATAAATACAAAATAAAATGGAACGAAAATTTAGCAAGAAAATTAGATGGGTTGTCTCCCACCAAAGCACTGTTGTTTAACGTCTAAGTTCGAACGCACTTAGCCTTTAGTTTAGCTAAGCAAGACTGATTGTACTCTTTGATGGGTTCAAAGTTGTCATTATGATAGCTTCTCAGACGTTGAGCATTTACCTTGAAACTTCGATTTGACCTTGAAACTTCGATTTGACTTACCATCCACTATTTCAACCGCTCCATGAGGAAAGATTTCCTTGATTGTGAATGGTCCAGACCATCTAGAGCGCAACTTACCAGGGAATAACCGGAGCCCAGAGTTATAGAGCAACACCTGCTGGCCTACCTTTAGATCCCTCATGATAATGCGCTTATCGTGCCATTATTTAGTACGATCTTTGTAAATTTTAGCACTTTCATAAGCATGGAGGCGCAATTCATCCATCATGTTTAGCTGTAACAAGCGTTTTTGTCCCACTTCTTTGGCATTAAAGTTGAGAAATTAGTTAAGAAATTGAATTGCCCAAAACGCCTTATACTCTAATTCAACAGGAAGATGACAAGCCTTACCGTAAACCATGCGATATGGAGACATACCGATTGGTGTTTTGAATGCAATTCTGTAAGCCCATAGAGCATCGTCTAGTTTCTTGGACCAGTCCTTTCTTGATTGTCCAACAGTGGTTTCCAGGATCTTTTTGATTTCTCTATTGGTGACCTCTACTTGTCCACTTTTTTGAGGATGATATGGAGTGCCTACACGATGAGTAACACCGTATTTTGCAAGAAGGGAATCTAAATATTTGTTGCAAAAGTGCTTACCTCCGTCCGTATTGCTCTAGGAGTGCTGCCTATGTAAAAATGTTTTTCTTGATGAAGCTCATCACACTTTTGGCATGTTATTTGGAAGAGGCAACAGCCTCTGCCCACCTTTGGACACATTAATCCACCGCCACTAGAATGGTATTGATTGAATATGATGGTGGAAAAGGTCCCATGAAATGTCCAGACCCCATACGTCGGAAAGATTTCGACTTCAAGGAATTGCTATTAAGGGCATCTCATGTCTCTTCGAAATGTTACCTAACCTTTGACAACGACACCAAAGATGAACATAGTTATAAGCATCTTTAAAGAATTAGGCAATACAAACCACTTTCTAGTATTACGCGCAGCTTGTTTTGCTTGCTCCAAAGTGACCTCCACATTTCCATGAATGTCAGAATTTAAGGACACTTTCTATTTCAGTCCGGTATACAATTCATCCTGAATAGCTGATCACTGCAACTACTTGAACAAAAAATGGCTCCTCCCAATAGTAGAATTTGAATCATTGTGATATCATGAAAAAACTTTTTCCTTTGTTGGTAAGAAAAATTAGGAGGAGGAATTTTGCAAACAAGATAATTAACTATGTCAGCGTACCAGGGGGTTTTAGCATTTGTTACTAGAAGAAGTTGCTCATGGGGAAAGCTTTCATTGATTTGTAGCTCGCTTGTATCTTCTTCCCACAATTCAAGCCTGGAGAGATGGTCGCAACGAGGTTCTCGGTCCCCTTTTTGTCTCGAATTTCTAAGTCAAATTCTTGCAATAGAAGTACCCAACGAATGAGTCTCGGCTTTGCATCTTTCTTTTCCAGCAAGTATTTGATGGCTGAGTGATCTCTGCCAGTGATCTGTGATTAGACTATTGTTTTGCTCCAATTAGATTATGCCCTGAATTTGTCAAAAAGCAAAAACAATAGCTAGCAATTCTTTTTCCGTTAGTTGGCATAATTAGTCTTGCGCATCATTTAAATGTTCGCGGACTGGCATAATAAATAACATGCAACTTTTGTCCTTCTTTTGTCCAGAACAGCTCCTACAACATGAGCACTAGCAATCACACCATGAGTTCAAAGGGTAAAGTCCAACTCTGAGGTGTAGTGAGATCGGGGCTGCAGATTTAACTCCTTCTTTCAACCTGTTAAAAGCATCTAAACACTCTTTCGTTCAAAATCAAAAGGAACATCTTTAACTAATAGATGCAAAAGAGGTTTAGTGATTTTTGAAGAAGGTCCCTTTATGAAATCTCCCTGTAAAACCCTGCATGGCCCAAGAAAACTTCTTATACCTTTCACTGTCGTGTTAGGAGGAGGTAGTTTTTTCAATTAACCTCAATCTTTGCCTTGTCTATTCAATCCCTTTTTGAGAGATTTTTATGCCCTAGACAATACCCTTCAACTAACCATTGAAGCTTGACATTTTCCCAATTTTAACAAAGGTTAGTGTCTTCACATCGTTGCATACTAAAGATAAATTATGAAGGCATGCATCGAAAGAAGAACCAAACACAGAAAAGTCATCCATGAATATTTCAATTAAATTTTTTCCACCATATCCGAAAAGATGGACATCATGCACCTTTGAAAGCGTTGCAGGCGCATTGCATAAAAAACCCAAAAGGCATTTCTCCTATAGGCAAAAAGTGCCATAAGGACAAGTGGAATGTAGTTTTCTCTTGTGTCTCAGGAGCTATGGGTATTTGAAAAGTACCCTGAATAGCATCTAAGAAAACAATTAATCAAAGGATAACCTGCAAGTCTTTCAAGCATTTGATCAATTAAAGGGAAGGAGGAAAATGGTACCTTGCCGTGTTGCTTTATTTTAGTTTTCTGTAATCTAGTCACACACGCCAACTTGTGACTGTCTTGTTGGGAAATTAATTTCATTGTTTTCATTAACAGATACAGTCTAGATAACAGTCATACCTCCCTTCTTTGGAACAACTTGGACAGGGCTTACCCAATTACTGTCTGAAATCGGATAAATGATACCGGCATCTAGGAGTCTGATGATTTTAGCCTTGACTACCTCCTTCATGTTTGGATTCAGTCGCCTTTGGTGCTCAATTGAAGGTTTGTAGTCTTCTTGCATCAAGATTTTATGGATGCACACACTCGGGCTTATTCCTTGAAGATCCAAGATAGACCACCCTAATGCTTTCTTGTGCCTACGTAGAACCTGCAACAACCTTTCCTCTTGATCAAGTGTTAAGTGAGAAGAAATAATAACAGGAAGTTTTCACCTAAGAATGCATGTTAAATGAGGGCTGGAAGTTGTTTTATTCATGCTTAGGTGGTTCCCTTTTCTTTTTCATTCAGGGTGCTTGGTTCGATGCTTGATTCATTAATGTTATTTTCAACATGCAAAGTGGTCTTCACACATTCATCAACAACATCAATTCTAAAACAGTCTCCATGATCCATAGGAAGCTTACAAGATTTAAGTACATCAAACACAATTTCTTCCTGTCCAACTCTTAGAGTCAACTTACCTTCATAGACATCTATTAATGCCCTTGCAGTTGCAAGAAAAGGTCGTCCCAGGATTAGAGATCCTTCCCTGTCTTCATCGATGTCAAGGATAACAAAATCAACAGGAAAGATGAATATACCTACCTTTACAAGCACGTCTTCTACAATCCCTCTAGGATATTTAATTGAGAAAACCGATCTGCCTAATTAGCAAAGACATCCTGTTGGTTTTAGCGTCTCCCAATACCTAGCATCTAAAAACTTTATAGGACATAAGTTAATGCTAGCACCTAAATCCCCAAAGCCTTTATCAAAGTCAAGATTACCAATATTACAAGGGAAGAAAAACTTCCTGGACTTTTAACTTGGCAGGCCAATTTGTTTTGGATAATTGCACTGCACTCCTCCGCTTAACATTCCGTTCCTTGAATCATCAATTTTCGTTTCTGCTCAAGATATCTTTTAGGAATTTAGCATAGCTAGGATTTTGAGCAAGAGGCTTTAGCAAAAAGGAATAAGCTTCAGCAAAAGGAATATTGATTTGGAGCTTCTTAAACACATCCAGGAACTTGAGGAAGCTCTTGTCATCTTGTGCTTTCTTTAATCTTTGGGGAAAGGGAATAGGAGGAACATAGGGTTTTACCTTTTCTTGTTCTTCTACGTCAATGATAGGCACCTTTGGCTGTTCTTTTTCTTCCTTTTCTTTCCTTGGTGGTTCATCTAATTGTTTGCCGCTCCACAAGGTAATAGCCTACACTTGTTCTTTGGGATTCTTTTCAGTATTGCTAGGTAACGTACCTTGAGGTCGAGATGCCATCATGTTTGCAAATTGTCCCAATTGGATTTCTAAATTCCTTATTGCAGCCTGCTGGATTTTATGGTTCTCTCTAGTTTCATTCATGAATTCCATGTGTGATTTGGAAAGAGCAGTGAGGAGGTCGTCATGAGATTTTCCGGAGATGAACCTGGTGGTGCCATTCAAGGCATTGTTGGATTACCATAGGATAGAATTTAGGATGATTTCCTTTAAAACTGATCATATGAATTTGAATAAAGGGTAAATTCTCTTCCTTGAATTCATCACATAGTTCACTTGCTTCCAAAGTTTGTGGATTTAAGGAGTCCATGATGCATTCCCCAATTCCATGTTTGTCCATGCATCTATTCACCAAAATTTGCATAACAGCATTCACAGGATTAGTAGTACATGTCCAATTTCCTTACCCATGTTATCTTACCTTGGCATTAAAGGTGCTGTAATGGCGTCCTATTCATAGGACTCCTGCGGTTCTTTTTCTTTTCGGTATTGTGGTAGTGGTTGTTTGCTTGCCATCTCCTCTATCAACTCATATGCTTCATCACAATTCCTTTCTTTCAAAGGATCCACCTGCAGCTGCATCTAAAGTAATTTTGACTGCTTAGGAGATAATGCATTATAGAAAGTTTGTACCTGTAACCATTTTTGGGCAAACTGTTTGATTGTGGGCACTTTCTTAACAAGTCCTTGAATCTTTTTCCAAGCTTCATACAAGCTCTCTTGATCATGATGAAGCAAAATGTTCATTATCTCATTGCGCAACTTGGTGGTTTTTGAGGATGGAAAGGGAATTTAGCTAGGAATTTTTTGAGCTAATTCATCCCATGTTGTAAAACTCCCAGTGGACACGATTGTAGCCAGGACCCTTGCTTTATCCTAAGAGTGAATGGGAAAAGTCTTAATTTGATTGCATCTTCAGAAACACCATTTTGTTTGAATGTGTCACAGAATTTACCAGAAATGGTGATGAGTGAGCATTAGGATTCTTCACTAGGCCAAAACCCCATATTGGATCGAGGTAGAGAGCATTTGGATAATTTGCATTGCGGGTTTAATCTCAAAGTTGTTAGCTTCTACCCTAGGTCTAGTAATACTTGAGGTTGTCCCATTCAGATTAGGTGTTGTATAATCCCTTAAGGTATGGACCGGATGTTGAAGTGGTGGCCCGACTATGTTTTCATTCTCGTTTTTGTTTTCGTTGGCCATGTCTGTTTGTTGTTCGAGTTTTATTTCTTGTGTTTTTCTTGCAGCGTTGAGCCTTCAAAGAGTTCGTTCAATTTCTGGATCAAAGACTAGAGGTTCAGTATTCCTTGATCTTCTTTGCATAAAACACCTGGAACAGTACTTTAAAGAAAATTAAATAAAATGTCTAAATTAACAATAGGGTAATTCGTATTGATATTGATACGCCAAATCCCCGGGCAGACGGCCGCCAAAAAACTGACACGGTTTTTCGCAAGTGTACTAAATCGCAACAAGTTAATATAGAGTAAGAGAGTATCAGTATCCACAAGGATTGGTTTATCAAATTACCAAAATTATGTTAACCCTATTATTATTTAGACATTTGATAAGAGAGGAATTGCTATAAGGTAAATAACTTTAAAGTAAAACAGAAGAGATTCAAAACACAAAATTAGGTGAAAAGAAATCAGAGAATTTAAGCTACTAGGAAATTTGATTTTACTTAATTCTAATCCAGCTTATTCTATAGTTCATTAATCAACTTTAATGTCAGTAGGAGAAACAAACCCAAAGTTACTAACAAGCCTCTCCCGATTTATTGTTAGCTATTCTAATCCAGTTTAATTACCTAATCCTTTTAATAGTGAAATTAAAACATAAATTCAGATCATTAGGTTCTATGGTTGTTTTGTGAGTTCACCAACTTATAATTTTATTAAACTTATGAAAAACCCCCCTTGAGTCAAACTATATAGCTTCCGCATCAAGTTATTATTCTCAAGTTAAATTATGATCTTTTTCATAATCAATAACCCTTCTCCCGAATGTGATTATTGAAAATAACTCAATCAGGGAAATTTTCTGCCTTGGGAAGCATAAGCACAATATAATTTATACGAGAACAAAGAAAACAAATCTAATATTTATAAACTTGCGAATCGAATTAAATTACATTAAATCCCTAGTATAAGAGGTTTAGCTGGACATAGTATTAAATTAAAAACTCAATCATACTTGAATCATTCATCATATTTAAAGACAATAATAAAAGAAAGAAACAAGATGAAGAGTTTAGAATAAAAACTTATCATAACTATGTGGATTGGCTTCCTTGATTCTTGGCACAATGTTCTTAGATGCTTGAAGTCTTGAAGCAGAGAGAGAATTATTGTAAAGAATGCACAAAGAAAAAAAAAACGAAGATCCCTAGCAATGAGAAGTTTCCCTCTTTATATAAGAGCTCCTGAGGTGAGTCTGATTCCTTTTAGGAAATAGAAATCCTTACTTTAGTGCAAAAATCCTTTATAGGAGATCATGACTGTTTAGGGCTTTTATTTCCTCTGGATTAGGACTCCTTTTTTCTCCCAAAATAGGTCTAGGTCTTGTTTAGTGTGTTTAGGAAAACTCCCCGAGTCGGCCAGTGTGATAAAAAGCTTGATTTGGATCTAGTTCACGTTGGTTCCGGCCTGCGCAGCACGGGCGTGCTTCATAGCGCATGGGCTGGAGTGTGCTTTAGTCTGGAAGTCATGCTAGTGGAAGCACGGGGTGTTGCTAGGCAGCACGGGCTAATTGATTCCCTGAGGCACGGGCGTGCTACTAAGCACAGGCAGGGCGGCTGCTTTCTTTGGAAGTCTTTGCTAAGAATGCCATGGGCGTGCTTTAGGCTGACACGCCCCCTGGTCCCATTGTAGCACGACCATGGCCTTTTGACACCACCCTGGCACGTGCTCTCTTCTGTTTCTCTCCTTTGGTTTCCTTAGGCTCTAGCACGGTTTGTGCCTTCTAGCACGGCACTGGCCGTGCTAGAAGCTAAGTTGTCTTGCATTGTTAAAGTTCTTTTCTGCGCCAAATTCCTACAATTTTCTCTTTAGTTGCATTGTAAAGTTCTTTTCTGCGCCAAATTCCTACAATTTTCTCTTAGATCAAGCGGATTAAGATTCAAGGAAGCTTTGAACACAATTATACTAGAGGTGAATTAAAATCAAATTAAAGTAATAAAACTGAAATTCTAATAAAAACTATATTAAAAACACTATGAAATTAACACCTATCAGTGGTGAAGTGATGGGATGCTAATAAGATCTTGAATTTATTTAGTGCTAGGGATGTTTGGGTAATCCTAAATATTTCTCTTACTTCTGTTTGGTTGGATTTGAAGGAGGGATGGGGGAATGAGTTGAGGAAGGACGAGGGTAAATAAGGGAAGCCTTACCCTCCTTTACCTCTCAAATCTCTAATTTTGCTACACCCCAATTCGAGGTGTAAGGAGAGGGAGAGGTAACTAAATATTTTTGTACTACTTTTAATTATTTACCCCTCTCTTTCCCTCGTTCCAAACACAAAGAATATGGATTATCTCTTTTTACAATTCCACTAATTCACCCCTTTTCAAACATCAATATTATTTTATTATAGCTCTCCCTACCCTTCCCCCTCCTTACCCTTCTCGTACCCTTTCCATTAGTATTGGGCATAGGGAGGATAACCTCAATTGGCATTTTGAAAAGAGAGGGATCTATAGCATTAAATCGGGGTAGTTTGTGTCTACTAGGTTATTGGATAGGGAGGGGTTTTTGTCTAATGAAGATTTTTGGAGTTGAGTATAGTGAATGGAAGTTCCTCCTAAGGTTTGGGATTTTTCAAAGAGGGGTTTGAGAGATGTATTGCCCACAAGAGAGAGATTGAGTAGTAGGAAAGTTAATGTTATTATTCAATGTCCGTTTTGGCAATCTGTAGAGGATATTGATCACGTGTTGGTGGGGTGTGTGGGGGCTAGGGCGGTGTGGAGACATGGGGACTTTGTCACTCCAACTAACCATAATTTTAAAGCATTTTTTGTGCAGGTCCTGACGTTAGTGGACAGGTCGCGTCTCAACCTGTTTTCGATGCTAGTTTGGAATATCTGGCAGTCGAGGAACTCTCACGTTTGGGAAAACAAGCACGTCCCTGTTTCCAAATCCATGCAACTATTTGCATGAATGGACTTTAGCAAAGGCAAGGCTACTAACCCATGCCAATCCCTCAACGCACATGTTGCTATGTGACCGGGCCCCTTTTGATGTCACTAATTCAACAGACTTGTTGGATTTCGTGGATGGTGCGATTTTTCAAGCTGCTGGATTGCTCGGTTTTGGTGCAATTTTCAAGGACAAGGAAGGTCTGTTTTTAAGAGTTATTTCTGGTTACTATGAGGGTAGGAATTCCCTGCTTTTAGTGAAGCTCTTGCTTTACATAGGAGTCTACAGTTTGTAAAGGATCACATGCCAGGAAGAGGTGTGCTTTTTATAGATTCGCAACTTGTTTCTTTAGCTATAACTTCTAATTTCTTAGATTTGTTTGAGTTTGGTCTTATTATTTTGGATTGTAAGTCTCTTTTTAATGATAGGCTTGATGTCTCTATTAAGTGGGTTATGACGAGCGGAAATGTAGGTGCTCATTCTCTCATTAGAGCAGCCTACTGTCTTGCCTGTCTCCAATTTTGGGATGTAGATTTCTATTCCTTGAGTTAATATAATTGTTCTCTTACAAAAAAAAAAAAAAAAAAAAAAAAAAAAAAAAAAAAAAAAAAAAAAAAAAAAAAAAAAAAAAAAAAATTGCAATTGATATAATAGATTGTTAGGCTTTAATTAATTTTATAGTTTAAAAACTTTCTCATTTTAAATCTCACTTAATTTTTAGTTTTATTATGTATTATTTTAAAAAATTTAATTTAATATTTTCTTTGAAGGGTTAAAAATTGAAAAGTCTGTCACCAAATTCAAAGATGAAGGGACATTAAAATTATAGGATAAGACTTGCCTATATAGTAAAGAAAAAAGAAAAAAACATTGTGAAATCACATATTCAAAATTTAAATTTAAGTTTTAAATTTTGACTTTAACTGCAATAACTATCATAATTTAAATCTTGCTGACCATGTGAGACTTGTAGCAATTGCATTTGCTAGTCCACATGAAAACTTATTGTATGGATCATACTTAACTGTATGTATTTATTATTCTCTTTTCATTGTATATAAATAAGTGTTACATTTATATATATTAAATTGTAATTTTTTTATTTTTACCGTGAACAAATGACGAACATTAATTATTATTCCTCTATTATTATATAGATAAAAATTCTAATTAGAATGCTTTTTAATCTGTAATGATTGTTGACTTAAGTTGATATAGAATTATTAAGCATAAAATGTCACTTTTACCCATATATATAGCAAGGCAAACCATATGTAGCAATGCAAAATGTAACTTTAAGTCCCCACTAAAAATTGATAGGTTTTGAGATAAGAGAGATTTGAAATTTGAAATTCAAATATTTATCTCTCATCATTTAATAACCCTAGATAAAGTATTAAGTGAATGAATCTATCAATACACGTGTTGGTAGAATTTAATTTAATTATGTTAAATTTCATATAATTTGAATTTTCTTTTCTCTTTTATTCTAAATATAAAATTTTTGAATTTATAAGTGAATTCTCCAAAAATTTTGGAACTCATTTATTCCAGACAAGAGTTGAGCTTTCTTAGTTTTAATTTTGCTTTGATAAGTTTTGCTCTATATGGCTTCATTTCCATTTCATATGCTTATCTTTCTTCTATATTGTCCTAGGACAGAATTTGACCATCTGGGTTCACTACACGTGTCATTCTTTCTTCCAAAACAGTTCCTTTTTCTCCTAATATACCCTCTAAGATTTATTAATGTTTCGATCGAACCGGTTGATGTGGGAATCCATCGGCTAATTATTTGTATTATTTTGGAAGAAATCAATGATGGGTTTAACTCTTATCTTTTAATCATAAATAAGTAATTAGTAATTGATTTACAAATTAATAGAGAATTATAAAGTTCAAAAGATAAAAATGTATAATACAACATACCTTATACATTTAATTAATACATTGATATGATAATGTGGAGAAAATTAATTAGGGTTTAGCAAACCAAATATAAGTGAATGAAATTCCAACTATTTTTTTAAAAATAAAAGTTGAATTAAATTGAACAGTGAATAAAAATAAAATGGAATCGAATCAATTTGATTTGGTTAATTGCTTTATTTTTATTTTTATAAGTTTGGACTTATTTTTACTATTACAGTGATAAAGAAAATTTTGATTTTCAAAATTGAATCATATTTTTTAAAAATCAAATTAAATAAATTCACTTTCGTCAATTTAAATAACTAAGTGTGATCGTTGAAAAGCAAAATTTCAATTTTTTTATTTTAGAATATTTTTTATTCTTTGATAAAAATAGCATTACTATATTATATTGTATTACCGTATAAATATGTATATATTTCCATTAATATGTATATATTTTCATGTAATACACATATATTACCGTATAATAGTATTATCATATTTTATTGTATTACCATATCATAGGTATATATATTACCATATTTAATATATATATATAAATATATAATATAATATTAAGGTAGATATTGCATATATTAAATATGGTAAGAATGTAATATTTTAACGTAATATTAAATAATTGATTCTAGTTATAAAAATTTAGAACCGAATAATATTACTATATTTAATATATACATAATATGGTATTTAATATAATTTCTTGTTTTATTGAATAAAATTTTAAATGTCCTTTGAATATCAAATTATATTTACATCTAGCGAGTAACACATCTATAAATTTAGATATATGATATTTGATATATAATTAAAATAATTAAAAAATAATTTATTTATTTTTTATTAAATGAACAATAATTTAATTATATTATCAATCCCAAAAAATTACTATAATTAGGATTTTTCATCCTTAAAATAAAAGTAATATAACAAAATGTAATTAAAAATTATATTTATCAATTTAATTTTTATGTCATGCTTAAAAATTTTTGTGGTAAGTAACAAAAACTTACGTTATTAAATTATAATTAGCGCATTTTTCAAAATTTAAAATTTAATATGTATGATATAATTTATTTAGACTAATGAAATTATTTTTAATTTTTAAATTTTTATTAGAGTCACATAATGATTTAAAAATGATGGAGATCGTTTATTTGTGTTCTTTAATTGTAAGTGAGGGTGCTAATGCTACAAAATGTCACAATTTTGTTAAAATTGATAAAAAGTTCAAAATAGAGTAAAATTGCTCAAACATGTAAAGTTTCCAAAATATTCTGTATATTATAGATTTTATTCACATATTAATTTCTTTCAATAAAATTTTCCTTCCTAAATAGAGCTTAAAGATTATTATAATCACACAAATCCAAACATATCTAAAAGCATATTTCCATATATATATATATATATATAATCTTCCAAAATTAGTCCCTAATTAAACGAAATTACGAAATTATTGCAATGAGCGTTTTAAGATAATTAAAATCAAATCAAATTGATTTTTATCATATCAATATAAATTTATCTTTGAAATCATAGTAAACTTCCTTCCATACTAAACTTATTTATCATGGCTATAAATAACCTCTCAAAATCAAACAAAACCAGAAAAACCCTAAAACCAGAAAATCATGGATTTCACAAGCAAATACCAACTGATATTCCGTACAGCCATTTTTATGCTCTTAATTCCTAATTTAAGAGCAAAAGGTTCTCCATCAAAATTGGTTCAAGACATTTGCAGTGAAACACAGGAACTCTCACAAACAAAATTTGAAGATTGTGTCAATGCTCTTGAGATAGATCCAAAAACTAACTCTGCAGATCTCAAAACTCTTGCCCATATTAGCCTCCAATTAGGGATTTCTAAGGCCAATGATACCCAAACTTTTATTGGAAATCTTCTTACAAGCAATAAAAATCATGCTTTGCAGACTTGCTTGTTTTGGTATCAAGCTGTGATTGCTTCATTTAAAAGTGCAGATAAAGAAATAGAAGAAGATCCTCTTACTGCTAATTACGATGCGAAAATTGCTGGTGATGATGCTAAAGAATGTGAAGATGAATTGACAAGAGAAAAAGCTCAAATCCCATCTACTATTACTACTAATATTACTACTAGAAATAATTTGGTTCGACTTTATAGTTTTATTTCATTTGTTATCACAAATCGTCTTTGATACGTCATGGCCTGAATTGGGCCAAGCACGATAAATAAAATAATATATTTTAGTGTTTTGATATTTATACGAGCATGTATGATTCAGGAGATGCGTGTCATCAAACATTTGCTGTATTACATCATTTACTCAATTTAACACTTATCCCTACCTCTGTTTTTTTTCAGTTTCAGACAATATAATAGTTATTGTGGAGGTTCAACATTTCTTCCTTTCGTAGAGGCTTCCCTTTGAATTAATACATCATGTATTATTAAATTGAAATTGGAATGATTCTATAATCAATTGAAATTGAATATAAGAAATAGTTATATTTTGCATTATACTGGAAGAAATGTTAAACGATCATTGTGAATAATTTTATAATCGATATGTATAAATGGACAAAGGTCTTGTGTTATGGAATTTAGGACATTTGATGATGTTGAAATTAAAGACTACATATATGTGCAGATGGACGAGTATAGCTATAAGCTCGACAGGCTCAATGAGTTTCTCAACTGAATATCGTTAAACTCGAGCTAAATTCAAGCCGGCTGAACTTGTGGTAACAGTGTGGTAAGTCATTCTCCTCTTTTTTTTTTTTTTTTTTTTTTTTTTTTTTTTTTTAGTGTGGCGTAAAGTTTCATTCTCCTCTCTTATTATTCTATTTTATTTTTTTTTTTTTTTTTTTGTTTTAAAATCCCATGTGGCTAGATTGTCACGACCCTAACCAACTCAAGTTACTTGATCTGTCCATAATGAGAAATAAATAAATAAATAAACAGTGTCTTTATCCTGACGTCTTATCCTATTATTTTTGGCCAGTTCTCCAATCGTTAATTAACCTTAAGTATGGAGGGAGATCAGGCAATGAAGATGTGACATCAGAGCGTTCCAAAACTAATTTTTTGTTTCTATCGGCAATAAAAAAATTAACCCATAACTAAGCATTGAAAATTGTTAAACAAGAAACTTGACAAAAACAATACAGTTTATGATTATGAAATCCTCTCTTTTCTTTGAACTAAGAAAAAGAGATGCAAAATATTGCCAGATATCACTCACAATTTAGTAAAATTGAAGTTACGACACGATAAAATAATCTAAGAACCACCTAATCGGATTAAGGTCGGCTCAGAGTTCACACAATTCGATTTGGCTGAAAGTTTTTTTTTTTTTTTTTTTTTTTTTTTTGTTTTTTTAAATCCATGTGCTAGATTGTCACAGACTAACCAACTTCAAGTTACTTGATTGTCATAATAAATAAATAAATAAATAAACATTCTTTCTGAGTCTTATCTATTATTGGCCATCAAATCGTAAAACCTTAAGTATACAAATGAGATGTGACACAGAGCGTTCCACTAAATTTTTTGTTTCTATCGGCAATAAAAAAATACACCCATAACTAGCTTGAAATTGTTAAACAAAAACTTGACAAAAACAATACAGTTAGATTATGAAATCCTCTCCTTCTTTTGAACTAAGAAAAAGAGATGCAAAATATTCCAAAAAAACTCACCTATAATTAAGCAACAGTAAAAATAACTACAACCAACCTATGGATTGTGGCTGAGTTAACAATTGAGGCTGAGCATATTGGAAGAGCTCTCGGATACAATCCCAATTAAACGCACTTGCAATGAGGGGCGAAGAGCTTTAACTGTGATTAAGCCCCGATCATATTAGGCAGTTTCTAGATATACGGTCTGGATACCAGTGGTTACACAAAAAAACCAAGTTAAAAAGTCCACTAAAGCGTCAACATTCTTCTTATCTAAAAGAAATCAGTAAATACGTTCTTATGTCTCCTAACCAAGTTGAATGAAATATGAGTACAAACTAAAGAGAGAGCTTCTATTTTATTAAAATTTTTCTCCAAATCTAAGGTCGCTTGTCTTTACCTAGCATTCAAGTTACTGTATTTCTAGAATTTGATTCAACAACTTTTAAAATCCAAAGAAGCAAAAAGCTGAATGGCTTCAAAAATAACAAGAATCTCAGCTTTATTAGAGTCCAAAATTCCAAACTTTTTTGTAGAAGATGCAAACAATTAACTTCACCCATTGAATTTCTCAAGCCACTCCTTGTTCCTACAGACTCGGTTTACTGAGAGCTGAACCATTTACATTAAATTTGAAAAACCTGGGCAAAGGTGCAATCCAACCAACAAAATCATGATCAGGATGCCTATTCCCATTTGGACCATGTAAACTATCACAAACAAGAAGGGGAAACGAAGCCCAATATGAAAAATTGGCATATAAATTTCTATTCTTAAATTTAATAATTTCGGAACTCTTTAGCTTAATAATATCAAGAATAGCCAAAGCATCTACAATTTCAGTTGAAAAACTGCTTTGTTTCTTCTTAGCCACAACGACCAAAGAATAATGAAAAACACCATATTCCAAACTATATGTGAACCAAGTGTAGAGACAAAACTGTCCCATTGCCAGTCAAAATTGATCACATAAGGAGGGCTTACTGCTGAAACACCCCACCACCTAAAAACCAAATACCATACTTCACTTGCCAATGGACATAAGAGCAAAACATGATTAGTGGTTTCAATCTCTATATTACACAAAGACCAATTTGTTTTGCTAGGATTGACAATAATATTTCTTATGAAAAAGTTCAATTTGCAAGGAATCATAATGAGGAAGCATTTCCAAGCAAAATTTGAAATTTTTGCAGGAATAAGATAGGACCATAGATATTTCAAATTGAAATCAATACCATAGTTTTCAACTTCGTTTCGCTCAATCAAAGAATAAAAATTCTCAATAGAAATTGCACTTTTTTTTTTTTAATCATGAGTCCAAATTACTTTATCTTCTTGATCTGGAATTAAAAAAATATCATTTAGCTCTGATTCTAATTGTTTCTAGGTATCCGATTCAAAACATCTCAACTCCCTTTTCGATTCAATATCCTATTTCCACAAGCCATCCAAAATTGTACCTTATTGATGAATGCTAGCTCTTTTATTTGAGGCGAGTCTGAATAGTCTAGGATGAATAGCTCTTAAAGGGATTTCATGTACCAACCAAACATGAATTTGTTTTCCGTTACCAACGATCCATTTGAAAACAATTCTCAAATATCTGCAATTTGAGGTTGATTGGAACCAATAGAAACAATATCCTGCAAAAGAGGAACAAGTTTTTTCCATAAATTCAACTTTGAGTTGGATGTAGAGAAAACGTACTCTTCATATTTTGCTATCAATATTTTTTCCATAAAAACCTTTTTCAAATTTGAACATCCACCACCATTTACCAAGAAGAGCCATGTTCTTAAACCACCTGCCTTTTTGCTAGTAGAAATGGTCTTCCATGCTACCCAATTTAATGGTTTTTCGCCTTCCATTCCCTTTCCCCACAGAAATTGTCTTTGAATACATTCAATCCGGGAGATGACTGAAACAGGAGCTTTGAATATTGACATATAATACAAGGGAAGAGGGCGAAGTACAGACTTTATCAATGCCACTTTACCCACCACAAAAAGATATCTTGCTTTCCATCTCGTTAGTTTTGATTTGAATCTTTCAATGATCGGTTGCCATGATATTATCTTTCTTGGGCTACCGCCAATTGGGATGCCTAAATATTAAACGGAAAGGCATCCTTTTGAGCAATTCAATGAATTAGCCAAATTGCTCAACCCCTCTTCAGATAAGTTTAACCCGAATAATTTACTCTTGATAAAATTTATCTTTAAACCAGAAGCAAGTTGAAAGCACAAAAACAGTCTCTTTAAATTTCTCATTTGCTCCAAATTAGCTTTGTAAAAAATTACCGAATCATCAGTGAATTGCAAATATGATATAGCCTCCTCCAAGCTCCCACTTTTACTCCAGAGAGAAAACCACCAATTGCTGTGTTATTTAGAATGACATTTAACCTCTCTGCAGCTATAAGAAAAAGAAAGGGGGGAGAGAAGGTCCCCTTGTCATTAAAAACTCATTTGTAGGAGACTCATTCACAAGAATAGATAACTTTGAGTTGCTTAAGCATTCTGACATCCACAATCTCCATTTAGGACCAAATCCCATCTTTTCCATTGAGTCTAGAAGAAAATGCCAATTGATACAATCATATGCCTTCTCGAAGTCTACTTTAAAAGTGACTCCTTTGCTTTTCGCTTTTTAAGCTCATGGACAATTTCACTGCAAATCAAAATCCCATCCATCATCTGTCTACGACTAATAAAAGCAGATTGTGGTTCACCAACAATACTACCTATTACCTTTCTCAACCGCAATGTTAATAATTTAGCAATGATCTTGTATACACTGCTTATTAGAGAGATGGGTCTGTAATCATTTGGGCATTGAGGAGAGCTCTTCTTAGGGATAAGAGTTATAAAACTAGAATTTATCCTTTTATCATTCTACCAGAAGAGTAGAATCCATAGAAAACTTTGCATAACTCTTCCTTAACAATCTCCCAAATTTTTTTGTAGAATTCATATATGCATCGGGTTGAGCTTTCGTCAAGTCACAGCTCCATAGTGCCACTTTTATCTCCTCTTCTGAAAACGGCATCTCTAGCATAACTCTATCTTCTAAAGAAAGTTTTTTAAAAGAATGGCTAGAAAGAACATGCCTTTTTACACGCCTCTCCCTATAGACACCAGCAAAAAATTGTTTGGATTCCTACTTGATTTTATCCTTGTTTGATAACCAATCACCATCCACATTCAAGCCTCCAATGAAATTCTTGATGTACCTTCTGTTGACCATTATTGAAAAAGTGTGTTTGCATCACCAGCCTTGAGCCAATTTAACCCCAGCCTTTCGCTTGAGAATACTTTCATTATAGCGATGAATCGCCCAAAGCTTGGACGATAAAGCCTTTCTATTTGAAACTTCTTCCTCAGAGAGAGTACCAACCTCAACTTTTAAATCTAATTCGTGAATTGACTTAATAAAACTTGCAATTTCTTCTTGGACAATCCCAAATGTATTTTTGTTCCTTTCTTTGAGTGCTTGCTTTAATCTTTTTAATTTGCTCAAACAAACAAAGCCATCCCACCCAACGATCCCATCCTTCTTCCAATTCTCCTCGACTAGTTTCAAGAAATCAACATGTTCACACCAAACATTAAAAAAGCGAAAAGGTCTTGGTCCCTAATCCGCTAATTCTTCTCCAAGGAGAATGGAACAATGATCTTATATACTTCTCATAAGGCCAAAGTTTTGAAGCCTCGGCCATTTAGAAATCAAATTTTACAAACTAAAAACCTGTAAAGTTTGCTCATTTTGCTTCCATCTGCATTTATCCAAGTAAAACTTCTATTAATTAAAGGAAAATCCAACAGATCACAAGATGAGATGAAAGAGTTGAACTCATTGTTACCAGAAGATTCTAGCCTGCACCCTTTCCTTTCAAGAGGATCCCTAACTGCATTGAAGTCACCATCGAAACAAAACAACCCATGAGCATTTTGAGCCACATTCTTCAAATCATTCCACATGGTGTTTCTTGTTCCACTTCCAGTAGGAGCATAGACATTTATTAAATTACAAAGCTCTTCTTCATTAGAAAACTTACTTAAAATCCACAGAAAACCATTTTCTACATTTAAACCAATTTTAGAGAAAGAGGCCTTATCCCAAATTGACAATACCCCACCGAAAGCCCCCTCTGATTTCACAGAAGCCCAATCAAAATTTGTTTCTGTCCAAAGTTTTTCCACAAAATTCCTACTCAACTCAGATTTCTTCGATTCCTGCAAAAAAATAACATTCACTTTCTCATTTCTCGCCAAGCTTCTATTGATCTAATTTTCCCTTTCCTCCCTAACCCTCTTACATTTAAAGAAAGAATTCTAGGCACTACCAGTTTTGTTTAGAAATATGACCACCTAACCATCAAAAGAAGAAGAAACTACTGTTACAGTTCCACAAACCCTTAAATCATGTCATTGTCTGGGCCATTATAGGTCAAAGCCACTGCCTTTCCTATTTCCTAACTTCTTTATGCTTCAATTTCCTTTTCCATATTTTCTCCATCTGCTAAAGCCCTTAGATCACCATTTTCACTTTTTTTGTGTGTTTTCTGAATTCCCCATTATTAACTTTGATCTTTTATTTGTTTTCCTACGACAATCGGCTTGTATTTTTCTAGAGAAAGACCCATCTGTGATAAGAGGAAAATTGGCTTGTTTACTTCTTCCATCTCCATTCTCTTAACATTATAATTTGATAAGTCCACAGTTAATTGGATACCATTTGCTTAAAAAGAATCATTTTTACCATTTAGCCCACTTACTTGTTGAGAATTAAGGTTCAATCCTCTTTGAGTAGGCTGGCCCAATTCATTCTCTCCATAATCTATGTCATTAATTGTTAAAAAAAGAATTTGCATACTTCTTTCAGACCCTTTATTTATGTTTGCCTTGCAATCCGTTTTAACTTCTCTATTGGAATAAGGATCCAACACTTCCTCCATGTTCTACAAATACCGCGGTCATCCAATCCAAAGGTCTATATTTGAATGAGTTGTCTCCTTCGTCTGATTGACTTTCTCTTCTTTGTCGCTTAGACTCTAATCGGGTTTTTTTACCGGCGATACACCCTCCTACCTGAATGTATGGACATACATCTTAAAGATACATTCTCCCACCATTGATCGCCAACTAATTCTTCTTTACTCAATTCAAAATCAAAAGGGCTAACTAAATTTTCTTCTATAACTTTCACCAAATAAATATGGTCGTCCACTTTCACCTGCATGGAAGTATTGATGGTTTGTGGGAATTTTGTTGACACTTGTATCCTACCATCATCCAATCTGGCTTTTGATTTTTTGGCCTCATCTATGCTTACAAAGAAACCAATCAAAGAGCCAACCTTTTGAAAAAAATTCTTCACACCATATATTAACAGGGAACCCTTTGCACTTTAACCAAACAAGACGGTAAGATCCCTAAACAATACCAGGACTCTATGGTTTGCAACCAGAGAACCAATGAGTATATAATTATCATTATCCAAAAAAGATTTCATCTCCTCCGTTTATTGAAACTATAGCAGGACCTTGCAACCTCCCGTTGAGACCCTTTGATAAGAGAGTTTACTTGATTCTTTTCTTATGAAAAAGAATTGAGCTGGATCATGTAACCACCCAATCCCGCATTTTTCCAGCCATTCCAAATTCTTTTTTAAGTGACGGAAACTCCATTGAAGCCCACACAAGAGTATCCTTGTTAATAAGATACCCTTATAGATGTTTCAGCTACTTTTTGACTGACAACATTGATCGACACTTTTGGCTTGCTTAAGACAACTTTTGTGTACTTCCTGTTGTCCCAAGAGTTGTGGCTGAA
This sequence comes from Jatropha curcas, assembly GCF_014843425.1. The sequence continues at coordinate 1,019,864 of NW_023590846.1, forward strand.
GAAACCTGTTTTGGCTTTTTCTCTGAACCATATTCAACACCAGCTTCCCTTTTGCCTTCAATTGATCCTTGGCCTTTCTTGCCCATAACTTGTAGTTTCCAATCCATATATCAGATAAATCATAAGACAATTTGCTAGGGTCAACAACTTCAGCGAAATGCACAAGCCCGAATCTCTGGCCCTTTTGTTTCTTTTAGCAGGAATAAAGACATCTAGAACAGAATCAAATCTCAACAAAGATGTTCTTCAAACTCAGGCCATCCCAGTTTTCCGGAAAGCTGCAGAAGTAGAACGATGTGCCGTTTAACTCCATTCCTAAAGACTTCCTTTTCTTCCATAGGATTGTCTAAAACTTAAGTACCTTTTTTTCTTTTTTTTTTTTCGTTGACCAACTTAGCAAGCCCTTCTTCTCCTAGTTTTTTTTTTTTGTTTGTTGGGTATGTGAACGACTAGAAGGCCTAGAACTGTAAAGAATTGGTAGCAGCAGAAGATTAAGCTAAACACTAAACATCTTCTGCTTTGAAAAGATTAATTACACTAAATATGACAGAGAATGAGAAACTTTTGCAAGAGCATGAACTACTCCATTCGCAGATCGATGAACAAAAACAATAGACACATATTAGTCTCCGCTATAAGAGACTTACAATCACTAGCATTCCAAAAGATGAGCGATCGGAATAAGTTGAATTCGAAATCGCTTTAACAAAAGTTGAGCATTTGATTCCAGAATAACATTACTCCACTACTTTGTTTTGATTTAGCTTAAGGCTTCTCTCACAGCCATCATCTCAGCAACCTTATTTATTTTTCTATTATTACTAATCAATCCAGTTAATAATTTAATTAAAGTAATAATCTTGTAATTCTAATGTCTTCTTTTCTTTTAAATAATTTCAGATTTATTACTGTTATTAAGCAAATCAATTTCATTGAACTTCGAATCTCGATTAAAATACAGTTAACTACAAATAAATAATAATATTTCATTCTCTTCATGACAAAAGGCCAAAAAAGGGTGAGAATCATATAGAGTTCTTTTTTTTGAAAACAAAAACAATTTCTTTTTTAATAAATAACCTTCCAAAATAGCTCAAGTCTGCTGCTATAAATCAAATAAGAAACAGGAACCATATGTTAATCTTCTTGAACCTATTTTTCTCCACTAATGGATTCTCAAACTGAACTCGTAGTATTAATCTTTATTCTCTTTTCCTTCTTTCTCCTCCAATCTCCATCTCCAACTTTCGCAAACGCACTACTATTACTCAAAACCATATGTGATAAAACTTTAAACCCCAAATTTTGCATGGAAACTCTCCAATCCGACCATCGAACTCCATCAGCCACAAATTATAAAACCCTAGCCAAAATTACCTTTGACTTGGCAATTCATGACTCAATGAAAACTCGAGATCACATTAATGGCTTGTTATAGCAACAAACCCATATTCAAGACAGCCCTAAAAAAGTGTGTAAACTATTATTCTTACATCATATGGCGTTTTAGAAGTCCGTATAGTGAGGTTGAAGAAGAAGAATATAAAACTGCTAATTATGATACGTTGGTGGCTGCTGATGGCGCTGACTATTGTAAAAAGGCACTTGCCGATGGTAAGGCTCGTGTTAAAACAATGTCGGATAAAATCAAAGTTACAAAGTATTTTATCAATATTGGAGATAGGGTTACAACCCTCCAAATCATGATATATCGTTACCATCTGCAAATAGTAACGAGATTACACAACCTGAGTTAAGGAGAAGCACTAGAATTTGGGTAAAACCTTCTTGGATGCAAGACTCTGTGGGAACTTGTGGGCTTTCGCCTAACAAAACGACTTAGCATTATGTCAAGGCCCAAAGGCCCAAGGGAAGATGGAATGTGTCAAAGCCCACCCAGATAAAATCCAGGACAATTACCATATAGCGATTGGATTCCTCGCAGAAAGCCCAACCGTTTAACCAAAGTCTGAATAAAAATGTTAGGTGTGGGCTTGGGAAGGCGTTAGGCAGCCAAGCCCACCCAACCATGGCACCAACCTCCACTTTGTTGGTTTATTTAAATAAAGGTTGATTTTAATTTTTAAGCCTGATTATTTAATGAAAATTCTTTTCAAAGAAAAGTTTTAATTTTGAAAACCAAAAGATTGTTTAAACATTGATATGGCATCAATCACAAATGTGAAAATAAATTAAGCATCCACAACAAACTACTAAACATACAAAGAAAGGAGGGAAGAGAAAAGAATTACATCTCAAAAATAATCCTACAACTAATTAATTACATCCCCTTTCAAGAAATAAATAAATATCCTACAACCAATTAATTACATTCCCACAAATAATAAGTAAATGAATAAGTAATCTAATCAAATAATCATAATCATTCATCTAAAAGATATGACATACAACCTTAACCATTCATCTAATAAATATCTAAAATAACAAAATAAATAATAAAGTCTCAGTTAATTAAAATTACAAAAACAAGACATATGCAATAAAATCTAAATTATGATGCAAGAGAAAAGTAATACAAGTTAAACTAAAATTATCATAAAACAACTGAGAAAATCATTTAAAATCAAATAAAATGATATAAATTATTAAAATTAAAAAAATTGGAAGATTAGAATTTAAAAACTAGAAAATATAATATTACATAATGAATAAAATAAATAAATAAATAAACAATAAAGACAACCAAAACCATCAATTGGTTAGCTGCCTCTGATCAACGGGTGCGTAAAGGTTTATTACTGGTACGCAAGGCTTAACAACAATATGTGCGTAAGCCTTTTACATACCAGTTTGCATTTGATACGAGCCAGTATGAGATTCCAGCGTTTTCAAGGGAAAATATTACTGAAATAAGCCACAAAACTCAGGTTCCTTACCCATATTAACACCAAATCAACTAAGATCACCTCAGATTCGTTTTTTTTAAAACACAAAGCCATGTTTATTTAATTACCTCAACAAAAATCAGATTTAAACCAGAAAATATAACACCATCAATGGACTCTATAAAAAATTACATAGAAAAATCTAACACCTCTATTTTCGATTAGTTTGTTGAGTTTGAGAACTCAAAATCTAAACACTTATAAGATATAGATCATTGATAGTAAATGTTTTTAACTAGAGCAATAGAATGTCCATTAAATAATAACATGACATTATGGATTTTTGATGTGTTAATGCCCTCAGTTCAAGAATTTTTTACCTTTTTCGATTCCTGAACTAATTTTCATTCGTTAGTTGTCTAAGATACAATCCTTTTCTTCGTATCGAGGAATTCGTCTCTTCTCTTCCTCTCCTTCTTACTTCTCATGTCTATTTTTCTGCTATTTTTCTTGCTGTTTTGTTTTAATAAGTTTTCTTCTCTTTTTTTGTTGCTGCTATATTCCCCTCCCCCTCTTAAGCTCATGTCCCTCTCCTTTTATATCCTACCATCAGGTTTGTCTTTTAATCCCTTTTTAGACTTTGTATTAGGCTTGAACTCTCTTTAGTTGCCTCCCCTCAACCTTCACGTTTTTTCTTTTAGAATCTTGAATTTTAATGATTTGAAGGCTAGCAACAATGGGGTTTTATGGGCTAATTATTTGGGCCAAAACCTGAAACTAAACGTAATTAATTAAGCTAGTTTATAATTATGAGCAAATATTAACCTTTTACAATTTTAAACCCAATAATTTTATTCTCTAAGAAACCCAATAGGTACCTTAATTTAAGAAAAGTGTGAACTGAATAATCCGAAAAACCACCAATGCCAAATTAATTAAGAATCTGAGAATTTTCATCATCGAGCGTATGGGTAAAAATTGAGCATTAATAGAACTATTACTTCTAATGGCACATCAGATGTTACTTAGTAGCTTTTATCAAGTAACATTTCTTTTCCTTACTCTTTCAATTCCATTGATTCCCTTATTTTTTCATCCATTATATAGTGCGTGCATATCCAATTTGTCTAAAGTCCTTGAACCTGTTTCTTATAATCATGCTGGATCTGATTTCAATTGGATACATGCTATGCAACTAGAAATTGATGCCTTGGAAACAATAATACATGGGTCCTTATTGATTTACCTAAAGGCAAGAAAGCGGTAGGATCAAAGTGGATATATAGACTAAAATACAAATCAAATGGGTCTGTTGATAGATATAAAGCCCGCTTGGTAGCTAAAGGCTATACTCAGCTATTAGGTCTAGATTACAATGACACTTTTTCACCTGTTGCTAAGTTGGTGACAGTAAGGTTGTTCTTAGCTATTGCTACTGCAAAAGGCTGGCCTATTCACCAACTAGACATAAATAATGCGTATTTGCATGGAACATTAAATGAAAACATATATATGATACCACCTGCAGGATACCATAAAGCAAACTGGGACAAGTTTATAAGTTACTGAAGTCCCTATATGGTTTAAAACAAGCAGGTAGATAATGGAATAGGGAATTCACTAAGCATTTAATAGAATATGGGTTCACACAATCTTCATATGTCCATTATTTATTCACCATAGGTCCTAATTCCAGCTTTATAGCACCATTGGTATACATTGATGATATTTTACTCACTGGTTTTGATGAATCCTTACTAGTTGGTGTCAAGCATTTTTTGAATGACATTCACAATTAAAGACATTGGACATGCAAAATTCTTCTTGGGATTAGAGATTGCTAGGTCAATTCCTGGCATGTGTATTACTTAAAAGAAATACATTCTTGACCTAGTACAAGAGGCAGGAATCTTATATGCCAAACTAGTATATACACCTTCCATCCAAAGTCTCAAACTCACTTTAGAAAATGGTGAACCATTGAAAGAACATGAACATTATAGAAGTTTAGTAGGCAGGCTGCTTTACCTAAGCCTTACTAGACCAAATGTAACCTTTTCTGTACAACAATTAAGCCAATTTATGCAACATCCCACCTCCACTCACTTGAAGGTAGCATTACATGTCCTCAAGTACCTAAAAACCTTCCCTAACACAGGGTTATTCTTCCCTGCATCCAACTCCTATACCTTGAAAGCATTTTATGATGTTGATTGGGCATCTTGCCTCACCACTATGAGATCTTTATCTGGATATTGTATATTTTTTGTGATGCACTCATTTCATGAAAATCCAAAAAGCAGAACACTGTTAGTAGATCCATTGCAGAAGCTGAGTACAGGGCCATGGCTGTGACTGTTTGTGAATTAAGTGGATCTCATACATTTTCAGGGATTTCCAAATCCCATTATCTCTACCCATCACATTATCTTGTGACAACCAAATGGCTCTTCACATAGCAGCAAACTCGGTCTTCCATGAGAGGACGAAGCACATTGACATTGACTGCCATATGGTGAGAGATCAACCCCAACAAGGGTTCATTACTACTAAATCCTGCCTAGCAAAGAACAATTAGCTGATGTGTTCACCAAGACATTACCCTCTGCGCAGTTTTCTCATCTTTTGTCCAAGATCGGTTTGATGGAATTCTCACCAACTCCATCTTTGGGGGTCCCGGGGGGGGGGTGTGTTAAATATATTATTTGTATTTATTTTATTTTCTATTTTGCTGTCCCCACTTGACAACTCAACATGTTTTACCTTACCTTCCATAATGTTCTAGATTAGTTTTATATAAACACAGTAGCTATATCATTTTGTTTTAATCAATGAGAAACAAATTTTTTCCCAATTCTCTTTTGACTTCATCTCTGAGATTTCTCTCAATCTTGAATATGTTAGCTTAAAATCTCATCATAATAGTCTAACTTCGTTAGCCGCAAATTATAAAATCCTATAGCAGAAATTACCCTTGACTTAGCACTTCATGACTCCAATATAAAACTTGAAAGTCATGTTTGACAACAGCTTTTTAAGTAGTTTTTAGTTATTTTTTATAGTGTTCGATAAGATAGCGTTTGAATTAACTTTTAAAAATTGAAGTAGCGTTTTATAAAAAGTTCATCCCTGTAATGCTTAGTTTTTACCATTTTATAAAAAAACTACTCAAACAATAATTAACTATTAAAACAACTAACAATTATCAAAATACCAAATTTTGCCGAACAGACCCAAAATCACATCAATAGCTTGACAAGCAGCAACAAACCCATATCCAAGCCAGCATAAAAAAGTTTGTAGACTAGTATACTTGTATCGTAGGTTTTAGAAGCGTGCATAGTGACATTGAAGAAGAAGATTTTGAATCTGCTAATTATGATACGTTAATTAGTGGTTGCTGATGGTGCTAGCAATTGTGAAAAGGTACTTGCTGCTGCTGATTCTCGTATTGAAATGATGTCGCATAAAATCCAACTTAGTAACTTACATTGTATTTTATTCATATTGGAGATAGGGTTATAACTATTGTTTGAGATTCTAATTTCTAAGTCTCATGCAACAACTAATTGATCATCGGTTATTTGCATGTTTTTTTAAATCACTAATAAAATTAAGAGATATATGTATTTACATCCTTTTGAATATTTCTTCCCTTGATATTATATGTTTTTTTAAAATCACTAATTAAAATTAAGAGATAGATATGTATTTACATCCTTTTTGAATATTTCTTCCCGCTTGATATTTATACATATATTATATAATATATATATAGTATATCATATATGTTAACTCTATTAATTATGAATGCCAAATTTGTATTGATATTTTTTTATTAAATTATATCTATGAATCTATCATCATAGTATATATTATTATTATATGCATATTATTAATATGCCTTATAATCATATAAGGAAATAAGTTATAATGAAAAAATGTTTTAACCATAATGTTTGAATGTTAGTATTGGTTAATATATTTATACTATAGTTTAAATTCTAGAATCATATTATATATATATATATATACATTCACACACACACGTTATTTAATCACGTCTTCTTTTGGACAATTATTATTGCAAAAAACGGAAAAAAAAGAAAATTCATATGCAAGATGGTCAATTTTTTATATAACTATTTTTGTGAGCCCAAAATGCCAGATTTTGTGCAACAGAATCCAAAATGGGTTTAATTGAAGTTTATTATGAAAAAAAAAAAAAAAAAATCTTGAGAGGTTAAGTAGACAGATTTCCATTTTACCAATTCCTTTTATTTAAATTGGTAAAAATTTTTATAAATGGGAAACAAATTGCCAGATTGACTTTCCATGTTTAATTAATAATTAATAAAAATTGAATTTCCGTAATTAATTAATAATTTAAAAAATTGATTTTTCTTTAAAAGAGTTGATATTGCAACCTTAAAAAATAAAAATATTGATTAACCTTTATTTATTTTTATTTTTCAGCCGATTTGAATTTAAAAAATTATGGTGAGTTCTAGTCCAAACTGACTCGGTAAGCATGTCTAATGACATGTTTTGTCAGAGACAGTTTTGGCATATTTTATTTGAGATAGTGTAAGATGTACACCGGATGATCAAAGATCCAGTCACCCAACAGCAGAAATTCTTAGGTAGTTCCTAAGTATACACCATTAAAAAAAAAAAAAAAAAAAAAAAAAAAAAAAAAAAAAAAAAAAAAAAAAAAAACATTAAGTTCCAATACAGATAAATCAGTTGCTAATTCACGATAGATTATAAAAAAAATTAACAAATAGAATCCAAATCATACACAAACTAATCTTTCAATTTTTCATAATTCGCTGTATACGAATAGAGAGAAAAGCTCTGATACCATGTAAGTTTAGATAGGCTGGAAAATATTTTCATTAACTTGAAACTGTTATTTGGTACAAATACACATATTCATTGGATAAATACATGTAAACAATAGTTGGTTAGCTAAACTAATTTACATAAATAGCTGGTTTATCATTTTGTTATCCTAACGCATTGAGCCTATGGACAAAAGAAAAAAAAAGAATCAGATACGGTTTTTTTTTTTTTTTTAATATAATTTCAACAAATAATTTCAAAAAAAAAAAAAAAAAAAAAAAAAAAAAAAAAAAAAAAAAAAAAAAAAAAAAAAAAAAAAAAGGAAAACTTCCCAAAATAGTTTCCAACATACTCCTATAAATCAAACAACAACCAGAAACGAAACCCAAATCTTCTTTGAACCTATTTTCTCTGCTAATGGATTCTCAAACTAAATTTGTAGTATTAATCTCTCTTATCTTGTCCTTCTTTCTCCTCCAATCTCTACCTCCAACTTCTGCAAACCCATTACCATTACTCAAAAACATATGTGATAAAACCATAAACCCTAAATTCTGCATGAAAACTCTCCAATCCGACAGTCGGACTTCATCTGCAGCAAATTATAAAACCCTAGCAAAAATTACCTTTGACTTGGCCATTAATGACTCAAACAAAACTCGAGATCACATCAATGGCTTGATAAGCAGCAGCGGATCCATATTTAAAGCCGCCCTAAATCAGTGTGTAGACGATTATGCTTACATAACAGCGTGTTTTAGAAGTGCGTATGGTGAGGTAAAGAAGGAGAGTATCAAACAGCTAATTATGATACGTTGGTGGCTGCTGATGGTGCTGACTATTGTGAAAAGGCACTTGCCGATGCTAAGGCTCGTATTGAAACGATGTCGGATAAAATCCAAGTTACAAGGTATTTTATCAATATTGGAGATAGGGTTACAAGTATTCTTTGGAATTCTATGCCTCCTGCAACCTAGTGATCATATATATTGCCTCCCTGCAGACCTAGTGATCATATATATATATAATTTTTATATATTAAATTATATATAATATATATATGTTTATCGAGGAATTTGTTTATCGAGGAATTTTAAATGAGATGGTATCTCTACTAATATATATATGCCATATTGGATATAGTGCTTATAATTCTAGAATCATATAATTTAATTATGGCTTTGATAGCATCCACATTTGAAAATATGCTACCTTTAATAAATAACTAATCCTAAAATATCTCCAAAATCTCTGATTAATATCTTTATTTATCTCACACAATCTCCGTCAAATAAATATAACGATAGATAAGTGAGAGTGGAGAGATTTTCTCCGCTGTCTCCTCTAAATCTAAAATTAATATGTTTTTAAGATAAATTATATTATATTTCAGTAGTACTTTTTCCATCTAATCTATTTAAAAGAAATATATACTAGTAAAAAATATATTACTATGAGTAGATGATTGAAAATTGATGTTTAGTTGCTAGCCACATTCTAGTATTACAAAATTTTAAACATTACAAAATTTTAAATTGGTTAATGGCGACGTTAACTGAGAAATTGAGACATGTTTATTATGTATGAATCTTTCAGTATCACATATTTGGATGTGAGTCTAATCTTGCTTGTAGACTTCTTGCTATTGGTACAAATGGCACATTATATTCCTATAAATTCGTCATTTTCTTTTTTTAGTCAGAAAACTAAGCTTTATTATTATTAGTATAAAATGATTCAATGGATAGGAAAAGAACTCCACGACACCAGGTAGCATCTACACCCATGCCAATAGGCTTTCGCCTTTACACCCACAAATCCTATCCTGGAGATGCACATTAAAAAACCAACAGCTTAGTGTAAAACAACACACAATACCAGCAGAAAATTTAAGAATGAAAAACTGTCAAATAAGAGAAGAAGAAGAAATTAATGACTTCTATGACAATCTTCCTTTCACGAGAGAGGAAAGCAAAAAAAGCATAGAAGCAATCTAATCAAAGATAAAAAATGAGGAGAATTGAATCAAAGGCAAGCCAAGCAAAAAACGGTGTTTCTGCATCAACACTAGGGATGGAAGCGGTTTTAATCCATTTAAATAGGATATGGGTAATTATAAATGGATTTGAGATGAGTACGGATAGTGAAATTAATACCCATAATGAATACGGGTGGGTATGGGTATAGGTCTTTGGATATCTGCTACGCATTATTGTGTTGGGAAAAAATTATGCAAAATCCCTAATAAGTCAGATTTATGAGGGAGCAAAAGAAAATAATAACACATAATTTGATAACGGAGTTGGGCCAATCTTGCCTACGTTTCTGGACTGCAGCAAATCTTTTATAAGAGAAAAATAAATAAAGTTTTTACATACACTCACAATCCTCTATCCAAGAATACCCAAAAAATTAGGCTTAATTTTTCTTCTTGGATCACAATTCCTACTATCCAAGATACCAAAAAATTAGGCTTAATTTTTCTTCTTGGATAATCTCTCTATTTTTCTCTCTTACAATTGCTCTCTCATTTACTGATCTACATTTTTGCTATCTTTCTGCTTGCTGGTGCTGCGTATATAGCTTGAGGCTTTGCTGTCTCTATTTATAGAAGAGGTGAATGCATAGGAATGCCGTGTACAACTCGATTGCCTTCCATTTTTGACTACGCATAGGAATGCCGTGTACAACTCCATTTGCACAAATTGCACATGTTTATTTATTTTTTTTTCTTCCTCCCTTTGGTGACTCACTTTCTTCCTTTCATTTATTTTCATTTTCAAGAGCTCGTGGGTCCCACTGCCAACATACTCTGACAATCTCCCACTTGAAGATTGGTTTCAATCTGTCTTCACACATCAATCATGCGGCAGTCTTCTCTGGTCTGTTATTCTAGCAGGCCAACTGAAGTTGAGCACAACTTTAGTTTGTTAATGGTCACCACCTTTGTTAACATGTCAGCTGGATTCTTGTTTCCTTGAATCTTCTCTAACTTTAGCACATCATTCTCAAGCAGAGACCTGATGAAATGATATCGCTGATGAAATGATATCGAAGACCAATTGTGATTTTGTTTTAGAATGGAATGCTGAATTCTTTGCCAATGTATTGCATCTCTGACTATCACCTATAACAAAACATTCTTTCCTGCCATTTCCTGCATGAATCCCAACTCTGTTAACAAACCTTGAAGCCATATCATCTCTTTACTGGCTTTTGTCACTACGACATACTCAGCTTCTGTGGTGGATAGAGCTACAATCTTTTGTACCTGTGATATCCAACAAACAGCTGTTGTACCAACAGTGAAAATATAACTGTGGTGCTTCTTCGGTGATCAACGTCGCCTCCATAGTCCGCATCTACATAACCTGGTACTTTTAGTTCTTCTTTACCAAAGTACAAACACTTCTCAGTAGTGCCTCGTAGATACCTCAAAATCCACTTTACTGCTTCCCAATGAGCTTTCCCTGGATTTGACATATGCCTGGTAACAACTCCTATTGCATGGCCAATATCTGGTCTCGTACAGACCATCGCATACATCAAACTTCCTATGGCTGAAGCATAAGGAATTTTGGCCATGTCTTTTCTCTCTTCTTCCATCTGAGGGAACTGGTCCTTGGATAAGAGAAAATGGCTAGCCAAGGGTGTGCTGACTGTTGACTGACTTAGCTTCGTTCATGTTGTATCTTTGCAATACACGATTGATGTACTCCGCTTGAGATGATACGCAATACACGATTGATGTACTCCGCCTGAGATAACTACAACACCTGTTTTTGCTTATCTCTCGTGATTTGCATTCCAAGAATCTTTTTCGCTGAACCCAAGTCCTTCATGTCAAATTCTTTTGACAATTGCTTCTTTTGAAGTAGCAACAGTGGTCGTCATTGCACCTCTGGAAACCTTCACTGTGCATAAAGCCGTCAAATTTTCTGTACCACTGTCTTGGGGCTTGCTTCAAGCCATACAAGCTCTTCTTGAGCTTGCACACCATATTCTCTTTTCCTATTTCTGAGAATCCTTCTTGCTGGTACATGTATATCTCCTTATCCAAGTCTCCGTGAAGAAACGCTGTCTTTACGACCAACTGCTCAAGGTAGAGCCTTTCACTGGCAACAATACTCAACACAGACCTGATAGTATTGAGTTTTACAACTGGTACAAATATTTCGATGTAGTCAACTCCTTCCTTTTGCTGGAACCCTTTGACTACTAGTCGAGCTTTGTATCTCTTGGAACTATCATGTTCCTCTTTCACTCGGTACACCCATTTGTTGTGAAGTGCCTTCTTTCCCACGGGTAACTCAGTTAGTTCCCATGTTTGATTAGAGATTAAAGACTTCATTTCGTCTTTCATGGCGAGCTCCCACTTGCTGGCATCTGCCGTTTGACATGCTTCCTCAAAACATTTAGGTTCTCCTCCATTCATTCAGTAGAATTTTTGAGATATCGTCCACCTCTTCAAACACTGGCCCACTCTACTCTGAGTCGTTGGCCACTGGACTTTCTGAGATATCGTCAACCTCTGCAAACACTGGCCCACTCTACTTTGAGTCGCTGGCCAATGGACTTTCTGAGATATCGTCCACCTCTGCAAACACTAGCCCACTCTGCTCTTAGTCGCTGGCCACTGGATTTTCTGAGATATCGTCTACCTCTGCAAATACTGGCCCACTCTGCTCTGAGTAGCTGGCCACTAGACTTTCTGAGATATCATCCATCTCTGAAAACACTAGCCCACTCTGCTCTGAGTAGCTGGCCATTGGACTTTCTGAGATATCGTCCACCTCAGCAAACACTGGCCCACTCTGCTCTGAGTCGCTGGCCACTGGACTTTATGAGATATCGTCTAGTCTTTTCTTTTGCTGTGTTGAAGGCGGCATTACGGGAGAGCATTTAAACGAATAACCCCAAGTGCTTGTCTGTCTAGAAGATTCCAATCTTCTTCCTTCATAGCCTCTGGCTTCGTTCCGGAGAGAGGTTTGAAAAGACTTTTCTGATACAGATAATCCTCTATCTGCATTCCGGAGAGAGGTTTGAAAAGACTTTTCTGATACAGATAATCCTCTATCTGCATTTTCCAAAAGCCAAAATCTGCACCGTCGAATTTTTCAATTTTCGACTTTCCTTCATCTGCGGCCATTGCTTCCACTCGAGTCTGACTCCGTGAATAGTACCAGCATACATGAATAGTAACAGTAATTTTCCTTCATCTGCAACAACTTTCCGAGCAGACAACACCAATAGACTCGTCGTAATTTTCTCATCGTCGTGGTATATTTATTTTCAAAGTATATCCACGGATCCGGTACCGCTATCTGACCGGTCTGAACGGTCTAGACCTACTGAACTTTCGGCTCTGAAATACCAGTTGTTGGGCATCAAGCTCTGAAACCAAGTTGTTGGGCATCAGCTCTGAATACCATGTTGTTGGAAAAAATTACGCAAAATCCTAATAAGTCAGATTTATTGAGGGAGTCAAAAGAAATTAATAACACACAATTTTGACATACGGAGTTGCGGCCCAATTCTTGCCTACCGTCTTCCCCGGACCTGCGCAGATCTTTTATGAAGAGAAATAATAAAGTTTTAACACAGCACTTCAACAATCCTCTATCAAGAATACCGCAAAATTAGGGCTTAATTGTTTCTTCCTTGGATATCTCTCTATTTTTCTCTCTTACAATTGCTCTCTCATTTCTGATCTACATTTTTGCTATCTTTTTGCTATTTTTCTCTCTTACAATTGCTCTCTCATTTACTGATCTACATTTTTGCTATCTTTTTGCTTGCTGGTGCTGCGTATATAGCTTGAGGCTTTGTTGTCTCTATTTATAGAAGAGGTGAATGCATAGGAATGCCGTGTACAATTCCATTGCCTTCCATTTTTGACTACGCATAGGAATGCCGTGTACAACTCCATTTGCACAAATTGCACATGTTTATTTTTTTTTTTTCTTCCTCCCTTTGTTGACTCACTTTCTTCCTTTCATTTATTTTCAAGAACTCGTGGATCCCACTGCCAACATACTCTGACATATTGGGTACCCACGGGTATCCTATCCACTGTTAATAAAAATTTTATTTTAAATAAGTTCGATTTGAATAGTTAAAATTCGCGGGTAATACCCGTATAAAGATATTTTAAATGGATTTTGGACAGATACGGATAGCAAAAATTTAAACGAGTTTGGATATGAGTAGCTTAAATTTCATGGGTACAAGCCCTGCTTCCATCCCTATCTTTTCTTGCCAAAACATCAGCAAAACAATTCTTAGACCTTAAAACATTTGAGAAACTAACATGAACCAGTGGAGATAATTGTATCCATCTTGTTGAACCTATCCCACCATTGCCAAGGTCTTTCACATTTATTTGTTGCCCACAATAAGGCATTTCTGGAATCCGTTTCAACAATCAAAGGGAGTAGACTATATTGAGATGAACTAAAGATCTCAAGAGCATGTATAATCGCCAATAGTTCTGCTTCGTTTGATTCCATAACTCCCACATTTTTAAAGAACACGCAGCAAACCAGACCATTTGAGTCTCGTAGTACTCCTCTAATAACAGCAGGACCCGGTTTGCCTCTTGAGGAGTTATCTACATTAAATTTTAGAAGAGCTGCCCTTGGATTTTCCCAAATTGCAAAGCCTGTGCTTGCTCTACTTGTAATCCATCTTAAAGAATTATAAGAACTCACCAACATTGGAAAAGACAACCAATCACTAACTCCACAAGGAATATCAAAGATTTTAGCTTTAAGGAGCTCAAAACATCTGAATTTGATGTTATCTATCAAGTTTTCATCTTCAATCACTTCATTTTCGAAAATTAGACAATTTCTCCTCCACCAAATAGACCATAACCAACAAAGAAAATTATCATCCAAATGAAAGTGTTACCTTTAGAGAGAAGAATACTTTCCCATTGGCAAGCTAAGTCCACCACTTTACAAGGAAGCACACCAATGACACTCCACCAATTCAAAACAGAATTCCAAATACCAACAGTTGCTGAACAGGACACCAAAATGTGATTTGTGTGTCTTCATAATATAAGTGGCAAAGAGGGCACCAACAGTTATCTACTGATAAAAGGATTTTTCTTTTGAAAAGATTAAGTCTACTTGGAATTTTGTTTAAGGAGTACTTCAAAGCAAACGAAGAGATTTTAGATGGCAAGAACGAATTCCATAAATATTTTTGGTTGAAAATACAAGTCATGTCACCCAGCTCCCTTTTCTCTAAAAGAGAATAAAATTTCTTAGTTGTGAAAGTACATTTTTTATCAAAAATCCACACAACCCTGTCCTCCAAACCCTGTTTTTCATCTAGATGGGCTTTTAGTTGATTCCATATGTCTATTTTAGCAGGTCTAAAATCCCTTCTCCAGTCGATATTCCAATACCATTTGCCGTCGATTAAAGAGCCACAATGACAAACAGATGTTGATTTATTAGAAGATATTCTAAAGAGACAAGGAAAGGCTATTTTTAAAGGCATATCTAAGAACCAAATGTCATGCCAGAATTTAATTCGATTGCCACTTCCAAGGATCCAACGAAAGCCATTTTTTATGAAGTTTGATGTTGGGGATGAATTGTCACCGGGAGAGACTATCTCTTTCCAACTAGTTGATAGTTTCTTCGAAAGGGCTCTATCCAAATCAGGTCTAAGCCAAGCATCTTTACCATATTTTGCTTCTAAGACTTTTTTTTCCACAAAAATTCACTCTCTGATTTAAACCTCCACCGCCATTTACCATGAAGAGTAAGGTTTTTCCTTTTACAATATTGTATATTAAGGCCTCCTCTAGATTTACTCATTGTGATGATTTTCCATGCCACCCAATTTAAGGGCTTTTCACCTTCAAGTCCTTTGCCCCGTAGAAAGCGCCTTTTGATACCTTCAATCTTTTTAATTACACTGGTCGGAGCTGTAAACTTTAATTTACCTTTCCTCTTTCTTTTTGGATTTATTTTCTCTCCCTTTTTACCTAGTTACTTCAATTATCTTAACTAATACAGGCACCCAAGTAACAACTAATGTTTGCGGAAACTCCTACAAATTAGGCTAGTAGTTATATTGAAAATCATTTGGCCAGTTGCAATTTGCAATTTCATTTTAACGTTGTTTTCACGGTTACTATATTCTTTGGGTGAGGAGTAGTAAGGTTAGCCATGATGGCTAATAGATATATAGTCACTAGTATAGGTAAAAAATTATTAATCCAAATTTATATTTAAATTTATATCGTATATATTGTGATAAATCACTCAAGTATAGGTCAAAAATTATTGTTAAAGAGTAAGACTTGGTTCTTACTAAGCGTGTAAGACTGAGATTTTTGCAACATGACTATATGCATACAAGTATTTTTCTTGATTTTTCTCTACCTCATAAAATTGGTTAATCATTGTTTTACTATCTTAAGCATGTCCTTTTCAAAGTTTTAGCTTATATTTAAAATGTTAGATCACATCAAATTGCTAAATTATGGACTTATTTGTATAGAAAAATATAAAATGATGCACTTTAAGTTTTTTGTAGTTCATATATACAAATTTAATTATTTTTTATATTTTTCATGGGGAGTAGAACCAATCTAACTTATTAAAGTGGACTTGTACTATAATATATCTTTTTTCATTGTAGGATAAAAAAATTGAGCTCTGAGTAATAAAGACGCTAAGAGCCTAAGTTTCTTTGAGCTTAAGTGTCTCAAGACTTAGACGGGCTTAAGTAATTCTTGAATTTCACACTTTAGTAGTTCACTTCGAGCTTGAGCAGCTGAAGACTTAGACGGACTTAAGCAGTCCTTGAATTTCATAATAAGTAGTCCACCTCGAACTTAAGCGACTCAAGACATAAATGAACTTTAGCAATCCTTGAAGTTCAGACTTAAGTAGTTTATTCCGAGCTTAAGCAGCTCAAAAGTTCAACCTTAAGTATCCACTCCGAGCTTAAGCAACTCAAAAATTAAGTAGACCAAAGTAGTCCTGGAAGTTCCGACCTAAAATGCCCTCTCTGAGCGTAAGTAACTTAAAAGTAAAACGAACTTAAACAATAGTAGAAGTTTAGCCTCAAAAAGTCCATTCCAAGCTTAAGCATTTCAAAAGAATCTATCTTAGTTATGATTAAATCAAGCGACTAACTTTGGATTAACTAAATTTCAAAGAAATTGGAAGCCTTAAGTTTGGACTTATGTCAAAATAAGAAATGCATACAATGGATAAAATGAAAAATAAAGGCCATAAAAGTATATCAAGTTTCCTACATTGAATCTAACTTTTATTGGACATAAATGACCGATATTTTTTTATGGGGACTCTTAATAGCATCCACATTTAAAAATATGCTATCTTTAATAAATATCTAAAAATCCCAAAATATCTATAAAATCTCTAATTAATATCTTTCACACAATCTCCTTCAAATAAATATAATGAATAAGTGACTGTGGAGAGATTTTCTCCATTATCTCCTCTAAATCTAAAACAGTTAGAAAATGATAGCTTTATATAAAGAGACCAAGAGATGTAAAAAGGGCTCTCTATCCATTATTTCTACTCTCCACTTTGTTCTCTTTCTTTAAAAACTCCAAAAAGAATTCTACAAATGCTTTAAACACTTTGAGAAATTAATATCATACCAAAGCTATCAAGCTTATTTCCATATTTCTTTCTTAGCAAATTGAATATTTTTATTGATAACAACCAAGAATAACTTTAAAAAATTTAAGCAAGTAAATCCAAGCAATCAAGCTTTCCTAACAACCCAAATCTAGCTTTGACTCTTAGAGAGGTTCTCTCTTAGCTTAAGGACAAGCAGTGGAGGTATGTGCAATTGGGAACAGATTCTCTAGCAGTCAATCTTATTGTACATGTTAGCAGTACATACCTTTCAGATTGGGGTCTCATCATTGAAGACCATAGGACTCTTTTAAGCCAGTTAACTAATGTTTTGGTGGCTTGGATTAGGAGACAAGTATATAAATCTGTCGATGCTCTTGCAAAGGAGGTCATTAGTCATGCTAGTTTCCAACATTGGGATATTATTACTTACGATAGAAGCTTTGATTATTGATGATTTATCTACTTTTTTTTTTTTTTGAGGAAATGTTGTAGATTATCATTAATTCATCAAGAAAGAATCCGAAATACAAAGTGGAGGGGAAACAACCCAAACCACAGGATCCGTCTCCATGAGACAAGCTCTAGCCAACCTATGAGTTGTATCATTAGCAGATCTACGAACATAAGAAAGATTGACATCTCTAAGCTCACTAAACAGAGATTTACAATCAATAATAAACAAACCAAAACTAGAATCATCAACATAATTCGAATCCAGGACTGCACGGACACAATCAAGAGCATCCGATTCCACCATAACTGGATGCCATCCTTATCTTTTGATCCAAGATAAAGCCTCATGAATAGCCAACAATTCCACAAATCTTGGTTCAAGAGCACCGCGAAAAGATTTCTGGAGAGCACCAATAAAAGCACCATTGCAATCACGAACCACACAACCAACACCTACATAATCAGTTGAGAAACAAGCACCGTCCACAATGATCTTCAAGGTCCCCTCCGGTGGACGTGACCATGGCACCAACATTGCAGGCTGATGAGTTCTTTATACACAGTTTGAGCTCTTTCCCAATCATTTAACATAGAACCCACTCTATGCTTAACATGCCATTGATCTTGAAATACCCCTTTCCAAACAGCCGCGTTTTGAGCCTCCCACAAAGACCAAAGTACCATTGCAAACTCTTTAGATAAATCACCATTCAACTGCCCAAATAAAGATCTAAACCAGTCAATGAAATTTCCAGATGAGGCAGTATGGTGGCCAACAGATGAAACAGACCAGCAGGCGCGTGCAAAAGGGCAGTCCACAAATGGATGCACTAACGTTTCCTCATGATTTAACTACTTAATAAAGAGCTTCTTTGCTTCAAAATTTTTTTTTAAAAAAAAAACCTCATATCTAGCTTGAAAATGTTAGGAAAAAAAACTTGGACACCATTTAAAATGAGCACGAATATCATTGAACATTAAACCTTTGCAAGAGAAGGGAAAAAGAAAAAGGATCAAGATAAAGTAAAATATAAAAACTGAAGTACTACAATCAAGTTAAGAAGTGATTATCTGCATCAACTCCACTTTTGTCCAAACAATCTGCAAAATAATTCCTGTTTTGGGTTATTTCTGCATTATTATTACAAAATAATAAAAAATGAGAAAAAAAAAATAGAGTTTAAGCTTATGGATGACAAATTTAAATATTTACTTTTATGGACCAAAAGTCGATTTTGGGAAAAGAAAAATAAAAAATGAGTCATTGAAATTTTGTTTAACTTTGGTTTTATTTAGCCCTCTTTCCCCCTTGAACTTGTTTATCCTTGCCTTTTTCCATACCTCCCTTATGCTTATGACCTGCAATCCCATGTGAACTAGGTATAACCACATGTGCCATTGCACTTAATTGTACATCATTAAGCTGATCAACTTCAAGTTGATCAAATATCCTGACGCATCACTAAAGGTCTTGATAGTGTCATTGTGCATTAATTGCATACTCATATGCTACCAACTTTCAGGAAAAAAAATGAATAACAGCTTAGATCTTCTGTTCTCAATCAACATATGACCAATATTATGTAACTTACTTATCATATTGGACATTTCACTTAATTGTCTCTTCATTGTGTGTCCAAGACTCTTCTTATAAGTATCAAATTTGATAATGAGTACTGAAATTTTGTGATGGAAACACTGCCAAACTTATTTTTCAAGGCTTTTCACAAGTCCTTTGCAAATTAAAAGCTCTTGAATTCCTTCATGACATCATTATCCATTGCACTAAACATAGTGTTGTGTGCCAAGGAACTCTTTTCTTTTTCAAGCCACATAAGTATCATGGTTTCGCCTATGCTAAGCCGTGTTGCCTCCATCGGGTTTTTCCATGATAGCATTTAGTTGTTCAAGAGCCTCTTGCTCTTCCAGCATCTATTAGATTCACACTCTAGATCCATAGTTATCACCATTCAATTTGGTTCCACAGTTAAGTTAAACAACTATGCTCTTTGTAGCAAATGCTATTTGAATAAATACACAATCTATATATTGACAATAGTTATAAATATTTATTAATATCCAATGCATACGTGAAAAAATATTATTTTTGCACCTAATTGCACATATCAATGATAACTCACATCATACTTAGAATCAAAAGGTTACTATGTTTTTAATCGTCATCCATATATAACATGAGATAACATCATATTGCAGAAATAGCAAAAATAATAACTATTAAATAACAATAATTATCCAACCAAGTGCCATAAAAAACTATAAATAGAATAATTCTAATGTTCATATTTCTGAAAAATGATTATTACGTTTACTAAGAATGCATTATCTATATTATTGGCTTTTTGTGCTATAGAATAAAAAAAACAAAATTTTAATTTAAAGTTTTTCTAAAATTCAATTTATGAATAAAATAAATTTATTCAATTTCTAATCACAATAGAATTTTACATTAAAAATAAATCTAGAATTTACAAAATCATTTTATAAATTAATTTTATTAATTCCAAACAAATCAGAATTAATAATAAATTAAAATATATTACTCCTAATAATTTTAGATATTAATTTATAAAATAATTTTTTTGTGAATTAAACAATTTTAACTCACTTTCTAAACATATTAAAAATAAAATTTTAAATTAAATTAAAAACACTGCCACACATTTTAATGGTCTCATATATTTAATTAAAAATAATTTTTTAATTAAATAATGTCATAAAAAATTAATTGCAATGGCTTAAATAAAAAATTATTTAATTTAAGGTGTTTTCATAGTTATCCAGAAATCTGACCAATAGTAGAATTGAAAATAAGAAAAGGATAGTAGTTAATGGCAGATTCGTAAATAAATAGAGAATCTACCTTAATAGCATATTCATAAGTAAATAGAGAATCTACCTTAATGGTAAATTTGTAAATAACTAGAAACGGCCATAAAACCCTAAATAATTCTCTTCTTGAATTGTTTTGGGATGACCGAAGTTGTATGGCCAACTCATGGCCTTGCCTAGTGGTTTTCGATAACAAAGACTCTTCCCTAGCCAAAAAACACAACAAAATAATATATTATTTATTAAACAACGGGTCTGTTACTTTTTTATTTTTTATTTTTATTAAATAAAACAAAATCAAAATATAAAAGAAAACAAAACAAAACAACAGAACCACTAAGATTGTAAAGAAAATAAAATGGCCAGCAAAAGAAACTTTACCTTTGTATTTATTAATTTTAGAACAAATCTAAATTATTTTGTGATAGCATAAATTTTAAATATTTCAAAAAACATCAAATTTACAGCACATAGAAATTAATTTAATAATTAGTCCAATAATAAATATAAATATATTTATGTCTAAATATGCTTGACATCAATTAAACACATTCGATTGGTACACGAATTAAACAGGTTTTTTCACAAAGCAACCTACGTCGATGCTTTCACAATTCTTGTTCACTTTACTTCACCCGTAGAAGCCAACAACTTTGCGTACAATGTTCAATCCCACTCGAAGTAGTTGTTGTTTATGGACACCAGACCTGATTCTATCTCCTGATAGAAGGACGTCGCTCCAGTGTTAAGGAATTCCGTTGATAGCCTAGAGTGAAGAGTTTTTCAAATAGGTTGGTTCTGTATGCGGTATATTCATCAAGACTGACAATCTCACTTCATCAAAATCTAGACTCGATATTGGTAGAGTCATAATCTTCACAAAATATCCTGACCGAATAAAATACACCACCAGAATTTGTGAAGAAGACGGCTTTCTTCCTCTTCAAGGTTTTGTCAACTTGAATCCATCCTTATAAGATCTAAATTCAGAAAATTCATCTGATAATGATTACGAATCTCAAATGGCGATTGAGGAAACTCCAGTCAGGCTACAACACCGGAAAGTAGTCATAACGCCATAAGAGACAAACCCACAACTTCCCAGCCCCTCGTTGGTTCTTTCAAAAAATGACAATCACGCCGCCACCTTGCTCGATAATCATTTCATCCATTTTCTTCCCATTTTAGGGGATCCCAAACGCTCTTTTGAAAAGAGGTTCGACGCTTCTGATTTTTTTTATTTTTTTTATTTTTTTATTTTTTTATTTTTTTTTGAGATAGAATCTTGTGATTTGGGAGCCCCTCACATCCTGTCCCCAGAACCTATTACCTATATTGGACCTTATACCCAAGCCCACCCTATTGTAGGCCTACTTGATCAAACTCCTTGCAACTTACTTGTGGACCTTTCTAACTATAATATGCAAGATCTTAAGGATGTTTGAAGCCCGTTAGGCATAAGCCCACCTAACCTTCCGTCATCAACATATATTTAAGCAGGAGAAAAAGGCTAGCTTCCAAATCCAAACCAATTCTCAGCAACTCACCCCTTGACTCACCTTCTTCAAACTATCCCCCCTCTAATCTCTCTTCTCCTTCTTTCTCATCTTTTGTCTTTGATGATGAAGTTGATAATACCAGTCATTTGTATTCTGAATCAAATAAGGAATTCTTTGATGTCTCTATGGATGCTAATATCACTTGGAATCTAGTTTGAAAAATTGGTTTGGGTTATGAAGGTCCTCAAAGTGATATGGTGGCTACCCTTATTGAGTTGGGCAAGTTAAGCACTTTCTCTACTATAATTGGTTTTGGGCTTCTTTCTCTTTGTTTATATGATGCCTCTACCTCAAATTTTATCACTAAATGTTAGAGGATTGCGAAGGAAAGGAAAAGCAAGAGGCGATTAGGAGCTTGGTGATTTCTGAAAAGGTGAGAATTTTATTCATTCAAGAAACTAAGAAGGATTCTAATATTCAAACTTTGCAAAAAGACTATGGGCAGATTCAAATTTTGATTGGGCCTCAGTTGATACTACAGGATCAACGGGTGGTATTCTAACTTTATGGAGCTTAAATTCTCAAACAATCTCTAGTGATGGTTTTCTTCGTGTATCAGGCAAGTTCCCTCATCTCTCTAATGATGTTCACTTGATTAATATTTATGCACCTTGTGATGTCAACTTAAGGAAGTAGTTGTGGCCTTCTCCACTCCCTAATCTCAAATTTGAATGGCGTAATTTGTATGGGAGGGGATTTTAATATTATTTATAGTATTGAGGAAAGAAAGGGTTGCTGGGAAGATCCAGCCAGTATAAATGACTTTAGTCAGTTATCTCTTCTTGTAGTCTCATTGATCACCCTCTTATTGGCTGAAAATACACTTGGATTAACTCCAGTAGGTAAAAAAAGAGTCTCTTAGATAGATTTCTTCTCAGCAACAATTAGTTTGCCAATTAGCCAAATTCTAATTGTAAAGGACTGAAAAGACTCTGCTCCAATCAGTGCCCAAATCTCCTTTGTTCAGACACAGTGCATTAGGGCCCCAGACTCTTTCGTTTTTCATTTTTTGGTGCAATCACCTAGATTTTCTATGTCTGGTTTCAAATTCTTTAAGAGATTCTAACATTTTAGGCTAGGGAGGCTTTATTTTTCTCTCTAAATTAAAGCTTTTGAAGGTAAGATTAAAGGAATGGAACCAATCTTCATTTGGCAATGTTCACACAGACTTGTCAAGGATTCAAAGTAATCTGGCAGACCTTAACCTTAAAGTTGAATCTTGGTTTCTTTCTGAATATGAGATATTAGAGAGAAGATAATTAACCTTGAAGCTTTATTAATTACAGAGGCCTCAAGAGAGCATTTTAAGAAAAAAAAAAAAGATGGAGACGCCAACATAAAGTTCTCTCATGCATCCATCAATAAAAGGATCTCTAGGAATTATACTCATGCCTTCTCAGTTTATGGTGATTGGATTCATGAGGTGGGCCAAGTCCATGAAGCAGCAAAGAATTTTTTTCACAAATATTTTTTCAACACCTTCTATGCCTCGACCTTCCTTGGTTTGCGATCCACCTAATAAACTCTCATCATCACGGATTTTCTTGAAGCTGAGTTTTCTAGGAGTGAAGTCAAAGCGACACTTGGGAGCTGTGACTCCTCTAAAGCTCCGGGACCAGATGGTTACATTATGGAATTTTACAGAAAGTGCTGGGATATTATTAAAGTAGACTTATTGCATTTTTTAAATGATTTTCATAAACATAGAAGACTTTGCAGGGGCACACTCAAGCTTTCTAGCTTTAATCCCGAAGGTCATTTCCCCTTAATGCTTGAAGGATTTCAGACCCATATCCTTAATAGTCAGCTTATATAACTTGCTTGTCAAAGTATTGGCTTTAAGACTCAAGAAAGTTATGAGTTCCATCATTGGAGAAAATCAGTCAGCTTTCATAGAATGGAGGCAAATAACGGATGGAATTCTCATTTGCAATGAATTAATTCATAAACTTAAAAGGAGTAAACAAAATGGGATTCTCTTCAAAGGCTTAAGAAGGCCTTTGACACTATTGATAGGAACTTCATGTTGTCAATGTTAGAAAAATTGGCGTTTGGCTCAAAATGGAGGTCTTGGATTCAAGAATGCCTTAGAAGCTCCAAGCTATCAATCCTTATCAATGGATCTCCAACTTCAGGATTTCAAATGTTCCGCAAACTGAATCAAGGAGATCCCATGTCTCCGTTTTTATTTCTAATTGTCGTAGAAGGACTAAACATCCTGCTTTGAAATTCAATTTGAAAAGGCTTCATATCCGAGGTAAAGATTGGCTCTGACCAAGTAATAGTTTCCCACCTACAGTTTGCAAATGACTCACTAATTTTCAACAAAGCTGATTATGCTCAAATATCTAATCTTAGAAGAATTCTACTTTGCTTTCAACTCTTATCAGGTTTAAAAATTAATTTTCATAAAAGCAAGCTGTATGGCATAAACATCACAGTGCAAGAGCTTTCTCAATTCGCGGACACTCTCAAATATGCTGTAGAAAAATCATTAGCCTCCTACCTCAAAATTCCTATAGGCTGCAACCCGAGAAACACTAAGGTCTGGCAACATGTTCTTAATTCAACAAAAACTTCGAAAGGGCGCTTTCTATCTATGGGTGGTAAAACAACATTTATCAAATTTGTGCTTTCCTCCCTCCCCCTCTACTATTTGTCGATTTTAAAATCACCCTCTGATGTCATTAGAAAAATAGAGGGTTTTTAGAAATGCTTTCTTTGAGGTAAAAGTTTTAATGGAGAGAAACCTCTAAATTGGATAGCCTGGTGAAATATCTCTAAAAGCTTCTCAAAAGGTGGCTTTAGTATTCAAGATTACCGAAGAAAAAATTAGCTCCTTTAGGCAAATGATGGTGGCACTTTAAACATCAAAAAGGTTTTCTTTGGCAGTGAGTTTTAGTGGCAAAATACGGAAAGGATGCATGTTTAAAGCCTGAATCACAAAGAAATTATTGGAAGAAATTATCTCCTATATGGAAAGATTTAATCCTTCTCCATCAAAAAATTTTTTGGTTAATGGCTTCCGTTGGGTTCTCGATGATGGAAATTCTATCAAGTTCTAGATAGACCTTTGGCTTTTGGATACTCCCTTAAAACTTGATTTTCCAAGACTTTTCAGAATTACAACATCCAAAATAGCACTAATATCTCAATATAGCGTCTTTGAAAATGGTACTTGTGTATGGAAATTGCAATGGAAACATGCTCTACGAGTTTCTAAAGAGGACTCACTCGTATCTCTCAATGACAAATTAATTGGAATTTCGGTAACACCTCATTCCAAAGAGAAGGTGGTTTGGACTTTCAACAAAAGGGGGGGGGGGGGGGGGGGGTTTGGACTTTCAACAAGGGGGTGGGGGGGGGGGGGGGGGGGGTTTCTTTCTTCAAAAAATTTCTACCTGCTCTTGGAAAATCCAGAGGTAGAATCATTCCCCCTGCGCTTACAGTCTCAAATTTCTTTGGAACTTCTTCCTTCCTTTGAAAGTTTTAGTTTTTGCTTAGAGAAGTTTTCAAAATAGAATTCCAACAAGATTAAATCTCATTAAAAGGAAAGTTTTACAATCACTTGAAGATATTTGGTGTCCAATATGGAATCAAGCTTATGAAGATATTGATCATTGTATTCTATCTTGTCTTAAGGCTAACCAAATCTGGTTTAATATGCTTAATTGGTGGAGAATCAACATTATCCTCCCTTTTAAACTCCTCGACTTAGCATTGCAGTGGGAAAGCTGTTTCATCGCTAAAGGCAAGTCCTTTATATGGATGTCTATTTTCTATCTCACTTTATGGATAATTTGGTGGAGGCGTAACAACCTAATCTTTGGGGGCACTTAGATTGAGGATGATAATTTAATTGACAGTATCAAGCTTCAATCCTTTGAATTAATCAAAGCCAAATTTTGAGCTCTCCTTTTTTGCTGAATTGATTGGTTTTACTTTCCATCTCTAGTGAGTCATTATGATACCTTTATGAAAATTAAAAAGAACTTATGAAAATTTAAAAAAACAATCCTCTTCCTGCAATTTTTTGGATTGCTCAAAGATTCTAGTGTCCTCAAATTAAGAAGAGTTCTAAGAGACTCCTAAGGCCTATGTTCTTTGCATTTTCTCCAAAAGCATAAGCGTAATGGACTCCAATGAAGGAGAACTCTTACCAATCTTATATACTTTGGAAACTTTCAGTTCATCTTAGTACCATTCCTTTGCTTTAATTCTGGAATCGGATTTTAAAAATGCAATTATTTGGGTCTCCAGTAGAGATTGGAGACCTTGGATTTGGTTGGAAAGGTTCAATAAACTGGATACAATTATTGCCTCTCTTCCTCAAATTTCCTTCTCTCATGTTAAAAGATCAAAAATTGCTTTGCTGACCAATCAGCTAAAGATGGAGTAGATAAGGTTTCACGTCTTCTGCCATAGATATAGCTACCTCTTCTCTGTTGTGGTCTTTGTTTGAAATTTATCCTCTCTTATCTCAAGAGATGAATTTCTTGTCTTTTTTTTTTTTTTTTTTTTTTTTTTTTTTTTTTTGAGGAAATGTGGTAGATTATCATTAATTCATCAAAAAAGAATCCGAAATACAAGGTGGAGGGGAGACAACCCAAACCACAGGATCCGTTTCCATGAAACAAGCTCTAGCCAACCTATGAGCTGTATCATTAGCAGATCTACGAACATAAGAAAGATTGACATCTCTAAGCTCACTAAGCAGAGATTTACAATCAAAAACAAACAAACCAAAATTAAAATCATCAACATAATTCGAATCCAGGACTGCACGTACACAGTCAAGAGCATCCGATTCCACTGTAACTAGATGCCAGCCTTCTCTTTTGATCCAAGATAAAGCCTCATGAATAGCCAACAATTCCACAAATCTTGGTTCAAGAGCACCGCTGAAAGATTTTTGGTTTTGGAGAGCACCAATAAAAGCACCATTGCAATCACGAATCACACAACCAACACCTACATAATCAGTTGAGAAACAAGCACCATCCACATTAATCTTCAAGGTCCCCTCTGGTGGACGTGACCATGGCACCAACAGTGCAGGCTGATGAGTTCTTTGTACCACAGTTTGAGCTCTTTCCCGATCATTTAACGCAGAACCCACTCTACGCTTAACGTGCCAGTGATCTTGAAATACCCCTTTCCAAGCAGCCGCGTTTCGAGCCTCCCATAAAGATCAAAGTACCATTGCAAACTCTTTAGATGAATTTCTTGTTTTGTTTGCGTGT
This sequence comes from Jatropha curcas, assembly GCF_014843425.1. Next base: position 1,047,307 of record NW_023590846.1, read on the forward strand.
TTCTATTGTATTTATGAGATTGTTCCAGGTTTTTTAGCCTAACATTCATGGGCTAGGTTTGATTTTTTGGAGAAAGCGTAATGACTTGGGTGTAGATACATGTGTTTGTTAAGTTTTTTCCTGTATTTTATATCATCAATAATAATATATAATATTTTTTTGCTAATAAAAAAAAATCTCTTGAAGCGCAGAAATAATTTTAAGCCTCGTGTTACTAGTCGCAGGAGCAAGCAAACGAACTGATAAACTACCCTTGATCACAGTCTTAGAGCAGAAATAATATTCATCTTCACCATTCATTTTTACTTTTACTGTGGTAAAATAATTATCGATGTTATTTATTATAACTAAATTTTAGATTTTAATTTAATTTAATGTAAAAAGTTTTAAATTTAGAAATTCGAGTTGCTTTAGTGCTCGTGTATACATGTCTGTTTATTTTTAATGCCTAATAATATATTTAATTTGATTGAAACCCTAATGTAACTTTACATTTAAGTTAATTGAAGACCAATTTTAAAAAATAATTTAACCAACTTAAAAGAATATCTGATTTTTATATATTTAGTAAACTAAAAAAATATTATAAACTAACAATTACAAAATCTTTGTAATCCAATATTTGTATCTTTTTTATTTTTAATATTAATAAAACAATAATTTGCGTTTTAAAAATTTTCTAACAATTTATTTAGTTACAAAAATATAAAAAATTTAAAATTACAATTTACTTGTTATTGATTTTATTTTTTATACTTTTTTTTTTAAATTAATGATTTTTTTCTTATATAAATATTATAAAAAGTATGAGAAATAAAATTTATTGCATTTTCTTAAATTTCTATTAAATTTACTTATCTACAAAAAGTATATTCCAGTCAAAAAAAAATCTACAAAAAGTATGCAATGCCAAACACGTGATTTTAAGATTCCATTCAAGATGTCGTTTCATCGAATTGGCATTATTTGTCGTTTTATCGAATTGGCATTCCGTTCGTACTAAATTATATATGGTTCGAGGACGTATTTTTTGTCTCCCTTTATCTATTGACAATCTCATTATTTGAATTAACATTCAAAATAAGTGGTAATAGTATTACCGCTTATGTTGTCGCGGTGGTCGCGGTAGTGCTCATAATAGCAGCAGTAGTAAAAGTAATAAGAGCTGTAATGAAAATAATCTGGTTAGAATTAGATTAGTATTATAATATGATGAAGATAATGAATATGGTTAAATGAAAACAACCTTTTCATTTAATTTATAAACTGACACTGATAATAGTATTAGTAACAGTTATATCATTAATAATGACAATACTAATAATAATATTGACAATATATATTTTTTATATCACAATTTAAAATTTAAGATTCTTTTACTTTTTTTTATCTAATAAACCATCCATTGTAAATAGTAAAATAATATCGATATTTTTTATTCGTTAGGAGGCGTAACGGTCGAAAGAATGTTGTGGACCGTGAGGGTACTCACCAAATTAGTGAAAACATGAGATCTTTCACTTCCCACAAAAGTAAGAAGACCAATCAGATCTCATCTAATTAGCCATCGTGTCCCTAGCCCATTGAGATAAGCCGAATCTTGATCTCCCACTTCATGCCTTTGAGGAAGCTCTCCCAATGCCTATGATATGTCTCAAGTTACATGTAAAATTTGAATGTTATTTTAAAATGTAATTCATTAATAATAATATCAAGAATTGCAAATAAGCATATAGACATAAAATTTTACTATTGCTAGCTAATAGAGTTTGTTGATCTTTTAGCGAAATAAAAAAATTCATATCCTTTTGAATAATGCAACTAAAATTAAAAAATATATAATATTAGATCTTTCCACTTGGAGTAAATATTGACAAAAGATATAAATCTTCATAGGCAGCAACTAGTCCGTTAATTGATTTGGACGTCAAAATAATAACTCTTTTGTATTTTCTATAACTTGATTGTTTTTCCAATAATTTACAACATATGATGAATACAGATGATTTTTCACTGTTATGCATCAATAGCATCAATGGAGGAATATGACGTACTACCAGGCTTCATCGATCGACGATCCACACTTGTAAATCAAGTTCTAAAAGTCTATAACCAAATAAAATCAAATATCATAGTTTTATTTAGTAATGAACCCTCACAAAGAAGAGACAAAAAACTCCAAATATGGAGATAACCAACAATAACAAAAACAAAAAAGATATATCCGTTATAGAAAAAACAATTTTGAGTTTATTAAAGCAAAAGAAGGTTAAAAGCAAAAGAAGGTAAGCGAAAGAGATAGTATAAAATAGGAGGTAGGGGGATACCGCTGATAAACAGCGGCAACCCTGAACTAAAACTAGGATTAAAAAACTAAAGAGAAAAGAGAAAAAGGGAGAGCTACAAATTAACAACTCTATGTAGATGTACAGATCATGAATTAGTAACTGCATCCAATCTCCAAAAAAATTTCAATTGTTTCTCTTTTTTTTTTTTTTTGGAATGAAATATTTACCGAATCCCCATAAATAGGATCAAACCTTATTTCATGAATTTGAATTAATAATTTCATAATTGTACGATGCTATTTTTTTTAAAAAAATGTCAACTCATCAATAATATGAAGAATTACAAACTCATATATACTAGGCCTAAAACTTTACTATTTCTTTTAACGAAACAAATAAATTTATATCCTTTTTAGTAATAAAACTAAAACTAAAAAAAAATAATATTATATAGATCTTTTTGTTTGGAGTTGATTTTGATAAAAGGTATAAATCTTCATGGTAGCAACTAGTTTATTAATTGATTTGAACGATAAAATAATAACTTCTCTGAATCTTCTATACTTTTGCAAAAATTTACAACATATAACGAATACGGATGAGTTTCCATCACTATGCGTCAATAGTATTAATGGAGAAACAGGTGTTGACGCGTGTTTTTATGCCCCCACCTGATCCAATGATGATACGAGGATACAGAATGATGGGTTAATGCTATCTAGAAGTCTTTTAATTTTAATCCAAATTTAAATTAAAAAGATTTTAAGTGTCTGACTGGGTCAGAGCCGCGTTACGCAGCTATGCAGGTGCGTGACGGCACTATAGCTGCGTCACGCAGCTCTGATCCAACTCAGATCTGCATGTCGTCGTCAAAGAATGACGACATGCCGTTTTTCATGCTGAACGACACGTAGTTGTGGTACAACAAGTGAGCTACGTCACGCGACTGACTAGATCCGTCACGCAGCTGTTAGCTGCGTGATGCAGCTATGCTCTGTTGCCCTACTTCTATAAATAGATCTTTTTCTCACATTTGAGACAACTTCGGAAAACATTTTGAAAACCCTAAAAACACACAGTGCGGACATTCTCGTCCAGAAGCTCTTTTGAGTTCGTTTGAAGGAGAATTGCCATTAGATATCAATTTTAGGTGAATCAAACCAAAAAAAAAAGAGAGAAAATCAAGAGAGAAAAGAGTGAACATTTAAATCCTTGTTGACAAAGCTTCTGGATCACCTTAACTATCGTTCGTTAAGCCGTTTACAATCCTCAATCTGAGGATTAGGTAATTCCTTTACACTTTTTGTGTTTTTTTATTCATTGATTATTTATCTTGTTATTGTTTTAGTAGTTGAATCTTAATTGAATTGTATTCTGTTTGTTTTTTGTCATTCGAGGGTGTCCTAAAATATATTTAAATAAAAAACGCTTTAAACAAATAATTTAAAACAGAGTTCGGACCAGAGCAGTTGCGTCACGCAGCCAGTAGATCCGAAGCCAGTAGATCGTAACGGCTCTGGCAGATGCGTGACGGAACTCGTTCATCGTCAAAATTTCGTTTCTTCACCCAGAACAGTTGGCGTCACGCAATTGGCTTCTTCCAAGAAAGTGCGTGATGCGCTGTTCTAGGGTTCCAGAAACAATTTTTTCTTTCGAAAGAAATAAAAAATATTTTTTGTACAAAATAAAATTCAATTTTTTTCAAAATAAATCTGCTGGAAAATGACAATTTCATGTTTATTAATAATAATTTGTATATTTAGTGTTAAATAATAATTATGTGTGATTTTATTTTTGTAATTTTTGTATTTAATTTTGAATCGGTTTATATAATTTTTTTGGATTCGGTTTGTCGCCCGCCTTGAACCATAAGGCAAGAGTAGGTCATTTATTTATTCCATTTAATATTTTTGATTCGGTTTGTCGCCCGCCTTGAACCATAAGGCAAGAGCGGGTCTTTTATTTATATGGTTTAATTGCTTTGATTTAATTGCTTTAATTTGAATAATTGTTATGTGATAATTAGATTTGTTTGGGACGATTAAACAATTTTCCAAATAGGAACTTAGGTTAAAAAGAGGCCAATTGTTTGGGCGTCGGCTTCCAACGGCGCCAGCATATCCAATTCCCTTACCCAGAATCGCAATTGGTGCGCCCCCAGAATCGCATTGGTGCGCCTAACCAGTTTTCTAAATAATTTGGCCTTGAACAAAATTGGGTTTAAAATGGAGTCACTTTTTTATAAAATTGGAAATGGTCCCATTGCCGAAATAATAGGTGACGACTCAAAAATGTTTTTAAAACCGATTTATCGTCATCGTATCCAAAATGTTTTGTCACCACTTTTCATAATAATATCATTTTCCATCAAAAATAAAAGAGAGACGTTTTTCAGGTCGCTCGGGGGCGGTACGAAAACTACAGGCCGCACTACCATTGAAGATCCACACCTACAAATCAAGATCTAAAATCTCTAACTAAATAAAATCAAATATCATTTTCTATTTAGTAATAAACCCTCATAAGGAAGAGACGATCCTCACAAAAAAGGCACAAAAAAATTCCAAATATGGGGACAAAGCAAAGCAACAATAACAAAAATAAATAAAAAAGATAGATATATTGTATAAAAAACAAATATGAATTTATTAAAGTAAATAAAAGATTAAAAGCAAAACAAGGTAACCAATCAAGAGGAAGAGTAGAAGGTAGGGGCTACCTCTGATTAACGGCATCCCAAACTAAAATTAGGTTAGAAAATTAGCGAGAAAAAGGAGAGGGACAAAGATTTTGTACTATGCTAATTTTAATTGTGTTAAAACAAAAACCATTGATTGTTTTCAAATAAGATATATATATATATATATTTTTCGAATGCGAAATAAATGATCGTAAGAGAGATTTGAGGGTATACTATGATGCACGGACATAGAAATAGGAAAACAGGGAAACGCGAAAACGGACACTAGAAAATGGCATTTTCAAAAATATAAGAAATATAAATGTGGGGGAAACGCGTGAATATAAAAAATATAAGTATTTATTTATAAAATTTAAAAATATAGGAATAAATATAAAAATAATTTAGAAAGAGTACGTTTATAATTTTAAAGGACAATCAACCACATAAAGTTTTCTAACTATAACTAAAAATAACTATAACTAAAATAAATCATTATTAAATCATATCCAAGAAGAAGAAAAAATGTTGTAATTAGTTTCCATACTCAATAAAGAACAAAGTAAACAAAGTATAAGTTCCATACTCAATAAAGAACAAAGTAAACAAAGTATTAAAATGTCAAAATGAAAAAAGATAATGAAATTATGTTAAATTTGAAATTTGAATATTCAAATTAAAAATAGGATTATTTGTCCTTCCCTAGTTAAGATTTGCAAATCATCTAAATTTGATTTGGATTTGAAATCTGATTTTTTTCTTTAATGCAAGAAACCTTTCTAGGGAGAGGAAACAGGTGTCCGATTTTTTATATTTACGAAAACAGATCCGACACGTTTTCGAGCCGTTTCCGGATGTTTCCGTTTCCGAACTTTTTAAAATGCGGCAACGTCAAGCCTCTCGCATGTCCATGAACCACAGAGGATATACAACAGATGTTGATCATATTTATTTTAGTTGGATATTAAATCAAATTAAATTATTATAAACTCTCTCTCAAAAAACATTAAATTATTATAAACCGAATAAATTTAGAAAAATCGAATTATTTGCAAAATCAAGTTGAATTTACTAGTTCAGTTTTATTTTTCATTTGACTAATTTTTAAATTAAATGTGTTTGATTTTAGTCAAATCCATAAATATATTTCTTAACATTATAATTTTAATTTAGTGGCAACTCAAAATTTAACAAGGACCTATAGTGTCTTCTATAGTTGCAAAATTTTATAAAATTTGTCCATATTTTCACGTTAATAATAATTTTTAAGGTTGTCCTATATATGCAAAAGTATTAATTTAATGTGCAAGTTAGCTTAACTTTTAAAGCAATATTTTTATATTTTTTAATTATTTAATGAAATCAATTTAATTTTATTAAATAAGAGTATTTAATAGATACAATTTTAATTATAAGTTAAAATGCATTAGTTTTTTCTTGTAAAGTTGAAGTGGCAATTTGTATTATTTAATTTTTCAAATTTTTTTTTATTTTTTTGGTTTTATATAAACTGAACCAATGTGAAATTTTAAGAAAAATTTTTTAAAAAAATCTAAATCATGAATTTTTTTAAAAAATAAAAAATAATATTAATAATATATATAATATATTATTATTATATATATATTATATATATGTTTGGGTGGGTAGGGTATATATATGTTTGGGTGGGGTAGGGATCCCCAGCCTCGTCTATAAACAACCTTGCAAATCATGCAACGAATACCCACACTGAATTAACCCTAAAAAACAAACCTTCTAGCTACAAAACCTAAACATGGAGTACTTTTCCAAGATTAATATCAGCCATAAATTTCTTACTCTTTTTTTCCAATCCACGACTGGGAATTCAAATTCCCCATCCCAATTAGTACAAACAATCTGCACCAAGACAGCAAACTCATACCCACAAATAACTTATGCAGATTGGATTGACGCTCTCCTGATAGACTCAGAACCTTCAACTGTAGAAGACAGTACAACTCTTGCTCAAATCACTATCCAACTGGGAATTTCTAATGCATCAAATACCCATTCTTACATTAGCGCCATTTTTGGAAACACTAGCACCCCATCAATTGAATCTAGTTTACAAGTTAAGGTTTTCATCGTGTCAAATAAAGTGTTTAATAGTTTAATTTTACATGCCGAAATGTTGAATATACCAAATTAAAAATTGAAAGTAATTGTAATTTTTTTTCGTGAAAAATACAATGACGATGGATTTATGCACTATGCTAACTCTTAATTAATTATTTATAATATGATTGCTAATATTTTTACTTTGCTTCGACACTTGTATTCATGTAAAGGACACTTGTATGATTCACTTCATGCATAAGACAAATCTTATTTTTTATGTGAAATAAACTATTGTCTGTTGTTATGACAATGTTCAAGTCATAGACAAGATGTTACATGATTGAGACCAACAATAAAAACCACTGACAAATACAAATAAAATAAAACATTGTTTCTTAATAAAAAAAAAAAAATTTGTAAAGATCATTTGTTTTTTTTCTCATTGCTGATATGCGATAATTGGTCCCAGCCATCTGCCATTTCTTCTTTTTCAATTTCTTTATCTTGCTTACCAGCAATCGATCATTCATTTCTGTACTTTCATCAGTTATTAAAGTGTGTAAGCATGGGAAATAAACAATGAAGCAACCAAATCGACAACCTACCAATCACCAACAAGCAAACACTAGTTGTGAACTTCTTTTTTTTTTTTTTTTTTTTTAATTTTTTTTTTTTTTTTTTTTTTTTTTTTTTAAACCACAGATAAAAAAATCAAATTAATATATTAAAATCAAAAAAATTATTTTTGTTAATAAGATAAACTGAACTTAATATATTAAAAATCAAATTAAATCAATTCAATTTGATTCGATAAGATCGATCGAATTAAGAGTGTCACAATTTTATATAAAGTACAAAAATAAATATATGTTTTAATCATTTTTCTTTTCTCATCATGGCCGCAAACATATAAAAGACCTGTTCGGCAATACTAGCTGTTATATTAGCTGCTAGTCATTTTAGTAGCTTTTAGCTGTTAGATGTTAACTATTAGCCATTAGCTGTTTATGTAGTGGTTTAAAGCAAAAGTATTTTATAAAATAGATGTTTAATTAACTATTTAAAGCAAAAGTATTTTATAAAATAGATGTTTGATTAGCAGTTAGAATTAAAATTACAAAAAGAATATTAATGTCACGACCCGTTTCCGTGGGCCCTGTGGGCCGGACCGGCACTAGGGCCTAGGTAAGCTGTAAGGCCCCCTAGGCCCGTAGTAGGGGCCTAATTATTCAATCTGTCTACATGATTCTCCTAATTCAACAAACAGTAAGCCCATATGATTGCCCATATGACTTAAGATATAAGTTTTATAAAATTTTCAAACATCTGACCCAATATCAAATAATACATAAAATTTAACCAGGGCCTATTCACAATAACAAATAATCACAATAAGGGCTTACTAGTTTACCTACAGTTAATTACACAATAATTAATTTATAGCGTAGTGCTAACAATAAACCCCAATTTAAATACACAACCCTATAATTGCGGAGTCCAAAAAAATCTGATAACAGAATAATTTATACATTCAAAATTAAATATCAAGAATATAAAGTTTACATTTGTAACTCTGCGGAGAAGAGAGCTTCAATTCGAATTCCAGACTGACTTCTAGTTACCTGGAGAGGTTTGGAGAGAAGGGGGTGAGTTTTGCAACTCAGTGAATAATAATAAATAATTACACCACCACATACAGGCAAGGCAAAATGCACCCTAGTATACTGAATGAACACACAACAGTCCACTGCATATGTATCATATCAGCACCCACAACAATATCACCTTCAAATAATCACATCACGGGAAATTAGTCAGTGCGTCACCTAAATTCCCCGGACGAGCCGTCCTCTCAAAACAGCCCATCCTCTCAAACATGTTGCACCCCGGGAGCCAATCCCCGATATCTGGCCGGACCGGGTCTAATCCTCACTTGACCAGTCTCTCACTATTTGATTTTTTACATTCTTCTCTTTTCTTTCCATATCATTCAACATTCATTATCAGTCATCAGGTTGCACACGGGCGCCGATCTCCCATTTTACCCGGCCCGACGGTCACTTTCATCCGAGTCATCAGGGATCCTTATTATCGACCGTCCTCACAAACCCATGGTGACCCCACTTATCCCAAACTCCACACAAACAGAGCACATATATTACACAAGCACAAATAATCAAACAAATTTCATTTATCATAATACACCAATTTTCATCAAAATGCCACAATTATGCACAAGTATATTATAGTGATCATAAACCATAATATATATGAGAAATACAATATGTAAATATATAAAAATTAATGTTATGCAAATGCCGTGTTGATATGCATTATTTATTATTACTCCACTGTGGTGGAGAGCCGAAACTCTAGTTTTGATTTCTATCCGGGAGGAGCACTAGATGTGACCCGAGCGATCTAAGCAAAGTAAAAATGACATCGGAAAAAGAATAATATTCAGATTTAAATATTTAAAAATATTTATTCATCACACTACTATTCTTAACCTATTTAATTTCTATCAATAATTTACTCTCTATAATTAATTAAATTTCTATAATAAATTTTATTTGCTACCGCAATTCATTTTATTTTCTACCGAAATTTCGACAACATCTCCCCTAAAAATTGGACTTTCCACCTGTTTAAAATATCAATAATTTTATCTAATAACTCCAAATCCGGCCCATCCATCGGTCAATCAATCAATTAAATTTTCCATCCTCCATCAATTTAATTTTTTCCCGTCCTCCACATTTATCCACATCAACTATATTAATTTTTCTTTAATTCCATAAATCAATCAAAATTCCTCAATAAATTATTTCATACTGAATTTAATTTTAACTAACTATTGTTTTTATTAATCAATAATTACTTCATGTTAATTAATCAATAACCATTTTGAATTAATTTTAACTAACCTAATCAAATTTGCTAAATTAAATTACCTAATCAAGATTACTAAAATTAATTTAATTAACTAAAATTACTAAGTTAAATTATACCCAAATTACTAAAATAAATTCTGAGAATTAGTAAGAATTGCTCTATACCCCAAGTATAATTTTTGTTGAATTTTGCTAGATCGGAAAGGCTTACGCGTGCTAGATCGGAGCTACGCGCATCGAGACTGCGAGCAAGTGGCGCGATCTACTGGACAGCAAGGATGGTGGCGCGATGAACTCGAGGAGCTGTGGCGCTGCGATTTGGCTGAGGATGAAGCGCTGCTGCAGGTGGAACTCGAGGAGCTGTGGCGCTGCGATCTGGCCGAGGATGAAGCGTTGCTGCAGGCGGAGCCGCTGGCTGTGGCGCGCGGAGGAGCGGCGAGGCGGTGCTGCGCGCGATGGAGGCGGTGCGACTGGCTGTGGCAGTCACAGACGCAGGTGCAGTCACAGCAAGAAAGAAGAAGAGAGGAAGAAGGAAAGGGAAAGAACGAAAGAAAGAAAGAAGAAAGAAGAAGAGGAAGGAGGAGGCGCTGCTGTGATGGTGAGGAGTAGAGAGGTGCAGCGCTGGAAAAAAAAAAGAAAGGGAATTTTCTAGATGTTGTCGAGAAACCAGTTCGCACTTCGGTTCGATTCAGACCCAAATCTTTGATTTCTTCGATTGGGTTTTCGGACTTTTTCAATCGGTTTCGGTTCGGTTTTCTCACAGTGTTCGGCATTAAAATATTTTAAAATACCAATTTCCACAAGCTGGTCGGTTTTATTAAATTTAATTGGAAAAATCTTTGAAAATGAAAAATTTGAGTTGTTTCAGTCTTCCCCCTTTAAAAAAAAACTTCGTCCTCGAATTTTTTTGAAAATAACAAGAAACTAGGATACAATAATTGTTTAACGACAATGGTGGTGTGGCTGGTGGTTATGCTTCTCACATAAAGTTGCAAGTTCGTTAGTCAGAGTGGTGAATCTAATTTTTTTCTTAAATTTATTAATTAAGACAAACCAATGAACAGACCAGGGAAGAAAATCTAATTTATAGAGAGGGTAAGATGATTATAAGATAAATCCATCCCTAAAGTTATCTACCTTATCACCATAGTTAATTTAAACGTAAATTATACTATGTCTACAAGTTGTCCCCTCAAGTCAAATATTCATAACTTAAAGCACAGATTCGACACTAATATTCACCTTTACACGTAAGAATTTCATTCACTTATAACATCTGCTCAAGTAAGGGTTATTGATCTCATTACCTCTATATCATGTGTCCTTACATTGATGTATCGTCATTTATTCTCTCACTAGCTATCATAGGCAATGATCATCACTCCATAAGAAACTCATACACCAACTCAGTATGTAATCTTACTGATATAAGAATCCACATATTCAATCAAATTTATTACTATTCCAATTTGGACTCCTTATTTTAAAATTCAAAACCTACATGCCGACTCAATCCATTTTGCATCAATTCCAATTCCATATATTTGCCCTCATAATCATTGAAGTTGTTCATAACTAAATAAGATGATTGCTGCCAACTCAAGAAAGTTTTCGATTATTATCAAATTGCCACTAAGTGCTATTTGAATCATTTCCAATTAAATCAACTTAACGTATTTTTCCAACAAAAGATATATAATTTATTCTCAATTCCTACTAATGAGAAATTCGTCATAAAAAACAAATAATACATGCATCAATTATGTAGAGAGAATTTAAATTGACCATCAAGTCCCTATTTTAGTTATTAACTTCTCTATCCCTCTTCCCAAATTGTCATACCATACCATTTCTTAACTAATTATGACAATAATTTATGCGACTAGCCAAGTTAGCTGTTGTCATGCCGAATAATTCTTAATTTATACCTAATACAATCTAGGAATATCCTCATCCTCAATTATGTTCTCTCTATATTCTTTTCTCCAAACAAGGTTAATAGCTCATTGAATTCCTTAACATCTTAGTTTTAATGTACCAGTCCTCAAATGCACCTAACTAATTAAATATTCCCTTAAACCATTAGATATGTCGCAAATACCATTTATAACACAATTCTATTCATTCAATCATAATTGCTACCAATTGCTAAGGAATTCAGAGTAGGTTTACATTGACTCTACATTATGTATCAATAATTTTTTAAAGAATATTTCAGATAATAATATTCATAGTGGTTATTCCTTTTTCTCCAAGTCTATCATAATGTCTATCACCTCCAGAATTTGTAAAATTTATATTTAATACGATCTAGGAATATCCTCAACCTTAATTATGTTCTCTCTATATTCTTTACTCCAAACAAGGTTAATACCTCATTGAGTCCTTCAACATCAGAGTTACAATGTACCAGTCCTCGAATTAACCTAACTAATTAAGTATTCCTTTAAACCACAAGTTATATCGCAAACTGCCATTTATAACACAATTTTATTCATTCAATCATAATTTCCACCAATTGCTAAGAAATTCAGAATAGCTTTACATTGACTCCAAATCATATATTGATGACTCTCATCCTAATTGATATCTCAATAATTCCATGAGCAAATTTTAAATTAATAACTCACCAGATTAACACACTTAAGTTAGCCGTCAAGTATAGTTAAGATCTACTCTTAGATCGTCTTGTTAACACATCCGCTAATCTTATACTCTATATTTTCAATCTTTAAATACTTGCGTGTATTCTTCTCACTAAATTTGCTAAAATTATTCCAAATCTACTTGTTTACTCTTACACAAATTTTCAATATCCCAAATAAATAGTAAATTAAAACCTAGCTAACTTACTAATGAATGAAAATACTCTAATTACCTTCATGTTCTACTAAGGACATTAATATAACTTTCCTTCTTTACCAATAAAACAACTTACAAATATGCACTAAGTAATAGAAAGTCCTTATGTATGCACTTTCCACCAACAAGTTACATTTATTCACATTCATTGTCATCTCAAGCTAAGCCCTATGATCATACATAAAGATTAGAGTAATTTATCTTTTGCTAAGAATCACAATTTACTTTTCTTATAACCACAATAATTTATATTATTCCTTATATTCACACACCTAAAAAATAGTTGATGAATACAACAATACACTCTACCATATAATAATTCCACTAATATTATTCTTTATGAAAAATACTCGCCACCAATTGTTATACCAAATCACACCAAATCCTTCAATATTCAAACCTTATAAAAATCATGTATATCCATTCCATCCAGAAAAATATTTATCTCAATAAATATAAGAAATTCCACTAACCAACATCATGTAAATTTCATCAAATTCATATACTCATTCAATACTCTAATTAAATAGAACTTATAGATTTCTGAGTCCTCGAATTCCGACATTTTAGTTCTCTTGTTAAATTATAGCAAAACTCATTCTCAATTTCCGCAAGCACACTTATACACACATTAGCATTCTTAAATATGTATTCATCATTCAAACGTATTAAATAAAATAGCACACTTTCATCAACTAAACCTCAACTCATTAATCCTTTATAACTTATCTTCTTACATACTTTAAATTATATATGAATATTATTTAATTCCATAAAGGGTTTTTGTTTAAGACCATCCCCTTAAGCATCAGTAACTAAAATTCACATCTCCTAAAGAAAGGATACAAAATTTTACTTATTAAACAACTTAACTCTAATCTGGTTGCGAACAACGCTGAAAGAGGGAAAGCAAGAAGACTATGTTCAAGACATGATACAGGAATTACCGCAGTTTACATCTAGACTTATGAACTTTGGCTCTGATACCACCTTTGTCACGACCCGGTTTTCCGTGGGCCCAGACCGCACTAGGCTAGGTAAGGCTTAAGGGCCCCGAGGCCCGTAGGTAAGCCTAAATTATCAATCCTTGTTACATGATTCTCCTAATTTCAACAAACGAGTAAGCCCCAATAATGACTGTGAGATATAAGTTTTTATAAAATATTTTCAATCATTCTGGCCAATATCAAATAATAACATGAAATTTAACCAGGGCCTGATTCACAATAACTCATAAATCACAATAAGGGCTTACTAAGTTTACCTACAGTTTAATTACACAATAATAATTTATAAGCGAGTGCTCAACAATAGGCCCAATTTAAAATACATCAACCCTATAACTGCGGAGTTCAAAATAATAACTGATAAAAGAGTAAACTTAATACAACCAAAATTAAAATAACAAAAATATAAAAAGTTTAACATTTATAACTCTGCGGGAGAAGATTGCAGAGCTTTCAATCGAATCAGCTGCTTCCTAAGTACTCTGAGAGGTTTGGAGAGAAGGGGGTGAGTTTTGCACTCAGTGAATAAATAATAATGAATACACACCTAACAATACAGGCAAGCAAAATCAACCCTAGTATAACTGAATGAACCATCAACAAAGTCACTCAATATGTCTCATATCAGCCCCCACAACAATATACCTTCAAATAATACATCACGTGGAAATTATCCAGTGGCGTCAAACCTAAATCCCCGACGAGCCTCTCTCTCTCACAAACAGCCCATCCTCTCAAACAATGGGTGCACTCCGGGGAGCCAATCCCCATATCTGGCCGACCGGTCTAATCCTCACTTGACCAGTCCTCTCAATATTTTATTTTTACATTCCTCTTTTCTTTTCCATATCATCAACATCATTTCAGTCAGTTCATCAGGGTGCACAACGGGGGCGCGATCCCATTTGACCCGCCTGACGTCCACTTTTCATTCAGTTCATTTTCAAGGATCCTTATTTAATCGACCGTTCCTCAATGACAAACCCATGGTGAACTCCACTTTCATCCTCATACTCCACAAACAAACAGGAAGCACAGTATAAATACACAGCACAAATAATCAAACAAGTTCATTTATCATAATACACTCATTTCATCCAAATGCACATATTATGCACAATTATAATTAAGTGATCATACATAATATTATTATGAAAAAATACAATATGTAAATATATAAAAATGTAATTGTTATTGCAAAATGCAGTGTTGATTATGCATATTTAATTAATGTACTCACTGTGGTGGAGGCGAAGCTCTAGTTTGATTCTATCCGGGAGGAGCACTAAGATGGACCCGAGCGATCTAAGCAAGTAAATGACATGCGGAAAAAGAAATAATATCAGATAAAATATTTAAATTTCATCCACACTACTATTCTTAACCTAATTTAAATTTCTATCAATAATCTACTCTTTAAAATAATTAATTAAATTTCATAATAATTTTATTTTGTCTACCGAAATTCATTTATTTTGAAATTTCGACAGCATCTCCCCTAAAAATTGAACTTTCCACCTGTTTAAAATATCAACAATTTTATCTAATAACTCCAAATCACACAGCCCATCCATTGAGCAATCAATCAATCCAATTTTCTCATCCTCCATCCGAATATCAATATCAACATTACCTTAAATTCTCAATTCCTCATTTCATTCCATTCATACTATTATTATCAAAATTCCTCAATAAATTATTTCATACTGAATTTAATTTTAACTAACTATTGTTTTTATTAATCAATAATTACTTCATGTTAATTAATCAATAACCATTTTGAATTAATTTTAACTAACTTACATTCAACTAATCAGATTTGCTAAATTTTAAATTAACTAATCAAGATTACTAAATTAAATTTTAATTAACTAAAATTACTAAGTTTAAATTATACCCAATTACTAAAATAAATTCTTGAAAGAATTAGCAGAATTGCTCTATACCCCAAGTATAATTTTGTTGAATTTGCTAGATCGGAAGGCTTACGCGTGCTGATCGGAGCTACGCGCTATCGGGTACTGCGATGCTAAGTGTGCGTCGATCTACGTGACAGCAAGGATGGTGGCGCAATGAAACTCGAGGAGCTGTGGCGCTTGGCTGATCTGCTGAGGATTGAAGCGGTGCTAGCAGTGGAGCAGCTGGCTGTGGGCGCGCGGAAGGAGCGGCGAGGCGTGCTGTGCGCGATGGGAGGCGGTGCGGACTGCTGTGGAATCGCGCCTCTGCTGTTGCTGGCTTGAGTCGACGCCCCCACAGCGCAGTCACAAGCAAGAAAGAAGAAGAGAGGAAGAAGAAAAGGAAAAGAAAAGAAAGAAAGAAGAAAGAAAGAAGAAGAAAGAGAGAATGAGGAGGAGGAGGCGCTGCTGTGATGGTGAGGAGTAGAGAGGTGCAGCGCTGGGAAAAAAAAAGGAAAGGGAATTTTCTAGATGGGTTGGGTCGAACCGGTTCGATTCTGGTTCGATTCTTCGACCCCAAATCTTTGATTTTCGATTGGTTTTCGACTTTTTTCAATCGGTTTTTAGGTTCGGTTTCTCACAGTGTTCGCATTAAAATATTAAATAAATTTTCATGTTCGCATTAAAATATTAAAATAAATTTTCAAGCTGTCGGTTTATTAAATTTAATTGGAAAATCTTTGAAAATAAAAATTTGAGTTGTTTCAATTAAAATGTTGACTTAAAATTTTAAATTATTGCCATATCTATAAATAATTTGATTATTAAGAGTTGGAATTATTTTTGTGGCTTCGGCAACCGTAGTATATCTTTGGATTTGTATTATCTGTTAATAGAATTTTTAAATATAATTAATTTATAACATTTTTATAGAATTCATAATAAACAATTATAAATATAACATTGTAAATAAATAGTCTAAAATTTCATTATAAAATATGGTTTAGTTTTATACATCCAAATTCAAAAAATAATTATTTTAAAGTTTAGAATTAATGTAATAATTGATTAAATCATACCAACGTAAATTTTATTTATAATATATTTATTTTATATTTGTATATTAACCTTCAATAATTATATATAATTATATTTTCAAGATATTTATTGGAGGTCTGTTTTATATATTGATAGAATTTTTAAATGCAATTAATTTTTTTTAACATGTCTTGTAGAATTCATAATAAAAAATTATAAATCCAACATTACAAATAAATAGCATGAATTTTATTATAAAATATACTTTAATTTTATATATCCAAACTCGAAAAGTAATTATTTTAAAATTAATTAATTAAATTACACCAAAATAAAGTCATGCAGATGTTACAACTTGTTTTCTAACCAAATTCCTGGTAAAAGGACAAATCAAATATTGTATTCCATCCCCTAAATGAAAATCATGGCTTCGTCCATATACGTGTGTGTGTGAGATTTAGACACTATTGTCATAAACTGAATAGAATAAAATATTTCCTATCACTTCCCACAAGCAATCGCGAAGTTAGAAATTAAAGTCGACTAAAAAAATTTCAAGAATTAAATTATTGATGCTTTTAGGTTTTTAACTTGGGTTAATTATACTTTCAGGCTTTTGTGTGTTTTTCTCCTCCTCTACGTTCAGTTTAATTTAACTTAACGTTGTATTAGAAATAAAAACATTATAAATGATAGATCTGCAAATATTATAATTTTATAGGGATAAAATTTAATTTGGAGTTTATAGTTTCCTTCAAGTTTGAAACACTTTCTTTTGTCCCACATCGAATTTGAACAAGCTTGCTAAAAAATATATAAGGAAGCTGAAGAGTTCCACTGGTCACGACCTTACTTGAACAGGATCTGTTCTATAGGATCGTACATCTGTATCCTTTAGCACAAAGGAGACAGGAACCCAAACCTGGTGGATGAATAAGGACCATGCGATCAGAGCGTGATTGACGGTTTGGTTGGACCCTTGGGTCTAACGTAGCTGTAAAGGATCGTTCCTTCATTACCTAGCTTTGAAGGTTGGTCGCATGGTTGTCTGACAGGCTCATAATTTTTTTGCTTTGTTTTTTAATCCTTTAATTGCGTTTGCTTCTCATAATTAGGATCGTTCCTTCATTGCCTTGCTTTGAAGGTTGGTCGCATGGTTGTCTGACATTCTAATATATTTTTTGCTTTGTTTTTTAATCCTTTAATTGCGTTTGCTTCTCATAATTTTTTTTTGCTTTGTTCTTTAATCCTTTAATTGCGTTTGCTTCTCATAATTTTGTTCTTTAATCCTTTAATTGCGTTTGCTTCTCATAATTTTTTTTTGCTTTGTTCTTTAATCCTTTAATTGCGTTTGCTTATAGCTTTGTTTTTTAATCCTTTGATTGCGTTTGCTTCTCATAATTCTTTTGCTTTGTTCTTTAATCCTTTAATTGCGTTTGCTTAATTTGCTTATATTTTTGTGTTTTTTTATTTTAACTTAATTAAAAATTTATTTGAAGTTACATCCCATCAATTTAATAGACATGATTACAATGGTACAAAATTATGAATATAATTATTATTATCTATTTGTACATCTTTGCGTTGCAAAACTTTTGTCTTTGTAAGAAATTTTGATTTTAATTACTTTTATCTGGAGAAATAATCTCCTTCATGTGTACTATTTTCAGTCCTCTGTTCTCCTTCGGCAATAAAGGAGGGTTATGATCACCTAAGGAGTCATTTGATATTAGGTCTCGCAAAAATATTCCAACCTACTAGTTTATTAAGCTTATCAGATAAAACATAGCTTAAGAAAATTGAGAATCCAATTTACAAAAATTGGGATTATCAAGAAAACATATTACTTTTGCCAAACGAAAAATTGGGATTATCAAGAAAGGCATTAACTTTCAACTTCATGTTATATTGAAACATATTCTTATCAATTTTTCTCCTGCTAAAAACTCTTTCTTTTTAAAGAAAAAAAAACGCATATACTACAAGAATTAATATCGATTCAATTTTTTTTTTTTTTTTTTACTGGATTGTACATAAATTGTTTTAGCACCTTACTTTTGCCAAACGAAAAATTAAAATTATCAAGAAAGCCCTTAAACTTTTTACTTCATGTGATTTTGAGATTGCTCTTAGTAAATTTATTCTTCCTAGAAAATTCTTTCACTTTGAAGAAAAGAAAATATATACGCTATAAAAATTAATTTCGATTCAATTTTTTTATTAATGGTTTTTTGATTTGATTGTACATAAATTATTTTAGCATTACTTTTGCGAAGCGAACAATCAGGATTATCAAGAAAGCCCATGAACTTTTTACTTCATGTGATATTGAGACTGCTGTTATCAATTTTTTTTTCTTGCTCGAAAACTCTTTCTTTTTAAAGAAAAAAAATATATACTATAAAAATTAATATTCTATTCAATTTTTTATTAATGTTTTTTTGACTGGATTGTACATATTTTTTTTTTTTAGCACGTTGTTTTGCCAAACAAAAAATCGGGATTATCAAGAAAGCTCATAAACTTTTTACTTTATGTGATATTGAGATTGCTCTTATCAGTTTTACTCTTACCGGAAAACTCTTTCTTTTTGAAGAAAAGAAGGAAACTCTTTTCTTTTTGAAGAAAAGAACGATATATATATATATATATATATATATATATAATAATATAATATATATATATAATATATATATATATATTATAAAAATTAATTTCTATTCAATTTTTTTTATTAATGTTTTCTTGACTAGATTGTAAATAAATTGTTTTAGCACGATACTTTTGTGCCAAACGAAAAATTGGGATTATCAACTAAGCCCTTGAACTTTCTACTTCATGTGATATTGAGATTGATTTTATCAATTTTCCTCTTGCTCAAAAACTCTTTCTTTTTGAAGAAAAGAAAATATATATATACTATAAAAATTAATTTCTATTCAATTTTTTCATTAATGTTTTTTTGACTGGATTGTACATAAATTGTTTTAGCATATTATATATAACTTTATGGAAAAGAAATTGATAGGATTGAATCATTAATGGCTTGAATTATGAGGCAGAAACTCAATAATATTTTATTTGTATATATTTAATTTCATCCACTTATTAGGGGTATAATTCGGACGATATGGAATAAAATAACTCTCATTTCAATTCCGTTCCAAAATATTTTGTAATTTAAAATTACATTCCATTCCATTCCAAATATTTTTAAGAATTTAAAATTTTATTCCAACTATTCCACCGAAATTCGGTTTGGAATTCGGTAGTTCCCAATTTCTCAACCATAATATGAATCTAACATATTATAGTATTTTATAAGATGTAAATTTTAAATTTAATAAGGAATAATCACCATATTTTCATATATACATACTAAAAAGACATAATTAAAATTTTAAAATGATAAATTAATATCACATATAACTAAACTTAAAATATTTAGTATAGTGACAGTGATTTTCGCAAGTGTACGAAATCGCAACAAGTAATATAGAATGAGCAGAGTATCGTATCAATAGGGATTGTATACCAAGTATCAAAATTATGTTAACCTATTAGTATTTAAACGGCAATAAGGGGGTTATTTTAAAAAAAATAAATTAAATAAATAAAAGAGAACAAAAAAAAAATCAAGCAACAATATTTGACAAAAAGAAATCAAGAATTTAAAGCTACTAGGAATTTTGACTTCACTTAATTCTATCCAATTTATTCTATTAGTTTGATAATCAATTTTAATTGTTTATGTATGAGAAACAACTCTAAAATCACTAACAAGCTCCCGATGTATTGTTAGCTATTTTAACCCGGTCTAATTACCTATCTTCCAATAGCGCAATCAAACATGAATTAAATCATTAAATTTTATGGTTTGATTAAAATCAATTAAAATTTTATGGTTTGTTTTGTGAATTCATTAACTTAAGGCATTAACTTTATAAAAACCCCCATTGAGTCAAACCATAGTAGCTTCCCCGCATCAAAGTTATTAATTTTCATGTAATTTATTACCTTTTTTCATATCAAAAACCCTCTCCCGATAGTAATATGAAATACAATCCAAAGGAGAAACTCTGCTTAGAAGCATTAAAAGTTCAATAATAAATTATAATCATAAACAAAGAAAAACAAATCTAATATTATAAAATTGGAATCAAAATTAAGCTACATCAAAGATCTCCTAGTATGAGAATTTTAGTTTAACATAGTAATTAAATTAAATAAAACTCAATTAAACTTGTAAATGATTCCATAACGAATAACAAACAAAAAGAGTGTTTAGAAATAAAAACTAGTCAACGATAGGCTTGAACAGCTTTCTTGAATTTTGACACCAACTTGAATGCTTGAAGCCTTAGAGAGAGAAGAGAACTATGTAGAAAATAATAGAACAAGAGATCGAATATATAATGAATGACTCCTCTCTTTATATAGATTTTCTAGGAGAAAATCCGACTTCGTTTAGGAAATAGAATCTTTATTAAGTAAGAAATCTTTTTGGAGATAGGAAACTGTTTAGGTTTTAGATTTCTTCTCAATTAGGACTCTTCCATCTACCTAAATAGGATTAGATCTTAATTTGTACGTCAGGAAAATATCTGAGGTGGGCACATGCAAGTGGTAGGGATTGGTTGGCGTTTTCAACTCAAAACAACAATTGATTTTTAGCATGGGTGTGCTGTGAGGCATGGGCAGGGCATGCTAGAGCCTGAGTGTTTTGCCTTATTTTGCACTTTTCTGTGTCAAAATCCTACAAATTTCCCTACAAATCCTTAAGATTAAGCAATTATGTTTCAAGGAAGCTTTGAACAAAAAATATGAATAAAACTAAATAAAAATAATAAAAGTAATTAAACTACTAAAATCCTAAATAAAAAAACTATATTAAATTACTCTAAAAATACCACTTATCAAAATTTCCAAACTTAAAAATTCATTTCTTTGTCCTCAAGCAAACAAAAAAACTAAAAACAAAAAAGAAAAATACAAGCTAAACAACTAAACAAGCTAGCTTTAATATGGTTTGGGGATAATTATTCACATTCAAAGTAAAAAATCATTAAACCATGTGAAAATACATCAAGTGTTTCCCATGCTAATTATATTCAGCAACAAATTTTCAATTTCCAATGAAAAACAACATTCCTAATTGTAAACATAAGTTAATAAAATTTCAACACAATAATTTTCAGCCTATGACAAGAGATTGAATTTTCACAAAAATATTTAAACCTTTAATTAAAGAGTTTACAATAATAAATTTCAACATTCCCATAGGCAAATTAGTCCATCCTTCTCCACAATGAAATGCGATACAATTTAAAAGGATCAAAAGGTCTTTATTTCGGTTGTAGATGGGGTTTTAAAGGTATAATTTACTAAACAAAGAAAAAGGATATAAAAGATAGACAAAGAGCACAGAAAATGCAATAAATCAAGATTTTCATTATAATCAAAAACAAATTTTTCTTTGTAAAGGAATTAATCTTGAAGTCTTCATAGCCTAAAAATTATAGATACTTTGGCAAGGATAATACTTTGATAATTTCTTCCTTGTTTAATTCTCCAAACTTAAATTCTTGATCGATTGCTTCTTTTATGGGGTGTTCCTCTTTGTTTTTATACTTGCTTCACTTGCTAGTATTAATGAAATTTTTCTCCCTTTTGTTTCTATGTTTTAACAGAAATCAAATCTTTCAATTATACATTATTGCACTTAGGGTAGGAAATTAAGTTGGTTTAATGGCTAAACTTAATAAGGGTGAACAATAAAATTTGAATATAGGCTTCAAATTGGTTGCAAAAGTCATATTTTAATTTAGTTGGCCTAGGCTAAATAAGGGGTTCAGCTAAATAAGGGGTTCAATAAAGAATACCTAAATCATCTCTTTCTAAATGTAAGCATTTAAAAATTTTGTCTCAATGGGAATTCTAATTTGTTTTAAGAATACCAAGGTTAAATAAATTTTGATTAAAACATATCTATACATCATAAAATTCACAAAAATTAGTGTTTATAATCTTAGAAACAAATAGTTAAACCAAAGAATCATGTTAAGTTAAAAATTAAAATTAAAGCTCAAACAAACTAGACTAGAAAAACAACTAAATTTATCACGAGTTACTAAATTATGATAATTTTCAAGCTTGTTCACAATTATTCCAACCATATTAAGCTAGTAAAAACAAACAAAAAAACTAAAATTTTAACTAAAATTTTCCTTCCCCCAACTTAATCTAGCACATCGTCCCTAATGTGTGCAAAAAATAAGATCATTTCCCTAAACTTATCATATATTATCAAAACAAGGTATAAAAATAAAATAGATTTGAGAACACATTACCACCATTGTGTTGAAAAATACAATAAAAGACAAGGAAACAAAGGGCATAGTTCCAATGGCTAAATTCTGAAAATGAAAAAGAACAACATAACAAAATAATAATAATAATAATGATAATAATATAGACATAATTGTTCGGGGAAAAAACACATCGAAATAAAAATAATAAAAAAATGGAAAGGAAAATTCCCCAAAAATAAAAATAATTAAAAGCAATTAAAAAAAATAAAAAATAAATAAAAAAAGAAAAAAAAAACAATAGAATGAGTACGTCAAAATAAAAGAGAAGGAAAAAAAGAAGAAAAAAAAAGTAAAACAAACAAAAAAATGAACTTACGTCAAAATAAAAGAGAGAAGGAAAAAAAAAAAACAAACAAAACAAGACACTCACGTGGTCTAAGGCACAAAAGAACAAAAAAAAAAAAAAAAAAATTGCTTAAAAAAAAAAAATCTGCAGCCTAGCCTGGGGTGTTGTGTAGCACGGGGGTACTGCTAGGGGGTGCTGTGTAGCACAAGGGTGCTGGGTAGCACACCCTGAGGGTGCTAGAGCCTGACTATAGGCGTAATTTTCTCTGGAGATAGGATGGGGGTGCTGGGTAGCACAGCCTGAGCCTACTAAAGCCTGACTCTGGCACTTTCAATCAGTTTTCAAGCCTTTTTAATCCTTCCTTGACCTGCAACATGAGTGTAAAACACCAAAATAAAAGAAAATAATGGTTTAAAGATGGAAACAAAATGAAAAATACAAATAATAATAAAAATAAAAAATAAAAATTGCAAAGGGAAAGAAAGAAAATTAATGGGGTTGGCCTCCCATTAAGCGTTTTGTTTTAAAGTCTTTAGATCTCGACATTTGAAGACGTTTATCAATAACGCTTCGCCCATAGTATGTATCATGTAATATCACACAAGGGTCTTGGTTTGAAGAATGCCCTAAATTAGGAAAATTTATGCTCGTCTTATCAACATCTCGCTTTAAATGATGAGCTTGGGGAAAAAACTGTACTAAATCATGGAGAACACAATTTATTGAAGGTGGTATCATTGGAAAGAAAGAATCTTCCGGTAGTGTATGTATAAAAACTGTTGATAAGCTTAAATCACTAGTCTCAATTATTTCTTCATCCACCAATATTGCTTGCTGCTTGTGGTCATTGAAAATTTCACCCAATACCCTTTCTAATTGTACCTCACCTTTTTCATGGTCATTAATAATCATGTCTGGAAACAAGAAAGTGAGATTTAATCCATCTTCAAAGGAGTTGCATTCTTCACATGTACTCTTCACATGTAGGCTTTACTTCTTCTAAAGGTAAAATTTCTCATGAAGTTTCCTCATAATTTACCTTGCACTCATCATCTTGATATCCATTAGTTGCCATGGTTATCGATTCCGCTGCTTGTACCTCCAAATTCTTTATTGCCGCTTGTTGGATCTTAAAACTCTCGCGAGTTTCATTCATAAATTCTATGTAAGATTTAATAAGGGCAACAATCAAATCCTCTAAATTCTTTTGCTTATCATCTTCATACTCAAAATTTGGAAGGTATTGGTGATTCCAACCCTACAGTAAAGGATCCCAATGCCAATTGTACTCAAAATCAGCCATATCATTTAACATGTAAAGTACATCTTCATAGCTACTTTCCAGAAGGTGAATACTGGTTGCCAAAAATCCATTATCCACCCAACTTCTAGTTTCTTCATCTAATCCACATTAGAATATGTAAGCGAGATATTTATTTGTAAAATTATGATAAGGAAAATCTCTCCAACAATTCGTTAAATCTTGCCCAAGCGACATAAAATGGCTCGGGATGTTGTTGAATAAAACTTGCGACTACTTGTTGATGAAACATTTCAAAATACTTCGCAAGAAAATAATGAAAAAAATTGATAAAATAAAATAAATTAAAAAAACTACAAATAAAATAAACAAATATTTCATTTAACCTCAAAAAACATTGTCTAAATTAATAATAGGTTAACTAGTATTGATATTGGTAACGCCAATCCCCGGCAACAGCGCCAAAAACTTAACGGTGATTTTCACAAGTGTGTGAAAGCGCAACAAGTAATATAAAACGAGTAGAGTATCGTATCCATAGGGATTGTATACCAAGTATCAAAATTATGTTAACCTATTATTATTTAAACGGCAATAAGGGGGATTATTTAAAAAAATTAAATTAAACTAGTATTGATATTGGTAACGCCAATCCCCGGCAACAGCGCCAAAAACTTAACGGTGATTTTCACAAGTGTGTGAAAGCGCAACAAGTAATATAAAACGAGTAGAGTATCGTATCCATAGGGATTGTATACCAAGTATCAAAATTATGTTAACCTATTATTATTTAAACGGCAATAAGGGGGATTATTTAAAAAAATTAAATTAAAAAACGGCAAAATAAGGGGGATTATTTAAAATATAAATTAAAATAAATAAAAGAAGAAACAAAAAAGAAATCAAGACAACAATATTTATCGAAAAAGAAATCAAGAATTTAAAGCTTACTAGGGATTTTGACTCCACTTAATTATATCCAATTTAATTCTATTAGTTGAATACATCATTTTTTAATTGTTTTTAGTAAGGCAGAAACAAGCCTAAAATCACTAACAAGCATCTCCGATGTAATTGTTAGTTATTTTAACCTGGTCTAAATTACCTATCTTCCCAATAAGTGCAATTAAACATGAATTAAAATCATTAAGTTTTAATGGTTTGTTTTTGTGAAATTCTATAAACCTAAGGTCATTAACTTAATGAAAACCTCCAATGAGTCAAACCATATTAGCTTCCAGCGTCAAGTTAATTATTCTCATGTAATTTATTACACTTGTCAAGTTATTATTCTCATGTAATTTATTACCTTTTTCATATCAAAAACCCTTCTCCCGATAGTGATTAATGAAATAAATCAATCTAGGGGAGAAATTTTGCCTAGAAGCATTAAGTTCAATAATAAATTATATCATGAACAAAGAAAAACAAAACTAATATTATAAATTGGAATCAAAATTAAGCTACATCAAATCCCTAGTATGAGAATTTTAGTTCAACATAGTAATTAAATAAAAGTCAATTAAATTTGTAAATAATCCAATAAAGAATAATAAACAAAAAGAGAGTTTAGAAATAAAAACTAGTTAACGATGTGCTTGAACAGCTTCCTTGAATTTTAACGCCAACTTGAATGCTTGAAGCCTTGGAGAGAGAGAAAGAGAGAGAACTATGTAGAAAATAATAGAATAAGAGATCGAATATATAATGAATGGCTTCTCTCTTTATATAGACTTCTTGGGAGAAAATCCGATTTTGTTTAGGAAATAGAATCATCATTAAGTAAGAAATCTTTTTGGAGATAGGAAACTATTTAGGCTTTGGATTTCTTCTTAATTAGAACTCTTTCATCTGCCTAAATAGGATTAGATCTTGATTTGTAAGTCAGGAAAATATCTCAGGTGGGCCCATGCAAGTGGTAGGGACTGGCTTGCGTTTTCAACGCAAAACAATAATTGATTTTTAGCACTGGCATGCTGTAAGGCACGGGCAGGGCGTGCTAGAGCCTGAGTGTTTTGCCTTATTTTGCACTTTTCTATGCCAAAATCCTACAAATTTCCTTAAGATCAAGCAAATTATATTTCAAGGAAGCTTTGAATAAAAACATGAATAAAACTAAATAAAAACTAATAAAAGTAATTAAAACTACTAAAAAATCCTAATAAAAAATATATTAAATAAAACTAAATAAAAACTAATAAAAGTAATTAAAACTACTAAAAAATCCTAATAAAAAATATATTAAAATTACTCCAAAAATACACTTATCATATAGATAGTGGCTAGGTATGTTTTACCACTAACATTTAATAATTCAGTTCATATAATTCACAACTTAATAATTAATAATATTATTACCATTATTATAAAATCAACAAAAGATAATACCTTTCATATTATGATAAATCAATATATATAGTCACCATATCCATTAAAAAGTGTTAAATCCACGAAAAATATATATTATGAGTCTAAGCATACTAAAATATTTCGTAAGTAAGATATTATAACTAAAATCATACTTTTCAATACAAAGACAGTATGTATGAGTATTCAAGCATGTAGTATATATTAATTACTAATTAGGGTTAGGGTTAAAATATTCTACATAGAAGTTTTATAATATAAAAAAAACATATTTTACCATAATCTTTAATTTAATATTTTATTTTAAAACATATAACATATGAAATTACAAAACTAAAGAATAATAAAATATAAATTCGGTATAATTGATTGGAAAATAATAAAAATTACTAATTAGGGTTAGGGTTAAAATATTCTACATAGAAGTTTTATAATATAAAAAAAACATATTTTACCATAATCTTTAATTTAATATTTTATTTTAAAACATATAATTACAAACTAAAGAATAATAAAATAAAAATTCGGTATATTGATTGGAATATAAAAATTTTTTTTTTTTTGTTTCTATTCCATATTTTATATTTTAAAAATTACATTCCATTTTAAATTCCATATTCTAAAATTCCATTCCAAATTAAAATTTGGTTTGAAATTTCGATTTGAATTGGAATATTCCTATCCAAGTTCCACTCCTACCACTTATAGCTAATAAGTTTGAATTTTAGATTTTATTATAGCTCATGAAAAATTATTGAACATTATTTTAATCGCCGTAGCAATAATGTCAACGGTGTAAAGATTGTAATTCATAGTTGATATACTTGTCATAAGAGAAAATAAAATATTTAATTATATTATATTATATGCTATAAATGATTATAAAGAATTTTTAGTTCCTAAAAATATTTGACTTTGAAACCCCCAATTTTGTTTGAGATTTTTTGAAACAACCAAATTTGTTTGGGAATAGCGGAGGTAAAAATGAAGCCCAATCTAATACAACAAAGATCCAGCCAAGTCATTTAAGAAGCAGCATTAGGAAGAGCTCGAAATTCAGCTTCAGTGGAGAAGCGACATACAACTTGTTGTTTTTTAGATGACTAATAGACTAGATTATTATAAAAAAAATAGCAAAATTAGAAATTGATTTACAATCATCTAATGATCTTGCCCAATCTAAATCAATATAGCTATGTAGTCAATAAGAAAAAGTGCGATAAACCAACAATCCATGAGAAGAAGTAGCTTGTAAATAATGCAAAATCATTTTAATAGTAGCCCAGTGTTGCTCAGTCAGATCACATATTGATACAAGTTTCTAAATATGTACACTTTTCTAAACTAAATATAATACAATATTCCCTATCAGCTTCCTTCCTTAAGACTTAATTCAAATGAACATTTTGATTTCACTAAGATGATTGAACTTGGTGCTTAAACAAAGCACCACACCAGAAAAAATTGAACAAGCACTATTTTGGCATGTTCAATTTTATTTCAAGCTAAATCTGTTTATAGATCGTTTTAAGCTCAATTGTTATGGTTTGGTTCAATTTTTCTATCAATTTAATCGAATTGTTTTAGTTGAATTCAATTTATTATTTATGTTTATTCAATTCGATTCAATTATTGCAGTTTCACTATTTAATTATTTATATTTAAGATTAATTCAGTTTCGTTGAATTGAACGCTGACCCTAACAAATTGCAACATGTGTCCATATTATATATGGTAAAGGTAATACATCTACAAAAACAAAACTATTTAGCCAAAATTATTCCTCCCTCCGTTCTATTTAGATAAGAAAAGTTGAATTTGTACAAGAATTACTGTGACGGTTGAAATGTAATTTTGACTATTTTTTTCTTAATATACCCCCGACACAACATTAACTTCCACCCTTATTTTTATGTAAGTCCATGTATAGATGAGAGAGAAAATGGATGTATTAATTTAGTTACATTAATCAAGGAGTGATTTTGGCGTATCTAAGAACATTAATTAGAAGTGGGAATTAGCCTATTGTAATTGAAGTAGACTTTGAAATTATTAAGGAAAAGCAGCAATTCTGAGCCAAATTGCAAATTTGTTCACATATTGATATTTAGTGCCTGAGTATCCTTTAGAATATGTCTGCAGTTTAGTTATTTGTGGTGTACTTTATGAATACATTTATGTGCTTACTTATACAATAAGGGCAAAGTAGTCTTTTTAAATTGGCATTTTCTCAAATTATTAAATGGAGTAATTTTTTCTATCTAGGTAGAACACTCAAAATGGAAACTTTTTTATCTAAATAGAACAGAGAAAGTACCATTTACTGTAGGATAGACTTCCAATTGGGAATCAATTTAAAACTTATCTGATGAAGTGATTTATGACAATTGAAAGCTACATATTTTGTTAGTACCTATTAATTAATGTTAATTGGGACTCGTAAAAACATAGCCTAATTAAGATTTTAGTAAAACTAATAATAGCTATTCCTATATATGGATACGTTAAAGTAAAAATAGTGAATTATATATATATATTTTTTAATAAGTTAAATATCTACTACCCAAAATCCAAAATTAACTGAAAATGGACTTCTTTGGGACCTTTAATATATATATATATATATATATCAACACTCTATGATCTATTAAAAGCAAATTAGAATAACAGCCATATGCTGCATTTAGTAATTTACTAATATTTTTATGTTTGTTCGGGTTACAATAGTTGTAAAACTAATGACCAAAAAATAATTACAAGGTTCTAAAATTAGGGTTACTCACCTATAAAATAAAGAAAAAGTCTAAGCCCATTAACAGAAACCACACCACACAGAATAAACCCTAGAAACTGTTTCCTTATTTAGGGCAATGGATTCTCAGGGGATCATTTGGGTTTTTTCCACAATTTTTCTATGTCTCCTGTTGCATTTTCCTTTTGAAATAGAGGCAACATCAAGAAATGAATTATTGAATGATGTATGTCATCAAAGTCCAGATGACAAATCTTGCATAAAAGCTCTGAAATCAGACCCCAAAATAAGTAGAGTTTCAAATTTAAAGGGCTTAACGAATGTTGCTCTAGGAGAAGCAAGAGAAGAATCAATTGCCACAAAAAAGTTCTTTATTTCTCTTAAAGATAGCTCTGACCCAAAAGTGAAAAAAGCTCTTAAGGAGTGTGCTAAATATTTTGGTGAAGCTAAGTCTATGCTTAATCTCGACGGACTCGAAGGTGACACTGCCAGTTTAGATGTTCATTACGCTCTTGATAGTTGTGAGCAATGCGAAAATGCATTAAAAGAGGCCAATGTTCATATCGGAGCAATTGCTCCTCATATTAAGAGATGGAAGGACTCTTATAATGTTGCTTACGCAGCTGTAGTAGCTACTGAAAATTCAGAAACTATTACTTGATTATAATCTTGCAATTAGTGTGATCAATTCAATATTAAGTATGATTAATTAATTGATGTTGTCATTCTCTAATTATTTTTATCTAATCTTTTTATCATGTATTTTATTAAATATGTTTTTACATGTTATGTATATGTATAGATTAGGAGAGGAAAATTAGAACTTGAATCTTTTACTACCCGATATGAACTTACTGTTAAACGACTTAATTTAATCAAATCAAATCAAATCAAATCTTTCTAGTCATTCCAATCCAAAATAAAAATTATAATTTAGTCATATTTGTGATTTGGTTTGGTTTTGAATCATAGTTGAACCAATATTGTTGTTTTGAAGTACTTATTAATACATTTTGTTTTTTTTTTTTTAATGTATAATAATACTTGTTCATCATCTTCATATGTGAATTAACAAAAAGTTGAAATGAAACTACATGTTATATAATGGTCATGCTATATAATACTTGTTTATCACTTCTATAATGTAATGCACACTATTTTAATTCATAAAACAACTTTCCAAAGTTGTTCTTTTATCTCATATTGTTTTCGGAAAGACTTTGAAATTTTCTTATTAACCCTTCTAACTTTAACTTCTAGATTCTAAAATTGCTCTTAAGTTTAAGACATGTATACATCAAAAAATATTTTCATATTGTATTTGAACGACAAGGAAAGATCGGATGCATAAACCACGGTTTATCTTTTGTCTCCTCAATTTCTGTTTTTCATTCCTTGTTCATCGATCAAATTTAAAATCAAATCCAATAAATACAATTTTTATTAATTTTGATTTGCAATGTGCTTAAAATAAAATTAAAAATGTTTTCACTTGTTTATGGAATTTAGATGAATTTTATATTGTTATGATTAATTTATGTGCTTTGGATTTCTTCAATTGTCCAAATCAAATAAATTAGGGCGATAATATTATTTCCTTTCCTTAAAGCCAAGAGAAATTTGTTAACATAATTTCCTTTTCTTTTTCCAATTCATTCAAAGACCTAACAGCTGAAATAAAACTGCAGGCTATATAACTAAAAACTTAATCAGCCGAAATAACATTGTGGGCTATATAATTGAGGTAATCCACCCTTTAGTTCATCAAATTGATGAAAACTGTTATGATTGAAAGAATTCGAATTCAAGACCAATTAAATGAAATATCAATGAAAATAAAAGTTTGTTTAGATTCAAAGTAGAACTCAAATCCACCGACCTAAGTACAACTATCCAGCACCACTAAACTACCAAGGATTTATGCACTAAAAAGAAATTATAGAAGCCAAGGGGCGGTGGCTCCCATGCCCCCCTCCCTCTATTAATGGAGACATGTTAATGTTTTAATAATTATTACTTCTTCCGTCCCAATTTATTTGCATGGTTTGATAAAATATACATATTAAAAATTCAGTCAATAAAAATCATTTAGTCATTTTTTACCCTAAACTCATTAAGATATTAATAAAAGTCCTTCATTTAAGGACAATCATAAAAACAATTTTTTTAAAATATATAAATTTAAAAACCTTCTAAACATTTTGGGATACTTAAAAAAAAAGAATAATGAGCAAATAAAATGGGACGGAGGAGAGTATTTATAATAAGGATGGTGTTATCTTCAAAAAAAAGCATACTTTGTTACTTCCATAACAAAGTTTACGATTTGGGTAAAACTGTCAAATATAATTTTTTGTTGTTTGAACAATTCATTCATAGTACACTGTACTAAAACAGAAACTCCAACAAACTTTCTATATTAAGCTTGATTCTCTCCTATATAATACTTTGATAGCCAAAACCTCCAAAGAAAAAAAAAATAGCTAATACACTTTCTCTTGTCAAGAAGAAAAAACTAATAAACCTTCTAAGGTAATTAAAAATGGGTTTTCGATTCTTCCTCTTCTTTTCCTACATGATTTTCATGTGTCTCTTTCTCAATTTTCCCTCAAAAACAGAGGCAAAAACTCCATTTTCTACACATCAAAACAAGTTATTACTAGAAGTTTGCAAGCAAAGTGAGCAATTCAAATTTTGCATGCAACTCTTGCAATCCAAGCCAAGAATATCAACAGCCAAAAATATAACCACTGTGGCAAATTATGCCCTAGCATTGACAAGAAAGAAATCTGTTATTACCCGTAATTTCTTTAACAGGCTTGATGGAGCGAAGAAGAATGTCGTGTTTGAGGAATGCGCAAATTATTTTAATGAAACAATAGGAATGCTTAATTTAGATGGACTTGAAGGCGGCACTGCAAGTTTAGATGTTCATTATGCTCTAGATAATTGTGAGTATTGTGAAAATGTTTTGGATTCGGCTAAGATTCGCAGTAAATCAATTTCTGCTCAAATAAATCAGTGGAAGAAATACTATTATGTTGCATATGCAACTGTTATTGTTCTTGAAGATGAAACTCCTACAGGACCTTAATTATGACATGATGATCAAAGATTTTTCAAAATCTGATCTTCATTATGTATTTCTTCTTTGCAATTATTATCAATAAATTTAGAAAAGTTCCTTCTCTGTTCATCTGTATTCTTATCATATTTTTTATTAGTTTTTTTTTTTTTGTGTAAACCACAGGTATCCAAACCCCATTATCAATGACCGTTTAATCCAGCTCGAGACTTAATTACAATTAGTAAAAAATTATTTTTGCTCACATAAACTGTGAATATAGTAATGGTGTGAGCAGGATAATTTAATGCTTGATATCAGTAGGATTTTGTTTATATTGAAACAATAATTAAAAGTACCACTTTTCAAAAGACTAAAATTATTTTCTTGATTTTCTGATGCAAAATATTTTCTTAATTAAGGAAAATCATTTATGCAAATATATAGTTTTTTAATAAAGAGGAAAAGTTTTCCAAATATTGACAAATTTAGTATAACATAAGAAAAATTTATAAACACAGATCCATTAATTTATTAATTACCATTAGTCATTATCATCGACTATCACTAATAAATTATCAACGACCAGTCATATACGATTGTCAAAATTTAAAAATTTTATATATTTTTCTAATATTTAGCAATAACATTTTCTAATATGAAGGTTTTATAACACAAAATATTTTCTCTAAGGGAGAATTACAATTTAGTCCCTCGGTTATGATCAAATACACTACTACGCTCTTACTTTTTTCAAAATACATTCTTATATCCCTAATTTTTTTATCCATCCAACTCAAGTCCTTCTGTTAATTTTTAAGGTTTTTGTGATTAATTGGTATTAAAAAGACGAAAATATCTTGCATATTTTTTTATTTCTCTCACATTAATCAGCCATAATAAACAATTCCCATATACAACTCCATCTACCAGTCAAAAAAAAAAAAAAATCCATCTATATTTTAAACGCAGCCCACCAAATATACAATAAATACAATAAAGGAAAAATAAGATCTAAAATAACAATCAATCTTCAAAAGGAAACGCAGCGAAAAAGATATGCAGGTTATTCTTTTTAGATACTTTTCTTGAAAGTAAACTAAAATTATATTAACCAAGAATAATGAAAGTAAATAAAACTTCTTGATAGCTAAAGTAAATAAAAACTTGCTTAGATAAAATAGTTATATATATGGGGGTGATATTCATAATTAAGATAGGACAAAACTTCAATAATAGGATTGTAATTTGTAATTAAGATATGACAAAACTTCTATAATAGGACATTAATTTAAAATTTTAATTCATGTAGAACTTTTTAATAGTCTTTTATTTTATTTTGTAGCTATAGAATTTAGAGTTAATAGAAATTAATATAATCAATTAAATTAAAATTACCTTTATTTTTTCAACCTATAAAATAAGATCTTTAAATATATTTTTATTTAACTATAATTTTATTTATATACAATATTTAATGCTAATATATAAATTAGTTACATAAAGTGGAAATATCCGTAGTTGCCAATTTTCATTTCTAACTATTGTCATATATATTTTTGTCAAGTACATTAGTAAAGATCCCAGTTTTCATTACACTATTTAATCTCTGCATTATAATTTTGTTACACTATTATGTCTTACAATTAAATTTTTCATTAAGTGGTTGTGAAAAATCAAAAACTTAAGTAGAATTATCATATAGGGACTAAATAGTGTAAAATTATGAAAGTTGAGGTTCTTATTAGTGTTTCACCAAACTATAAGAACTACATGGTAATTATCTTTGGCCAAATGTATAAAATTCCCCTTTGAACTTTTTCATTTTAACCATTTGTCAACTTTAACTTTGCGGGTGACCTAGTGTGCCCTTAACTTTTAAATTTTGTAGCTATTATACCCCTTGCCAAGCTGTAAAGGTAGTCGTGAAACCAAATATGAAATGGAGCATGATCACCTGATTAAAAGTCTAGCATAGTAAAAACGAATTCGTTTTTCTCTCTATTCCAAAGCATCAGTTTTCCTTTTCAATCTCTCTCTTCATTTTTTGACAAAACTTCTTATAATGGAACACTTAATTTAAAATTTTAATTCAATGTAGACTTTTTAATAAGTCCTTTTATTTTTATTTTTGTAGCTATAGAATTTAGAAGTATAAGAAATTAAATATAATCAATTAAATTTTAAAATAAACCTTTATTTTTTCAACCTTAAAATAAGATCTTTAAATATATTTTTATTTAACTATAATTTTAATTTATATACAGATATTTAATGCTAATATATAAATTAGATTACATAAAGTGGAAATATCCCGTAGTTGCCATTTTTCAATTTCTAAAACTATTGTCCATATATATTTTTTGTCCAGTACATTAGTAAGATCACCAGTTTTTCCAATTACACTAATTTAATCTCTGCATTATATTTTTGTTACACTATTTATGTCTTACAAATTAAATTTTTCATCT
This sequence comes from Jatropha curcas, assembly GCF_014843425.1. The sequence continues at coordinate 1,082,625 of NW_023590846.1, forward strand.
AAGTGGTATTTTGTGAAAATCAAAAACTTAACGTAGAATTATCATATAGGGACTAAATAGTGTAAAATTATGAAAAGTTGAGGTTGGCTTATTAGTGTTTCACCAAAATTAGAACTACATGGTAAAAATGTAATCGTTTGGCCAAATGTAATAAAATTTCCCCTTTGAACTTTTTCATTTTAAACCATTTGTCCAACTTTAACTTTGCGGGTGACCTAGTGTGCCCTTAACTTTTAAATTTTGTAGCTATTATAACACCTTGCCAAAGCTGTAAAGGTAGTGGCGTGAAACCAAATATGATGAGAGTATGGAAGAGCAATTGATCCAGCTGATTAAAAGATCTAGGCAAATTATGTAAAGAAAACAGGCGAATTGCAGTATTTTCTCTATTCTATTTCCAAAGAGCATCAGGGTTTTTCCTTTTCAATCTCTCTCTCAGCATATTTTCTCTCTCTACTCCTCTCGCTTGTCAATCTCTTTCCTTTGTTTTTCCTCTTCTCTACTTCTTCCTCCTTCTCAATCTTTCAACAGATATCTCTTTAATTGTATGTTTTTTCTTCTTCTTCTTTTCAATTTCCTCCTTCACTTCTCCTCCTTAATTTTCGATTACAATAAATTTCTGAAATTTATAATTTTTGGACGCTTAAAATCCTCTAAAATCAACAATTTTCTCTTCTTCTCCTCCTTAATTTCGTTACAATAAAATTTCTGAAATTTTAATTTTGGACCTTAAAATCTCTAAAATCAATTTTTTGCAGCTCAGCACCTCCCCCATTGTTGTGCTACACAGGTTGAAAGTGAAGAGAGAGAGAGAGAATGGGCAAAGAGGCAATGGCAGCAAGTTTGGTTCGATCGAAAAGTGGAGAGGGAGGAGTCGAAAGTGGAGAGAGAGAAGTCGGTGTTGGCCGGACACAAGCGGTGATCGAAAAAAAATAAATAAAAACGGAGGGGGAAGGTTGTGCACAATCAGAGAGAATGGAGAAGATAAATTTAGGTTAGGGCTTGTTTGAGTTGATTAAAGATCGGTTTGGCCCAAAGCATGAATTGTTACTTTATTTTTTAATTGTTTTAAGGATTTCTAATGGGTTTTAATTGGTTTAGCACATATAAATGTCACGTGAAATAAAGTATGCTGACGTGTTTTAAAAAAATGTCATGTAAGAGCGATTGTATTTCACGCTCAATTCTGTGACTGAATGGGGATGTAAAAGATACAAAAAAAAAAAATAAAGTTAAGGGGCAGATTAGATCTCCCACAAAGTTTAAATTGACAAATGGTTAAAATGAAAAGGTTGAGAATGGAATTTTATGCCAATTATCTTTAGGATTAATTTTGACAAATTTATTTAATAGAAAAACTAACGGTTGGACTTTACAGTGTAACAAAATTATAATGTCAAGAAAATAATATGATTTTAAAAATTGAGCTCCTTACTAGTGTATTTGAACAAAACCTAGGGATTATATAGTAATTACCCTAAATTCTATTTAATAAGAAAATTAAATATTAGTAGTATAAAATATTTTTTTGGGCCTGGATGGATTAGGCTCTCAAAGCTTAAGTTATGAGCCCAGGCCTTGACTTTTATAGAACTGAATTTGCCCTGAAAGTCAAGCCCAAGCCTTGATCATCTAGCCATGTCCATTATTTCTAACTTCCATTAAACAAAAAGGAAATCATTTGACATGGAAATTAAAAATCAATCTTAAGCCAAAAAAAAAAAAAATGCTAAATCTTAAAACTATGATTGGAATAAATAAATTAACGAACTAATGAATTTTCATATTTGGTATGCCTTAATTTAGAATAAAGAACTCAATTGAATTCTGCAAAATTATACTTGGAATAAATTCTTAAATGGAAATTCAATTGTATTTATTTTCTAAAATATCTTTGACATGATAATTTAATAAAGATAAATAATAAACAACAATTATATTTATTATACAATATAATAACTTGTTGCTTTTTATTCAAATAAAAATAATAAAGTTCATATAAATAACTACACTCACATTCCATTTCACCCATTAATTAAATTTCCTTCATAACTAATGAGTCAAATTGCAAACCACGGTATAACTTAGTGGTAAGTGCATATGCGACCTGGCAATAAATCCATATTCAAATCTCCTTTCTCAATACTCAAAAAACTAATGAGTCAGATTATAGAGATGAGAGTATGTATGAGCAAAGTCAAAAATGCTCTATAGAAATTAAAAGTTATATGTATATAACCATCACGTTAATAGAGGCTAAATCATTAAAAAAAACCCTAAATTTTGCAAGTAGTTTTAATTGTACTCTGAAATTGAATTTTAATTACAATAGTACGCTAATCTTAAATTTAGAATTCAATCGTGTATAACCCTAATTACATCTAAGACCAGCATTAACAAATTCAAGCATTTAACGGCAATAAACTTGCAATTCCCCTATTAATGTTTTAATTTCATATACTAAATTTGCAAGAATATTAGAGGCTGCGTCAGAATTGATGAACAAAGACGTATCTGATCTATGCACATAATGATTAGCCTCTTCAGGTTCAAATCCATGTCCTTAATTTCTGTATTTGGCAAAGGATTTTTGACCAATTTACGAACTTTTTTATTGCTACATAATTGGGGTTAATCAACTGAATTTGATGCCTGAGAAGAAACAGATTCGAATTGTTCCTTTCCTTACATTATCAGATGGGGACTGATACTGGATTTCTACCAACCTTTTCGAACTTTTGACCATATACATGTATTTAGAGGAGGGTTCATTGTTCACGACAAATCATTAAACTAACAACTAAATCCAGTTAAGCAATTTGATTTAATTTATTTTGGTTCTTAAAAAAAGTTCGGTTTGTAATTTTTATGAAATAACTGTTTACAGTTTGGTTTCAATTTTAATTTCCTTTTAGTTAATTAATATTTTCTAAAAAAAATGGATTGTCTAAATAAAAAATAACCAAGATCCTTAATCAGCATTTGTGTTAGAATTCTTATTCGGTATTTACATCTTTTGTTAAAATAAAAAATACCGTATAAATACATATATCACATTCCATTAGAGGCAATTTCTAATATTCTTCCATCTTTACTTCTATCACTTCCTATCTTTTGAATTTGAGTAGAAATAAATAGAAAATACATGCAACTTCCAACTTCTACATGATACATTCAAAATACCAAGGCAATATATTTGGTTTTATACCAGAAAAAGAAAAGGCTATGTATTTGGGTTGACCCTATGAGGTTGGTCCATGGGTCCCATAATTGTCCAAATTTCAATTCCTAACATTACAAATAAAGAAGATCTATATAAAAATTTCTTATAGTTTAGGACCATTCATTTTCATAAAAGAAACCATCATCTACATTAATTGTACCCTTGCTTTATCATAATAATAACATTTCCTTAATGACACAAAAAAGTTTGGTTTGAGTCATTTCCAATTAGGAGCAAATAGAAATAGTGACATCATTTTTGAGTTTTTTAGTCCCACTAATCCATAAGATGAAGAGAACGTACATGGGTAGCTTTCAAATCTCTACTTAAAAAATTAAAGTGGCATACTCTATAGTTAACCTACATTTTGATGACTTAGGTGTGCATTTTCTCCCCTAGAACCTAGTTTTTTACTGTCATGTCTTGTACTAACAGGACATAAACCAACCCTTCAACAGCAAGCTCCTTACAGTTTTGATAATTAGGAATCTGATGCTTAGTGGTCACAAATCATAGTGATTATCTCTTCTCTTTTTTTTTTTCAGGGAAATATATATTAGTAGTTAGTAGTATTAGTATTCTGCTGTGGATAATAATCCGGTTCATGGATATTTCTGATTTAGTAAATGTTGATATTTGTATATAGGGATTGATTTGTTTAAATTCAATCTGTGCATTCACTTATGAACTAAACTAATAAAGATAATTTTTTTTATTGCAATGAGTATATTTTTGACGTTCATTGAAAAAAAATATAAAGTCATAAATTATTTAGAAAAGATTTTTTAACCAGCGGCATTTGTTTGAGTGAAAAAAAACTTAAATTCTTTGAACAAAATATCAAGTGTCTAAGAAAATTTCCACTGAAAGTACTCTCTGCGTATAGGCGTAACACACGGAGAGCATGATTAGACTTTAGCCCACTGAATTAGGGGCATTTATGGTATTAAAAAATATTATTTCCCAATGCATAAATCGGTACTCACACTGCTAAGTGTCTATTCGATAATTTTAATTTTTTTTAGTAGTTAGCTGTTTTAATGTCTGTCAGTTATTTATTAGTGGTTAACTATTTATATAACGATTTAGAATAAAGTATTCGATACAAATAAATGTTTGATTAATTGTTCAATATAAAACGACAAAAAGGGTACGTAAGCAGGAAACAGAATAAAGACAAGTGATGGGTATAAATGTCATAAAAAATTATAAAACGCTAAACGTTTCCAAATATAACGTTGAAATACTGTTTCAAACTCTAAATGTTAAAATAAATATTGTATTACCGAATGTTAAAATTAATTAAGATAGTATTTTAACCTAATCAAAACACTAAATACTATTTGAAACACTATTGCCAAACATGGTCTAAATATAGAAAAAGATCCTCCTTTAAACCCTTCTCTATAAAGGCGTGAGTGATTTACCATAATAGGATGATAATTTTTTTTTTTTTTTTGGAGAAAACAATGCTTTAACTTGTATAAGATTCCACATTTTTGTGAGGGACACCTTTCAATTTAGTTTAATTATTGAATTTCATCACGTATTATATGGAGCATATTTAAATTATGATAATTTTTTTAAGTTTCTGAAACTACCAAATTAATAGAATAATTATTGATGGTGAACTAAATAAAAATATATTTCTTCATTAAATTTTGTTACTTTTGTAGTTTATTTAATATATTTTAAAAAAAAAAATTCTGCAATTACTTATTCATTCTATTCCAAAATATAAAAGTAATAAATAATTTTTTTATTTTACTCTTATTTATATTAGATATAAAATAATAATATTAAATAGGTGTAATATAAAAGATGATTTGATCGAATTAGCATTAATTCTGTTCTAATTTTAGAAAATTAATTATTTTTTAAATTTTTGAGAAAAATTTTAAACACACTTAATTAGGTAAAATCGTTATAATAAACTTGTTATAATAATATTTTATTTCATGATAATTAGGTAAACAACCTCCTAAACATTAGTATAGCACATCCTTCTTTGCTTCTTTTTAACTCAATAATAATTATTAGATTCTACATTTCCTAATAAGAAGTAGGGATAAATCCAAGACAATACTATAAATATATATGATACGTGTCCGAATTTCCCCTTTGGTCGTTAGTTAACAAATGATGAATGGTCACCAAGCTTTACACGTCTAGTCTACTCCTCTCCTGCGCGCATTCCCATGTGCTAAATTTTCTATTACGTCAGTTCCCATGAAAAATTGTGTCACACGTGGCACTCTCAGGGCCCACCAGATTTTTTTTGACCCGTTCCTTATTATTATTTTTTTTTAATGAATTACCCTCTCACGTGTTAGTCCACGTGCACTCACACATCATCTGTTAGAAATTCTAGAGACCAGAAAGTGAATCTTGATCTTTGGCTGAGACGTAATCTTTAATCTCAAGAAAGTATAACAAAAAGTTTTTTAATGGTACGTTTTACATTGTTAAATTAGTACTGGGATCTTAAAAAATTATTTACATAAAGAGGGGGTAATAAAATTATTTATAAAAATAGAGTAAAATTGACTTTTTACTTTCACTGTTATAATTATAATGTAATAAGGCCATTATTACGGTCTGATTATAATAAAAAATATCGTATATCAAATATAAATAAATATTTTTCTAAATATATATAAAATTTAGCAATAGATTGCAATTCGAATTCCTTTCTCAACACTATAAAGAAATTTTTATAGTGGCACATTCTAGTTTGCCAAAAGCAAAAACGAAGTGGAATTTTGTATACAAAAGCAAAGTTGATAACTTGTTAAATTGTGCTTGTAAGGAATGAAAATAAAGTTCAAGATAAGGTCAAAAGAATGTCTTTCAAAATAAACCTATACACAAGGAACCTTCCTTCAATGTATTGGGACCTCAGACAATGGGCAGTATTATAGACAGAACTTGGCAATTTTTTATGGTGCGGGCGGTACCAAATAACACAAAATATCAAAACAATGGAAACATGCAACACGTTTTTATTTTCCATCACAGCGATATACATTTTCCGGCGTACCAATAGCTTTGGCACACGTGTTTTCGAACTAAGGAGTCGGCATGCCAAAGCATTACAAATTTTGGCGGAACCGATGGATGTAAATGTGATTGTAATGATCTTTTAAGAAAATGAGTTTTTACCATTAAAAATTTTAAAAATGTGTTGGAAGCAAAGTAAATATGTACATTATTCATAAATTTTTATTTATAACAGGTTGTAACTGCAATGTCATTTTTATAAATTAAAATTCGTTTTAAAATTCGTCTGAAAATTAAGTTCATAATTTCATTGATTAGATACATAAATTTATCTCTAAAATTTACAATTTTAATATTATGATATGTACTTGAATTTAAAAATTTTGATAATATTATACATTTTTTAACTGTAATATCAATAATTTTTAAAAATTTTTACTTTTATTTATGAAATATTGACTTGATATATATTTAATATTAACTTTTAGAATAATAATTTTTATAAATTTCACTTTTTAATAAATGTTTAATTTATCTAATTTTTCAAATTAAGATGTTTAATAAAATACTTTTGAAAATTGAAATATTAATAAATATAATTTATAAATTAAAAATATATAATAAATTAAAATAAAAATTAAAAATATCACAAGATTAAAATAATAAAATATAAAAGGATAAATTTATTTGCTAGGCCCAATTTCATCATCCGAAGATCATTGCAAAGTCTTACAAATAGACTCTTCTAAAAAGAAGAGAAAAAAAGTCTTATCAATATATGAATTGAAATAAAGAAACATGTCTCTCAAAACATCCTGTTTTTGGCTTTGTTTTAACAAGTTGGAGATATTTTTGAAATACCATCTTTGACTCATCCACCTAAATTCCACTTCCAAACATAGATAATAACAGAAAATTCAAGAACCAAAATATTTATTCTCACATGCAACTCTCTTCAATCTACAAATCAAATGGAGTTGGGTGGGTTTAGGTCTACTCGATGCCCACAGATTAAGACACTTTAAACTATAGCAGCCACAAAGCACAGGTTATAAATGTAAAAACACTAATTTAAGATTAGCTTAATCCTAAAAGATAATCATCAAAGAGGTTAATATGATAAAATAAAAAATTAAATTAAGAAGCATAGAGCAGACAGCTCTGTCTGGTTTCTAACATCACTTGTTCAAAATTAAAAAAAACAAAACAAAAAAAAAAAAAAGAAAAAAAAAGAGAATTTAACATCAAATCTTTAAGAAGGGAAGAACAATTTACCTATAAAATTCCAAAATGTTCTGTTCTTTGTTCTGAAGATTTATACCATTTATGATCTGCCTCTGTTCCTTCTCTCTTTATATAACAAAAGTATTTTTTTTTTTTTAAAAAAAGCAACAATAAAAATAAAATAACCAAATGATACATGCAAATACAGAGTGGAAAAATTATAAAAATAAGAAAAAAATATACTGAATTTTTAAAAAATAAAAAAAAAACAAAATATTATTTTAAAAAAATTGTGTAATCAATTAGTTTTAACTGGAAGAGGAAGGGTAGTGGCTAGAATCTGACCACGGCGGCACCGGAATATCAGAACCGGTAGGCTGATTCTGATTCTGTGGTGACCGGAAATAACCCAATTGCTGACCAGGCAAAAGCGGAGGAAATGAAGCAGAGGAAGATGTAGAAGACGATCCAGAGGAAGATGCTGCTGCTAAAAATGGAGGAGCTGATGTAGATGACAATTGAGAAAAAGAAAAATTCTGCTGTAAAGAAGCCAATTGTTGATTATAAAACATCTGCTCTAACAAACTCGAAGGTTGAACATGAAAATCACCGGTACTCTGTAAAAGCTGTGAATATTCCCAGTAATCTCTTATATTATCGCCTTGAAAGTGAAAATATGGCGGCGCTGGAGCCGGCGCCGTTTGCTGCGGCGGAGTTGGTTGTGGCTGATGTGAATAGGGAACGGCAACGGTTTGTATTGGAGGTGGTGGTAACACTCTAACATGTTCAGGGAAGTTCAATTTTGCTCTGTTTCCTCTAAATTTTAAAGCGGCTTCATCGTAAGCTCTCGCCGCAGCCTCCGCGGTGTCGAATGTGCCAAGCCAAACTCTTGCCGCCTTATGAGGATCGCGAATTTCCGCTGCCCATTTTCCCCATGGTCTTTGCCTAACTCCTCTGTATCTTCTTCTTCTCTCGCCGGTTTCTTCGTAAGAAACTGTTTCAGTTGATGATGTTGGTGGTGCGGTCCCGGTTGTGGTGGCGGTGGCGGTTCCGGTGGGTGGGGTCGGGATTATTACTGAAGCGGCTGCCTCTTCCGTAACTGTAAATGGTAAAAATTAATTAAAAATAAAAATTACATTAATCTGCTTTAAAGCGGTGATTTAAAATTTAAAAACTGTTGCATTGCTCATTTCGAGATGACTGCAAATATTTTGATGCCTTCGTAAAGCTGACAATTTCAGGCCTTTGATTCTTAATGAAAAGATAATATTGCAATACATGCAATATTAGACAACATATAAATTACTATAAAAACAAAATAATAAAATAAAATTACTATATATTACAAAATTAATTATTAATTAATAATCCTAGAGTTTATCTAACGAACTAAAATGGGATGTCATAGAGGATTGATAATCCATGTATAGTTTTTTTTTTTTTTTGTTTTTGAGAGGATAATCCACAGTTTATGATAAAGAAAATAAATTGAGTTAAATGGAAAATTAGCTAAAATGAAATTACTAACCAGGAGTTGCACTAGAAGAAGATGAATCTCCTTGAGAAATTCTAAAATCACCAAACCCTCTATAAACCCTTGGAACAGACTCAATTAATTGAGTTGCACTTCCTTCTTCTTCTTCGCGGCTCCTCTTTTGTCCAATCCAGAAACCCGAACTACCAGAACCAGACGAATAAGTTGACAAAGAAGAAGACGTTGAACTATAATCAGTAGTAGAAGTATAACCTGGAGTAATTGCACTTCCAAAACTACCAACTCCATATGATGATCCCAAATCACCGCGGCCGCTGCCACCAGCAGCAGCAGCACCACCACCATCACCACCGCCGCCAACTCTTTGTCCCGATACAACATGAGTTAGGGCAGAAACCATTGCAGATATCTCCCTTGGACTTCCATAACCTGCAGCTGGCAACATAGTAGTTGACGTTGTTGGTAACGATTGTGTAATCACCCCTTCCCTTATTATTGGTTGATTACTCAATAATAATGATTGTGAAGGCAAAACAATTCGTGGGTGGCTTTCTTCTTCTTGATTATCATCTCTGCCGCCGCCATCAACACCACCTCTAGGGTATCTTATTGTGTACTCACCTGAGCCTTTCTGGTTCGCCACCTTTAAATTCAACAAGCACATGTAATAACAAAGTTGTTTTCTTTCTTCTTTCCTTTTCTTTTTTCTTGTATTATTTTTTTTTTTGTCGGATGCAAAATTAGAGTACCCTTTGAAAGATATGTGAAGGAATATTAGGGTTTATATATGGTGATAGAGAATTCAAGCTTTATCAGCCGCCATTAAAACAGTAGACTCTCTCTCTCTCTCTCTCTCTCTCTCTCTTTCCTTCTTGCTTTGTTTTTTATATCACTTGTTGCCGCACCGAGTACTGCACCTACATGATAAATATGATCTTCTCTTTTTTTTTTTTTTTTTAATTTTCTCCCCTGCCGCCTTTCTGGTTCGCCCCCTTTCCCTTCCCCAAGCACTGTACTCCCCCGTTTGTTTTCTTTCTTCTTTCCTTTTTCTTTTTCTTGTCTTTCTTTTTTTTTTGTCGGATGCCCCCTTTCGCGTCCCCTTTGCCCGCTCTGTGCCGGCCTCTTCGGAGTTCTCTTCTGCGTGCTAGCGCCTTCCCGCTTCTCCCCGCCCCTTCCCCAGTTCGCCTCCTCTCTCTCTCTCCCAGTCTCTCTCTCGTCTCTTCCTTCTTGCTTTGTTTTTCTATCCCTTGTTGCCGCCGCCGCGTCCTGCCCCCTCCATGCTCCTATGCTCTTCTCTTTTTTTTTTTCTTTTTTCCTTTTTCTCCTGGTTGGCGCCGGGTTTGGCTCCGCACCCCGGCGGTTTTTTTTTTTTTTTTTTAATTTTTTATTAATGGGTTGGAGAAGGTTGATAAGCAAAAAGGAGGGTTTTGTTTTAAATTTTGGGTTTTTTTTTTTAAATTTTTTATTAAAGGTGTGACAATACGTTCACACCAGAAAATTTGACTGACATTAAGATGGTATGGAACTTATGTCGGTGATTTTCAAGAGTTTCTGTTGAAATTGAGTTTGTGCGACTCATTAAGGTTGCTTTGTAACCTTTTGGGCTTCAGATAAAATAAAAGTATATCCTATTAGCCCATTATTAGTAAATGGGCTATTAGATAATTGAACAGTAACTTGGGCTCTCAGACGGTAATTCTTTTTTTTTCCGTAAATTAAACTCCTTAATCGTACGGTCGAATATATTTTTACCACTCGAACCACTTTTTATGGATGGAGATACTTGAAGAATAAGTTAGATTAATGACAACTTGATTTATATTAATGTCATGGTGTTGTATTTTGACTTTTCTTTTCTATTTTTTCCTACCTTTGAACACTATTAATCGAATAAAATAATGTCTACTGAATTGTGGAGAATTTTTTAATTGATTCGAATTTCGTAGAGTGCATCGAAAAATCTTCTTAGGAGTTTCAGAAAAATATTAAGGTTATATTTGATAAGCAGTAATAATATATAACCAAGTCATTATATTACATTACAGCTTAATGTCGTTGTATTACATTATATTATATAATATTAATTTTAATTATATTACGTTGAAAGTCCATTATGGTTCACTAATTATAATTATTTTAGAAATCTTGAGTTATTAGTCTAAAAGGTGTTTTTGATATTATAAAACATCAAAAAGGTGTTTTATACCTTTCTCATGCTTGACTGTTTGATTCAAATTTTTTATATTAAAAATCTATTAATATCGTGCAAAAATCAACCTATATATTATTATTATTATTATTATTATTATTTATTTGGTCCTGCAATGAAATTGAAAGTCATTGCATTGCCATTAATTGAAATTGTAGGTTTACATATACACATTATTTATCCATTAAAATATTGTTTGGTATACCATCTGTACGGTCAAAGCACGTCTCTGATCTGACGTGGACCATTTGGTGGGGAACCCAATAGTATTAAACTATAACAAAATTAAAATAATAATAATAATAATAATAAAAAAGAAATGGAATCGTGCAATTTGAGGCAGACAGTATACATTTCGTTGCAATTTGGTTCAAAAGCATTCTAGGTTTAGGGCCCTGTAATTCTTCGTATTAAGTAAAGAATTTTAATGTTTAGGAGCGACAATTGCATAGCATCTAGTATTATTTTTTACATAAATATACAAATCTTAATCTAATTACTCCACAATTAAATTATTAATCAAATCATTTTCTGTTAATTTGATTGACTAGGACTTTAGTCAAATTTTTAAAGAGGTCTTATTTGTTCGAATCTATTTTTTATAATATTCATAAGATGAGAAAAATAATTACAACAATCAATTAAAACGTTGAATTGTTGGTGACACTTTCCATATTGATCTGTTGAGCTAAGTTAATTATTTTAATAGTTATTAGATGTTAGATGTTTAATTAACATTTCATATACATTAAAAGATATAAATCATAATTTATTCTCTCAAATTCAAAATATTAGTATAAATATTATGTTATCAAATACTATAAATAATAATATAAACGTTATTTATAAACATTATGAAACTTTCATTCAGTCAATAATTATTTGAATTAGAGACAATAATTATACAGCTAAAAGCCTGTAACCCTCAAATCAAAATTTTTTTATAGGCTCTATTTGTTTTCAGAAAATAAGGAAAAAAATTTTTTTAAAAAATATTTTTTAAATGACTTATTTTCTATTATTTATATGCAATATTGAAATATTAATTAAAAATATTAAAAATTTTAAAATATAAGACCATAAAAATGTATATAATAATAGAAATTTTGTAATTAAAAAGTTTTATTATTAAATATGAGAAAAAATAAAAAAAATATGAAAATTGCTGGTGATTGATGGTAGCTGACGATAGCTGCTGATAGCCAATGGTGGTGGTTGGTGACGAAAGGTGATTAGTGGTAGTGACTATTTGTGATTAATACTTAATATTTTATAAAAAGTTTATTAATTTCAAAAAAATGTTCTCCTCTCTTAAAAATAATAAGTCATTTTCTTTAAAAATTACTTGATTTTTCTTTAATCAGAAAATATTTGCTTTAACTTATTTTCTTAAATGTCCCAAGTGATAAAATTTATAGAAAATATTTTTTTATAAATTATTTCACCGAAATATACGACCTCAATGTAAAGAAATTTTGAATAAAATATATTTTAGTTTAGCTTCCACATAAAAAAAATATATATATATATTATATATATATTTTTGGCTCCTAAATTTTTTAGTTGAGTCTAGCCTGATCCGAATGTAGTGGGTTGACTGGATCCATTTTATCTCTATCTTCATTAAGTATCAATTGCCTTCGGTTAAGGCTGGTCCAATGACTCATTGTTACCAGTTTACGATTAACCAAAATGTCTAAATCAGTTCAATTACTTGAACCAAATGATACGGTTTGGTTGATCTAACAAATTGCTTCAACTTTAACAGAACCCATTTGGCAATTTGGGTAATAAGTTTGGTTCAACTTTTTAACAAGTGGTTTGTTAGCTCAATCCCCTTTATTTATAATTCGGTGGAGATTGTCTTTTTATTATTGTGAGTTTGATGTTGCCTCGTTAGATTTATATGGGACCCACTGAATTATTATATGATATACATGGGTGAATTTATTAAAAAAGAAAAAAAAAAAACTCAAGGAATTTAATGTCAACTTGGTCTATTGTTCAACTCGTAAATAAACACGTGGACTTCAGTAGGTGCAGCTCTGTAGGATTGTGATGTGTGGTGTTTTGTAATTTGTAGGGTGGGCCCTTATTAGTGACCTACAAATAGACCCCTATTATGCCTCAAAACGTCTACATTGCTTAGGATGAATGATACTATTTTGTTTTTATTTATTTATTTTTTGAAATTAACTTGGTCTTAAATTGTGATTTGCTTTGATAGTGACTTGTATTTCCATGTCCCTAGTATTAGGGTACTACTTTTCCTTTCATTTTTTTTGGAAAAAGAATAAATTGTCGTGTTAATTACAGTGAAGATTTTTATTTTTAAGAATTAAATATAAAATTTTTGTCGATTAAATGTAGTCTAATTGAATTTTCTATCTTTTATAAAAGATATAGAAAATGAGAAATTTCGAATTCGAGTACTCTCTATTATAAAGTTTATCACCAATTTAATGAATATTATTTAAAAATGAGGCTTTTCTTTCTGTGCAACTCACAATATTATTCTAGTCTATTGCGTTTTTATATATAAAAAAAAACTATAAAGCTTATAATTTAAGATTTGTTTGCCATGTTGGTCCCTAAATTATAGTTAAATAAACTATAATATTCTGTATTTATTATTTCCATTATCAATTTAATTCATTTATGATTTTCGTTAAAACTTTGATTTTTTTATTTAAAAAAAATGACCAAAATGTTAATAATGTCATAATTTAAAGACCTTACAGATAGTTTTTAAAATAAATGGCATTATATTAATTTAACTATAACTAAAGAACCTATTTATATTTTTTTCTTGCTTTCTTAATAAATTAGTTAGTCTAGAGTAAATAATTTATTTTTAGTTAAATTAAAGGTATAAGTTTATATATAAATTTATTATTAATATTAATGTGATATTAAAAAAAAAATTTACAAATCAAATGAGTCTGAATTAGGGATATTCCACTGTTGTAGTTTAAACTGAATAGAGCTAGTGGAAATCAAAATAATGAAAATTTAAGATGAGAATATAATCTATTAGTGTAGAGAACAAAACTGAACTCGATTTTTAACTATACTTTGAGCGGATTTACGCAAATTTAGACTTAAAAAGAAAAATCAAACTAAATAGTAAAATTGGATATTTCTTTTTTTTTTTTTATCTAAATTACCGGTATCAAACCCTATTATCAGGGACCACCTAATTTTACTCGGGACTTAATCATAAGTAAGGCTTCTCTCTCCTTCCTGAAATGCGTTTAGCGAGGATCGAACTAAAAAACTCTTTCCACATGTTCAGCTTCTATTGCCAACTGAACTCCAAACTGTAAGTTGAAATTTGATATTTCTATTAAAACTGAAATCAAATTAATATATTATAAACTGAATCGAATCAAATTGATTTGATTTGATTTGATTTGCTTTGCTTTGGTTATTTCTATCAATTTTAAGTTTAATTTGTATCCTTGATTAAAAAATAATTGTAAAAATCTCATACATAGTTCCTTTAGAATGTGAAACTAAAAGTAACTTGTTACCTAACAAGATACTTAGTTAATACCTCAGAGTTTATTTATGAAAAGCGAACTAGTGAAAAATTAAGGTGAGAGAGAGGATCATCCTGCCTTAATCTTCTATTGGAGAAGGTCAATCCAAATGGTTAGAGCCACAAAGTATTTGAGGATGATACATATAACATAATAAGATCAATCCAAGTGTCTAAAAAATCCAATTTCAATATTAACTTACGTAAAAAGACCAATTTCAATTTCTATATATATAGGATTACAATTCTTTCTTTATGGTATTCTTTCTTGATTACAACAAGGTTTATAGGATTTGCGTACCCTACTTGGTGAAGAAAATAGTACTGTGCTATTTGCTTCTTCTCTCCTTTTTTTTTTTTTTTTTTTTGAAGAAAAATATGTACTGTGCTAATTTGCCTTCTTCTCTCCTGTTTTTTTTTTTTTTTTTTTTGTAAAAGTTTTTTTTTTTTTTTTTTTTTGTTAAAAGAAATAATTTTGCAAAATTAATGAAATCTTCATTTTCTAATTATTAATAATTAATCAAATACATAATAATAAAAAAATAGAAAGAAAAGGAAAAGTTAGCTCCTATCTATCTTCCAAACCAAACAAAATGACAATGGCTTTTGATTAAGTTGATTTGGATAATATTGCCGCGTGTTCAAAAGGATGGATTTGAGATTTGATAAAGACCAAAATTGTTAATTTGACAAAACCAAAGGTCAACACCAGGACCACTTGTTAATATATAATATAATATAATATGTATGTTATCTACCTAACTATATTATTTATTTAATTCATACTTACCAATATAAGTAAAATAGATTCTCCTTATCCACATTAAAATGTGTTACAACTTCTAAATTTCTATATTTCACTCGTCACTTACATTTAATAAAACAAAACCCATTTTGTTGGATTGGATAAAAAATCGTTTTTGGAAGCATCTTTCAAGTTTCTTAATTCTTCTTCTTAGCTAAACTACTAAATATTATATAAAATAAAATAAAAACTCTCTTTAATGTTATTGTTATATATATATCACATCATGGTTTTTTTATATTAATCATGAAATTTAAGTTATTTAATTTTGTTCTTCTAAAAAAAAGTTATTTAATTTTAATTAAAAAGACTTAAATTTCATAAATTCCTTGCAATAGAAAGGACTTTAATTTGATCAAACTCTTATTTTTCATATTTTTATAGAAAATGAAGAGATCAATTTGCCGACCACATTTGATTTTTGTCCTTTAAAAAAAAGTTATTTAATTTTAATTAAAAAGACTTAAATTTCATAAATTCCTTGCAATAGAAAGGACTTTAATTTGATCAAACTCTTATTTTTCATATTTTTATAGAAAATGAAGAGATCAATTTGCCGACCACATTTGATTTTTGTCCTTTAGTCTAACTGACATGAGTTGATTCAAGGGACAAAAATGTGTATCCACATATTTTGAGCTACTTGTATTTATATTCGTATAAAATTTTATTATCTATGTCCATCTTAAACTCGTTTAAATAGCCGTTTAAGTATCACGTCTGAATCGTTTAAAATTTTACTACTCGTACTTATTTTAAATTTATTTAAAGTAGTTCTTAAATGGATAATGTATCCATAAGTATTAAATTATCCAAATATGAACTTATTTAAAATACATCTTTTACCTAATAATGAGTGGGGGCACCCGCGTGTACCTATGACTAAATCCATTTAATATAGTGAGTAACGAGTAAATAGAGACCTATACTCTACTAATATCCGTTATAGATAGTAATTTCATTATTCGACCTGTCACAAATCTATTTATAACTATCAATATTCTCATTAAATATATCAGAGTGAGGGTTAATATCCTAAAATAACTGTCTTGCTAACAACATAATGAAGGCAGTCAATCAGTATGGATAGATCCTAAATCATGTATACATGATTCTTTTCAACTTAAAATTAAAAAAAAAAACTATATTTGTAACTATTCCCTTGAGAATTAATTTATATTTTTTTCATTTAAAATTAAATCATGTATATCAATTAGTAGAGAATTTTTTTTTTAAATTTTGATCTCAAAAATGAATCATAATCAATAATACAATAAGTAAACAATATTTATAAATATAAAAATTTAATTATCTTAAAATTTGATGTTAATGAGAATTATTTAACTTTAAGATAATAAAAAATAATTAGAGGGTACCATATGATGAAGAAGTACTTTGTTGACAGACATCTTGTGCTATAAAATTAGAAATTACAGTACTTTTTTGACCGACTGAGTTCCATTATTTCCTTCTTTAAAATACAAAGTTATCATAATTTGAACATGTCATGTTTCTTTTAGGCATTTTTATTACATATTTTGTTATTTTTCATGTCGGCTGAATTTTTTAATATATAAATAACATTTCGGACAGAAGGTTCTGTTGCTTGCATACGTGGAAGATTCTTCTTTGTTGGAATGTACACGTGGGACCTCGTTTGGATTTCCCACATGATTTTAAATCTTTAATTACTTAAATGCGGCGAGATCACACTTTTCTTTTTCTTTTTCCTTTTCTTTTTTTCTTTTGGGCTTTTGATGACAATCGATGGTGATCCATCTTTCGCTTTAAGCTGTATTTAATTTGAGATATGTAAGTGAAATATTTCGAGGAATTAATTTATAAATTAAAATTTCAAAAGTAAGATAAATGTTTATGCATTTTCCAAATTTTTTTTAAGGTTCAAACTTTTTTTTTGGCACTAAGGTTTTTAAGACCTATTCCGCGGTCGACCCATTGAGCGCTGAGATTTAAAAGTTAGAGAATTGAAATTAAATAGGAGTTTATCCGGTATTTAATTAAATATATATTGAATATTAATATAAAATAATTTAGAAATTAATAATTTTAATTAAAAATCATATTTGTGAATTATAAATTCATTGAAATAAAAATATTACAAATAATTAAATTATAATATTAGTCAACAATTGTAAACAAATGTTTGTCATAATAATTAAAATAAAAAAGTTAAAGTTTTTGAATAGTAATAATCATTTCGATACTAATAATATTGATGTGATTTTCGATAAATATCATACAAGATAAATTTAATAAATATTTATTTGTCGAAAGTAATATTGAATCAATATTCAATATATTTTTGTAAGAGAAGAGTATTTAGGGGTGTATATTATATTAGATTTTAAAAGAATTGTTGAATTTGATAAAATCGAAGGATTTTTTAAGATTTCCATAGATTTCATTAGAACTCTACGTAGAATTTTATAGAATTGGTGGGACTTTTATTTAAAAATTTTGATTGACTTTGAAGGAATTATAGTGATTTTTATATATCCAAAATTAATTTTAAGATATAATTGAATAAATTAAAAGGTTTTTAAGCCCAATTGAAAAATTGAAAAACAATGAGGACCAAAAACCGCGTCATGTTTTCTAAAATCAATTTTTTCTTCTTAAAACCTTAACCTTGTGGACAATAAAAAGTCTGCAATGGCTAGCTACGCCGAGCCCTCCCCCCCCCTCGAGAATAGTCATGGGTGAGCAAACGGTTTGTTCAGTTCATATTGAACCGAATCGAAATCAAAAAATACAATCCAAGTTTTTTTTTTGTTTTATCAACAAACCTTACTGAACCGAATTTGCCTTCTGAATTGAATTAAACCAAATTGAATTATTCAATTCGGTCAATTTTGATCGATTTTTTCATTTGATTCAGTTTTAAGCCCACCGATGGATATATATGAACTGATTTTTTTGAATAATAAATTTAGTTCAAACTGAATAAACCAACAACTAAACCTTCCTTGATTTAGCTTACCAAATCCAATTGAAATGAGTCGGTTCAATTTTTGGTTCAATTCGGTGGGTAAGTTTGTACACCCTTAGCGATTGTCTCGCCAGAAAATTTCAGGTTTAAATATACGTTTTTTTAATTTAAAGCAAAAATTAAAAAAAAGTTGAAAATTTTAAAAAGACATACCTAGCAATCTAAAATCTAATGAAATCTTTGGGTTAAATGATAGATTTGCGAATGACTCTTTTATTTATACCTAGCACTCTAAAATCCAACGAAATCTATAATTTTATAAAATCCATCTAAATCAGCAATTTTTTGAATATTATCAAATTTGTATAGACTTTTAAAATGTCCCAATTGAATACTATTAGATTTTTATGAATTTTATAAGAGTTTGAATTGAATAAATTTGTATAGACTTTTAAATGTCCCCAAATCTGAATACTATTTAGATATTTTATTGGAATTTTTTTTTGAATATTATCAAATTTGTATAGACTTTTAAAATGTCCCAATTGAATACTATTAGATTTTTATGAATTTTATAAGAGTTTGAATTGAATACCCTTCTTAATTTGAGAAAAATAACACTGTAATAAAAAAGAAATTTGTTAAATGGATAATAATAATAATAATAATTTTTATTAAAAAATGTAAGAACAATAATAACGATAAGAACTACCAAGCCTTTGTTTGAAACTAGCTTGGATCAGCTGTATAAATCTTAAAAAACCTTAAATTTTAAGGGCTGTTTCTATTATATCTTAAAATGAACTTTATTTATTAGGTACTCATCTTCAATTTTTGTTAAAATAGCACTCCGAATCCAATACTCTTTCACAAGAAATGAGTTAGACTATACATTGCATTTTATTATCGAAATTCCATTCCTTCATCATCCTCGATGTCTTATACCTATCACATTTAGCACAATTTTTTTCTCTCTCCATATCTTTGTCATCATTCAACTCCAATTTCAACACTGTTTTTTTTTTTTTTTTTAAAGTTCCAAGATCATATACACGATTTAATTAATAGATCCATATGAAAATAATCAAAACAAAGCCTTTGAATATTAAAAAAAATAAATAAATAGTCTTTCAAAAATTTATCTAGATGAAGCAACAAACTTGCAGAAAAAAAAATAAAAAAGGTTCTACTATCACCAATACCTCATCAATGTGGAAAATCAAAGTGCAACAAAATCAATTATACCAAAGAACCATTTTCAAGCGATGATGCACTAAGAGGCAAGTCGATTGGACATACTGTAATTTTTTGTATTATCTAGTGCATGGGTTCTTAATACAAAGACTAAGAGAATTGTACCGTTACATGAACCAAAAATTTCGAATAATCTAACGCTTGAAGTGGGTTATTGAGTAGAACCACGTTATCGTGTCTGTCATTAAAATTGATAGAGTAAAAGTTAGTGAGAAATGTGTCATCCATATCCGAGATTATTGGTTAAGAATTGCCACCAAGAAAATCCATGTAAAATTGAAAAATTAAAAGTTCAAAATTGTTAATAGAACAAGTTAATTTTTTAGGATTTGTTATTTTTGCTAGCTAAGATAGTTACAGATTCTTTACCTTTTGTATATAACTTGATGTAAAAGCTACGGATCGGACAATTAAGAATTTCTTCATTTCATTCTCATATTCTCTCTTTTGATATAGTATGATTGCAATGTGCTCTTATCGAGTTTTCTTAGTATCTAAACATATATATTTTTTTCGTTTCTTGATCTTTTTTCCTTATTCAATGTCTTCTCTTCATCAATGGCAACTCTGCACAAACCTAAAGAACTTCCTTTAAGTCCGTTTTATCTCTAATAAAAATGAGAATTCAATTCAAGTTTGATTCTTATTTCTCCTCCATTATCTTGTTCTAATTTTCGCTCTTAGTTTCATGCTATGAAAATGGCGTTATTGTCAGAGAATAAATTGAAGTTTGTGGATGGTAGTATTCTGATTCCAAATAAGATTGATCCTCTTTATCCAGCTTGGGAACGTTGTAATACGATGCTTCTCTCCTGGTAAATTCATTCTCTTTCTCCCTCAATTGCGTAGAGTATCATATGGATGGATAATGCAATTGATGTTTGGAATGATCTTAATGATCGATTTTCTCAAGGAGACTAATTTCGTCTCTCAGACTTGTAAGAAGAACTATACAATTTCAAGCAAGGTACTCTCTCTGTAACAAATTATTTTACTTCTTTAAAGATAATTTGGGATGAACTAGTAAATTTAAAGCCTATTTCTTCTCGCACTTATAATCGTCCATGTTATTTTGAAGCCGTGGAGGTTGTAAGGGATTATCAACAAAATGATTATTCAAAAGGAATCAATGATAATTTTGCAACAGTTAAATCTCAGATAATGCTCATGGAGAATCTAGCTTCCACTAGTAAAGCTTTTGCTCTTGTTTTATAACAAGAAAGGCAATTGAATTCTGGTTTACAAGCTTTTTCTTTGGACGTTAACGATAATGCAATGCTTGCATCTAAAGCCAATCATGATTAGAATTATATAAGTTTTATTTTTATAGTATTTTTAATATAATTTCTATTAGGATTTTTAGTAGTTTTTATTACTTTAGTTAGCTTTTTATTCAGTTTTATTTATATTTTGTATCTAAAAGCCAATCATGATTAGAATATATAAGTTTTATTTTTTTATAGTATTTTTAATATAATTTCTATTGGATTTTTAGTAGTTTTTATTACTTTAGTTAGCTTTTTATTCAGTTTTATTTATATTTTTCATCAAAGCTTTCTTGAAACATAATTTGCTTGATCTAGGATTTTGGCACAGAAAAGAGCAAAATAAAGTAGAACACTCAGGTTCTAGCATGCCCAAGCAGTGCAATTCAGCACGCTCGTGCTGGAATCAAGGAAAATCAATGTGGAGACTTAGAGCCTAGTATGACCTAGCCGTGCTATATGGCACGCCCGTGCCGCAAGAAGACATCAATCCAAAGGCGTGCCTACCTGAGCACGGTCCGTGCTGCATTCCATCATGAAGACTTAGAGCCTAGCACACCCTAGCCGTGCTATGTGGCACGCTCGTGCCACAAATTCTTCTCTAGACGTGTCCATGAGCGCGGCCCATGCTGAACCATCCTTAGAACTCAGGTTCCAGCACGCCCTGACCGTGCCGCACAGCACGCCCGTGCTGCAAATCAAGTTTTATTTTGGGTTGTGAATGCTAGCCAGTCTCTACTACATACATGGGCCCACACAAGATGATTTCATAACGTGCAGATCAACTTCTAATCCTATTTAGGCGCATGGGGGAGTCCTAATTGAGAAGAAATTCCAATTTCCTATTTTCAAAAGGTTTCTTACTTAATGAAGACTATATATCCTAAACAAAGTCGGATTTTCTCCCAGGAAGTCTATATAAAGAGAGAACCAATTCATTGTAGGGATATATCTAGTTTTAATATCTTTTGTTTTATTATTTTTCTCTCTTTAAGACTTCAAGTGATCAAACATTGTGTCAAGATTCAAGGAAGCCGTCCACATTATTTGACTAGTTTTTATCTCTAAACTCTTAATCTTGTTTTTACTTTTCATTATTCACATTGGTCCACATTATTTGACTAGTTTTTATCTCTAAACTCTTAATCTTGTTTTTACTTTTCATTATTCACATTGATTATGGAATTATTATCAACTTTAATTGAGTTTTATTTAATTACTATGTCGAACTAAACTCTCATACTAGGGATTTGATGTAGCTTAATTTCTTTTCAATTTATAACATTAGATTTGCTTTTCTTTGTTCAAAGTATAGTTTATTATTGAGCTTAATGCTTTTAGGCAGAGTTTTTCACCTAGATTGATTTATTTCATTAATCACTATCAAGAGAAGGGTTTTTGATATGAAAAAGTTAATAAATTACATGAAAATAATAACTTGATGCAGATATATACTTTGACTCATGGGGGGTTTTCATAAGTTAACAATATTAGATTATGAATTCATAAACAAACCATAAAACTTAATGATTTAATTCATGTTTGATTGCACTATTGGAAGATAGGTAACTAGACCCGGTTAAAATAGCTAACAATACATCGGGAGAACTTGTTAGTGATTTTAGGGTTGTTTCCCTTACTTGAACAATTAAAA
This sequence comes from Jatropha curcas, assembly GCF_014843425.1. The sequence goes on from NW_023590846.1 coordinate 1,105,245, forward strand.
TTGATTAACGAACTAATTACTTGAACAATTAAAATTGATTAACGAACTAATAAGATAAATTAGATAGAATTAAATGAAATCAAAATCCCTAGTAGTTTTTAATCCCTGATTTCTTTTAATAAAAAATTGCTTGCTTGATTTCTTTTTATTATCTTTATCGAATTTAGTTTCTTAAAATAATTTCCCTAAATCGCTGTTTAAATAATAGTAGGTTGACATAATTTTGGTACTTGGTATACAATCCTCAAGGGAACGATACTTTGCTCATTATATATTACTTGTTGCGATTTCGTACACTTGCGAAAATCTCTGTCAAGTTTTTGGCGCCATTGCTGGGGATTAGCGTTACTAATATCAATCTAATTACCCTATTATTAATTTAGACATTTATTTTTTTTTACTTGTTTAATTTAATTTTTCTGGAAGATTATTCAGGTTTTTATGCAAAGAAGATCAGGTAATCAGGTAGAACTGAGCCCTTGATCTTTGATCCAAAAATCGAAAAAGACTTGTCGTAGGAATAACCTGCTAGAAGAAGTCACGTTTAGAGAAACTCAAACCAGAACACAAACAACAAAATGGCTGATGAAATGTTATACCCTCTCAATGACGAACCTCAAACCTTCATTGTCCGCACCTTTGCGAGATTACCACAAATTTCTCTTCTCTCAATAATGGAACAACCTCGAGTATCACAATAGACCTACGGTGGAAGCTAAACAATTTGGAAATGAAACCTGCAATTATCCAAATGCTATTATCCAAATGCTTTCCACCTCAATTCAATATGGAGGTTTACCTAGTGAAGATCCTAATGGCCATATCACAAATTTCTTAGAAATTTGCGACACTTTCAAACAAAATGGAGTTTCTGAGGATGCCATAAAATTAAGACTCTTTCCTTTCACTCTTAGGACAAAGCACGATCCTGGTTACAATCATGCCCTGCTGAAAGTTTTACAACAGAGGAGGAATTAACCCAAAAATTTTAGCAAAATTCTTTCCATCTTCAAAGACTACAAAACTGCGCAATGAGATAATGACCTTTGTCCACCATGATCAAGAGAGTTTATACGAAGATTGGGAGAGATTCAAGGACTTATTGAGAAAGTGCCCACATCACAGCTTGTCCAAATGGTTACAGGTACAAACTTTTTATAATGCCTTATCTCCTAATATTAAGATTACTCTAGATGCAGCTGCAAGTGAATCTTTCGAAAGAAAAGAAATTGATGAGGCATATGACTTGATAGAAGAGATGGCAAGCAATAGCCATTATCAAAGCAACTCCGAAAGGAAGAAGACTACAGGATCCGAAAGGTAAGAAGGACTACAGTGAGTTTATGAGATTGATTGCCATCACCGCACTCAATACCAAGGTAGACAATTATTTGTAAGGATTGGACTTATTGACTACTACTCGGTAAAATAGTCTATTATGCAAAGCTGTACAGGTGTGTAATTGGGTTAACATGTGTTTGGAGAATCATGTTAGATTCTGTAAATGCGCAAACTTTGTAGCAAGTTAAACTATGTGCATGAATCAAGGAAGGAAGAATTACACATATTCTAACTCTTTATGATAACAGGTGAGGGTAATCACCCTAATCTTTCGTTCTATCGGGAACCCAAACAACATCTTGAACGGCCACAACCATGTTTCCTACCTCAAGAGAGAAAAAGTCTCATGATGATCTTCCTTACTGCCCTCTGATGATCTCCTTACTGCCCTCTCTAAATCTCACATGGACTCCATGAACGAAACTTGAGAACAACAAAATCCAACAAGCCGCGATAAGGAACTTGGAGATTCAACTAGGAAGTTTACAAACATGATGGCCTTTCGACTCCAAGGTACGTTACCTAGTAATACTGAAGAAAAATCCTAAAGAACAGGTACAAGCTATCACCTAGAGGAGTGGTAAATGTTGGAGGATCCACGTGGGATGGAGAAGTAGAAGGAAGAGCAGAAAAAAAATCCCCATCATTGGACCTAGAACAGAAAGAGGAAGTAAAACCCTATTTTCCACCTATTCCTTTCCCACAAAGGTTAACGAAAACACAAGATGATAAGAGTTTCCTCAAATTTCTTGATGTCTTCAAAAATCTTCAAATCAACATCCCTTTTGCTGAAGCCCTTGTTCAAATGCCCAGCTATGCAAAGTTCCTGAAGGAGATCCTGAGCAAGAAAAGGAAGATTGATGATCAAGGAACGGTAATGTTGACAGAGGAGTGTAGTGCAATCATTCAAAATAAATTGCCTCCAACAAAAATAAATTGCGCCTCCAAAATTAAAAAGATCCAAGAAGTTTTTCTATCCCTTGTAATATTGGAAAATCTTGATTTTTCAAAAAGCTTAGCAAATTTAGGTGCTAACATTAATCTTTTATGTACCTATAAAGTTTTTTTAAGATACTTAGGGATGGTGAGAGCTAAATCAACAAGGATGTCTCTACAGATTGCTAGATCGACCTCAATCAATTTTATATTCCAAGAGGGATTGTAGAAACTAGTAAAAGATTGTGCTCGATTGTAGAAGATGTGCTCGTCAAGGTAGGTAAATTTATCTTTTCTATTGATTTTGTTATTCTTGACATTGATGAAGATAGAGAAGGATCCTTAATCCTTTGAAGACCCTTTCTTGCAACTGCAAGAGCATTGATTGATGTGTATGAAGGTAAATTAACCTTGAAGGTAGGTCAAGAGGAGGTTATTTTTGATGTTCTTAAAACCTGTAAACTTTCCATGGATTATAATGACTGGATTATAATGACTGTTTTAGGATTGATGTTGTTGATGAATGTGTAAAGGACACTTTGCATATTAAAGATAAAGATGACATTAATAATCCAAGCATCATACATGAGAAAGAAAGTGAATTACTAAAGCAAGAATTGAAACAACTTCCATCTCATTTAAAACATGCATTCTTTTGTGAGAATAATTCTTTTCCTATTATTATTTCTTCTCACTTAACACTTGATCGAGAGGAAAGGTTGTTGAAGGTTTTACGAAAACATAAGGAAGCCCTAGGATGGTCAATTTTAGATTTGCAGGGAATAAGTCCAAGTGTCTGCATGCACAAGATCTTGATGGAGGAAGACTACAAACCTTCAATTGAGCATCAAAGAAGATTGAACCTAAACATGAAAGAGGTAGTCAAAGCTGAGATTCAAAGCTGAGATCATAAAACTTTTGGATGCTGGTATTATCTATCCAATTTTCAATAGTAGTTGGGGAAGTCCTGTTCAAGTTGTCACAAAGAAAGGAGGTATGATAGTTATTTCTAACAAAAATAATGAGTTAATTCCACTAGAACTATCACAGGTTGGTGTGTGTGTATTGATTATAGGAAATTGAATAAAGCAACATGCAAAGATCACTTTTCTTTATCTTTTATTGATCAAATGCTTGAAGGAATTGCAGGTTATCTTTATTATTGCTTTTTAAATGGTTATTCAGGGTATTTTCAAATACCTATTGCTCGCGAGAATCAAGAGAAAACTACTTTCACTTGCCCTTATGGTACTTTCGCTTATAGGAGAATGCCTTTTGGGTTATGCAATGCTCCTGCAACTTTTCAAAGGTGCATGATGTCCATATTTTCTGACATGGTTGAGAAGTTCAATGAAATATTTATAGATGATTTTTCTGTATTTGGTTCTTCTTTTGATTCTTGTCTTTATAACCTCTCTTTAGTAATGCCGCGATGTGAGGACTCTAACCTTGTTTTGAATTAGGAAAAATGTCATTTTATGGTTAGTGAAGGTATTGTTTTAGGGCATAAAATCTCACAAAAAGGAATTGAAGTGGAGCATAAAATCTCACGAAACAAAGGAATTGTAATGGTATAAAGCTAGATAAAGGTAATTTCGAAGCTACCTCCTCCAAATTCAGTAAAAGGAGTAAGAAGGCTTCTTAGACATTGATCTATAGGAGATTGTATCAAATGGATTTCTTCCAAAATCACGAAACCTCTTTGTTTATTTATTAGTTAAAGAATGTTGCCTTTTGATTTTGACAAGGTGTTTGAAATGCTTTAATTAGGTTGATAGAAAGAGTTGATTTCCAACGCCTATCAATGCTACACCAATTTGGAGTCTTCCTTTAATGCTTTTAATAGGTTGAAGAAAGAGTTGATTTCAACGCCTATCAATGCTACACCAGATTGGAGTCTTCCTTTTGAACTTATGTGTGATGCTAGTGATCATGCTATAGGAGCTGTTGGGAAAAAAAAAGGAAAAGCAATTGCATGTCATTTATTATGCTAGTTGCAAATTGAATGATGCACAATTAAATTATGCCACCACTGAAAAAGAACTTCTTGCTATTGTTTTTGTTTTTGATAAATTCAGGGCTTATTTGATTGGAGCTAAAACAATAGTTTAAACTGATCGCTCTTCTATTAAGTATTTATTAGAAAAGAAAGATGCAAAGTCTAGATTAATTCGTTGGGTTCTTCTATTGCAGGAATTTGATTTAGAGATTCGTGATAAAAAGAGAAACGAGAACCTTGTAGCAGATCACTTATTCAGGCTTGAGTTGGGGCAAGAAGAGCAAGCAGAATTGCAAATCAATGAAGACTTTCCTCATGAACATCTTCTGCTCTTAGCAAATGCACAAGCTCCATAGTAAGCTGATATAGTTAACTACCTCGCTTGCAAGATTACTCCTCCAAATCTTTCTTATCAACCAAAGAAAAAAAATTTTTCATGATCTTAAATATTAATATTAGGAGGAGCCTTTCTTGTTCAAGTATTTTAGTGATCAGCTTTTTCGACGATGTATACCGGAAGAGGAAATGGAAAGTGTACTTCGATTTTGTCATTCAATGGAATATGGAGGACACTTTGGAGCAAGAAAGACGTCAGTGCATATTTTAGAAAGCGGTTTGTATTATCTTAATTTATTTAAGGATGCTTTTAACTTTGTTCGTCTTTGCGATCGTTGTCAAAGGTTAGGTAATATCTCTAAACGACATGTGATGCCATTAGAAAATATCCTTGAAGTGGAGATCTTTGATGTTTGGGGCTTGGATTTCATGGGGCCATTCCCATCCTCTTATTTCAGCTAATACATTCTAGTAGCGGTGGATTATGTCTCGAAATAGGCGAAAGCGATTGCCCTTCCCAATAATGATGCCAGGAGTGTGATGAACTTCATCAAGAAATATATTTTCACATGTCATGGTACTCCGAGAGCAATAATCATAGACGAAGGTAATCACTTTTGCAACAAGTACTTAGATTCCCTTCTTTCAAAATATGGTTTTACTCATCGTGTAGGTACCCCAAATCACCCGCAAACAAGTGAACAAGTGGAAGTCACTAATAGGGAAATCAAGAAGATACTGGAGACCAGAGTTGGCCAATCAAGGAAGGACTGGTCTAAGAAGCTCGATGACGCTCTTTGGGCCTATAGAACTGCATTTAAAACACCAATTAATATGTCTCCATATCGAATGGTCTACAGTAAGGCTTGTCACCTCCATGTTGAGTTAGAGCACAAGGCATATTGGATAATCCAGTTTCTTAACTTTAATGCTAAGGAGGTTGTCAAAAGAGGTTGCTTCAATTGAACATGATGGATGAAATGAGACTCCATGCTTATGAGAATGGCAAAATCTATAAAGACCGCACCAAACAATGGTATGATAAGCATATTATTCTGAGAGGTCTAAAGGTAAGCCAACAAGTATTACTCTATAACTCTAGACTCTATTTTTTTCTAGGTAACTTGCACTCTAGGTGGCCTGGAACATTCACAATCAAGGAAATTTTTCCACATGGAGCACTTGAAGTAGTGGATGGAAACAGGAGTTTCAAGGTGAATGCTCAATGGTTAAAGGTTTACCAAAGTGGATACTTTGATCCAGTCAAAACCGTTATAAGCCTTGCCTAATTTTGCCTTATGGGTCTAGTGCGTCGAGCTTAACGGCGTTAAATGAAAGTGCTTATGGGAGACACCCATATTCTCTTCCTTGGCTTTCGTATTTTTGATTTATTTTTATCATTTTCCTATAATTTTTAAATCATACTTGCTCTTCTGTGTTTGGTAAAGTTATTTCAGGAACAAGTTGAGGTGACAAGGTTTAGCACGCCCTGACCGTGTTTAGCAGCACGCACGTGCTTTAAAAGTGAAGATCGGTCTTGCAGGTCAGACCCTAGCAAGCTCAAGCCGTGCTAGCTGGCACGCCCGTGCTCTAAAAAGGTGTAAAAGAGTCTTGCAAGTCAGAGGCTCGCACGCCCTGACCGTGCTCCAACAGCACTCCCGTGCTAAGGTAAGACGAATTTTACTCTTGCAGGTCAGAGGCTCGCACGCCCTAGCCGTGCCAATTAGCACGCCCGTGCTCTAAAAAGGTGTAGATCAGTCTTGTAAGTCAGAGTCTAGCACGCCCATGCCGTGCCAGCCAGCACGCCCGTGCTAGGTAAGACGAATTTTGCCTTTCCAGGTCAGAGTCTAGCATGCCCAAGCCGTGCCAGGTAGCACGCCTGTACCAATCAACGCCTCAAAGGTTTAGGCGTCAGCACGCCCTGACCGTGCTACGAAGCACGCCCATGCCACATTTCAGATCTGCGCTTTTAAAGAGCATCTTTTTGGCTATCGTGCATCCCTGTCTATTTAAAGCGCACGCCCTAGCCAATCTTCCCACTTTTTCACTTCACCTTAACGTACGTCCCCTCCTCTCCCATTCCTCTTCATCTTTCTTTCTCTTTTTTCTCTCAAACCAAAAGCTTAGCAAAATAAATTTCTTCTCTTTTCTCCTTCTTTCACCATGCCTCCAAGTTACAAATGCAGCAGGCCTGCCTCTTTAGTGGCCGCAAGAACTCAACCAATCGCCCATCCTCTAACTGATCCTCCTCTGACCGTTCCTTCTCCTAAAGCTCCGGTTCCTCCTCCATTTGAGATCGGCTCGCCAGAATAACAGGAAAGCTACAATAAACTTTCTCTTCATCCTATTTTGCCAAATCGTTTTGTTGATGAATCTGCTTTAGCACAAGTGGAGCTTAGAGTGCGGTTTTAGAAACCCTTAAGCATATTAGGTAGGAACAGTTTATTGCCATGAAAGACCTTGTTTATGTGCCTTTGACCTTAGCATTTTTGAGTTCATATTATACTCTTATTCGTTTGTTGTTGTTGATTTCCCTAGCAAAATTAAATTCAGACTTTCTGGAAGAAATTATGAACTTTCGGTAAATGAGGTTAGTCACATCTTTGGCTTCCGCACTGAAAATGTCCTTAATCAAATACCTAAGGATAATAGAGAAAATAACTATAATCTGAGGTTTTCAAAAGCGTCAAAATTGAGAAACCCAGCCTTGAGGTATATTCATAAATTCTTAGCCAACACTATTTTTGGGCGAAGCGAGAGTGATGGAATATTGAGTTTAAATGAATTATATTTTATATGAGCAATCGATCAGGGGATTTTTCTGAATGCTATTGGTTATGCCTACGATGGGCTAGAGTTGCACGAGCAGATAGAGGAGCTATTATGATGGGGTGTTTTGTGACACAAATTTCATTTTGTTTGAGAGTTTGGAACCCTGCTCGACTAGTTTATGATAGTGTGAGAGGAGGAAAGGGCACTAGGCTCGACTTAGATGTCATGGTGCATATGAAATTGGTAGAGAAGAGAGGGGATTCATTCCATATTGTGGGATCTCGAGAAGAGAGTTCTGATGATGAGGAGGCTGAGGATGCTGGTGACATTAACATGGAGGAGGGTAATTCGAATCATTTTCGTGGTCTTCGTACTTCTTCTGGTGTAGGTACCTCTAGAGCTGGTCCTTCTTTTCAAAGAGCGTTTGACTTGTCCAACGATGAAGTTCTTGCACGTAGATGTCCCAAATGGACATGTTTGATGCCCGCCTTAATGGCATGGAGTCCATGATTACTGACCGATTCCAGTCAATAGGGATTATGCATGGGAGCCTCGACTCTCGTATAGACACCATGCAAGGCCAATACTAGGGAATTGCTAGCCAACTCCAAACAGTGATTCAATTGCTGCAGCCACATCCACCTCCACCACCTGAAGATTGATTATTTTTGGTTCTTTTTTGTTTAATTTCTATTTTTATTTTTGTTCCTTTTATTCATGTGTTTTAGTATTTTGGATATTATTTTTCTTGTTTTTAGCGTTTCCTTTTCATAGCTTTGATAATTTCCAGCACCTGGCTCTTATCGTATTTTTCCTTCAATCTTATTGTATTTTTGAATACAATGATGGTAATGGTTTCTACACTCTCGTATTCTGTTATTACATAGTTGATAATATAATAAGTTTGGGGAATTAATTTTTAAGCTCATTGGGGATAATGTGCTAGATTAAGTTGGGGGAAAGGAAATTTAAGTTAAAATTTTAGTTTTCTTTTGTTTCATTGGTTTAATATGGTTGGATTAATTGTAAGCAGGCTTGAAAATTATCATAATTCATTAAAATGCAATGAATTTAGTTGTTCCTTAAAGCTAGTTTCTATTTAGCTTAATTTTTAATGTTCGACATAACATAATTCATTGATTTAACCATTTACTTTTGAGATTATGAACACTAATTTTTATGGATTTTATGACTTATAGACATGTTTCTTTAAAAATTTAGTTAACCTTGGATTCATTGATTTAACCATTTACTTTTGAGATTATGAACACTAATTTTTATGGATTTTATGACTTATAGACATGTTTCTTTAAAAATTTAGTTAACCTTGGTATTCCTAGAACAAATTAGAATATTCTTTGAGGCAAAAATTTTAAATGTTTACATTTAGAAAAAGATGATTTAGGCATTTTTTTGTTGAAATCCATAGTTAGCCTAGGCCACCTATGTTAAAGTATGACTTTTGTATCCAATTTGAAACCTATATCCAAAGTTCATTGATCACCTCTATTAAACCTAGCCATTAAACCAACTTAATTTTCTACCCTAAGTGCAATAATGTATAATTGAAAGATTTGAATTTTATCAAAACATAACGACAAAAGGGAGAAAATTTCATTAATACTACCAAGTGAAGCAAGTAGAAAAAAAAAACTCAAAGAGAAACTCCCCCTAAAAGAAGCAATCAATCAAGAATTCAAGCTTGGGGAATTAAAGCAAGGAAGGAATTTTGAAAGTACTATGAAAAGACGTTGCCAAAGTATCTCTAATTTTTGAGCTAGTGAAGAAACTTCAAGATTAATCTCAAGATTAATCTCCCTTTACAAATAAAATGATTATTTTGATATAAATGAAAATCTTGATATTATGTATTCTTTGTGCTTTTTGTCTATCTTTTTATCCTTGTTCTTTTTTTAAGCTAAAAATAGACCTCTAAAACCCCATTACAACCTAAATAAAAGACCTTTTGATCTTTTTAAATTGTAGGTATTTCGATTGTGGATGACCAATTTTGCCTATGAGAATATTGAATTTATATTCTTACTTGAAGGTTAAATAATTTTTGAAAATTCATATTCTATTTTGTCATAGGTTGATTAATTATTGGTGTTAAAAATCTTATTAACTTATGTTTAAATTAAGAAATGTGTTTTATTGAAAATTGAATTTTTTCTGAAATATAATTAGCATAAAAAACACTTGATTTATTCTCATGTTAATGATTTTGATACTTTTGAAATTGTGAATAATTATCTCCAACTGTATTGAAACTAGCTTTGTTCATTGTTTGGCTTGTGTTTTAGTTTTTGGTTTTCTTTTGTTGCTTGAGAACAAACAATGGTTTAAGTTTGGGGAATTTTGATAAGTGTTATTTTTATAGTATTTTTAATATAATTTCTATTAGGATTTTTAGTAGTTTTTATTATTTTAGTAGTTTTTATTATTTTAGTAAGCTTTTTATTCAGTTTTATTTATATTTTTCATCAAAGCTTCATTAAAACATAATTTACTTGATCTTAAGGAAATTTGTAGGATTTTGGCACAGAAAAGAGCAAAATAAAGCAGAACACTCAGGTTTTGGCACGCTAAAGCCATGCAATTCAGCACGCCCGTGTTGGAATCAAGGAAAATCAATATGGAGACTTAGAGCCTAGCACGCCCTAGCCGTGCTATATGGCACTCCCGTGCCGCAAGAAGACATCAATCTAAAGGCGTGCTTACCTAAGCACGGTCCGTGCTGCATTCCATCATGAAGACTCAGAGCCTAGCATGCCCTAGCCGTGCTATATGGCATGCACGTGCCACAGATTCTTCTTTAGACGTGCCCCTAAGCTTGGCCTGTGCTGAACCACCCTTAAAAATTAGGCTCCAGCACGCACTGCGCTGCGAATCAAGTTTTTTTTTGGGTTGCGAACGCCAGTGAATCCCTGCTACATATATGGGCCCACATAAGATGATTTCCTGACGTGCAGATCAACTTCTAATCCTATTTAGGTGCATGGGAGATTCCTAATTGAGAAGAAATTCCAATTCCCTGTTTCCAAAATGTTTCTTACTTAATGAAGGCTCTATTTCCTAAACGAAGTCGGATTTTCTCTCAGGAACTCTATATAAAGAGAGAACCAATTCATTGTAGGGATATCTCTAGTTTTAATATCTTTTGGTCTATTATTTTTCTCTCTTAATCTTGTTTTTACTTTTCATTATTGACATTGATTATAGATTTATTATCAAGTTTAATTGAGTTTTATTTAGTTACTATTTTGAACTAAACTCTCATACTAGGGATTAGATGTAGCTTAATTTTTTTTCCAATTTATAATATTAGATTTGTTTTTCTTTGTTCAAAGTATAATTTATTATTGAGCTTAATCTTTCCAGGCAGAGTTTCTCCCTTGTATTAATTTATTCCATTAATCACTATCTGGAGAAGGGTTTGTAATATGAAAAAGGTAATAAATTACATGAAATAATAACTTGATGCGGAAGCTATATGGTTTGATTCATGGGGGGTTTTCATAAGTTAACAACATTAGATTATGAATTCATAAACAAACCATAACCATAAAACTTAATTGATTTTAATTCATGTTTGATTGCACTATTGGAAATAGGTAATTAGGGACCGGGGTTTAAATGCTACAATACATCGGGAGGAGCTGTTAGTGATTTTAGGCGTTGTTTCTCCTACTGTGTTAGTGATTTTAGGGTTGTTTCTCCTACTTGAACAACTAAAATTGATTAACGAACTGATAAGATAAATTGGATAGAATTAAGTAAAGTCAAAATCATTAGTAGTTTTTAATTCCTGATTTCTTTTTATAAAAAATTGCTTGCTTGATTTCTTTTTATTATCTTTATTTGTCGAATTTAGTTTCTTAAAATAATTTCCTGAAATCGTCGTTTAAATAATAGTAGGTTGATTGGTATACAATCCTCGAGGGAACGATACTCTACTCATTATATATTACTTGTTGTGATTTCGTATACTTGCGAAAATGACTGTCAGAATTCTCAGAGAAATTTAGCGTTTCTCTTACTATAAGAAGCCTATATGAACTTATTGTGGTTAAGAATGTCACTCAATATATAAATGCTTTAAGAAGCATGGATGTCCACCTGGTTAGGGGAATTTCAAAGGCAAATATGTTTTTTGAAATAAAATAGAAATTACTAACCCTATTCAAAGTGATGAGATTTCTAGTTTTCCATATGGAATTACTTAAACTTTCGATCTCAAACCATCTCATGCTACTGAGTGTGGTCTAACTAAAGATAGTATGCCAAAATGATGACTCTCATGGAAACACCTTTAATTCGTTCACCTGTCCCATCTATTAATAATGTGAACATGATTTTTGTCTCTTCAATGGCAGGTAATCTTTGTGTTACTCTCTCATCAATAAAAAATATATCTTTGGATCATTAACACTCGAGCAACAGATCACATAATTTATTCTTTAAACCTTTTACAAAATTCTAAGCCTGTATAAGGTATATATGTTACTCTTCCAAATAAACAACTAGTTGAAGTTACTCATATTGGAGATGTGTACCTTTCACCATCTTTTATTCGTTATGATGTCTTTTATGTTCCTCAATTTTCATTCAATCTTATCTCAAGTTCTCAAATAACCAATTCTCCTAATTATTTTCTTTCTTTTCACCTTTATAATTGTGTTGTGCAGTACCAACAATTGAAGCTAATTGGCTTGGCTAAGAAAAAAAAAAAGAGATTGTATCAATTGATTTGTCCTACCTCTACTACTCAATCTATTTCTTCATCCTTCTCAGTGTAATGATGTTGTCAAAAATACATTTCCTCTTTGATATTACAGACTTGATCATATGCCAATGTCAAGGCTCAAAATTTTACACCAACGTGATAATAATAATTTTGTTGATTGTTGTGAACCTTGTGAAACGTGCCATTATTCTAAACAAAAGAGAATGTCCTTTTCTACTAGTGTTTCTATCACATACATATTTTGATTTCATTCGTGTTGACATTTGGGGACCTATGCCCATTACTTCTCTTACTGGTTATCAATATTTTTTTATCTGCAGTAGATGATTTTAGCCATGCTACTTAGATTTTTCATTTGAATACAACTCAAAAGCTAGAGTTCATCTGCAAAATTTTTTCTTATGTCCTTAACCAATTTTATAAAACCATTAAGTCTATCCGTAGTAATAATTGCCAAGAATATAATATGCCACAATTTTACAAACTTAAGGGTATAAATCACCAAACTTTCTGTATCTACACTCCTCAACAAAATAGTGAGGTGGAAAGGAAGCATCAACATATATTAAATGCGACTAGATCTTTCAGATTTCAAGCTTCTTTAACTATGAGTTTTTGGAGTGTATTCATCCTTCATGCAGTACATCTTATCAATAGAGTACCCTTTCCAGTTATTCAAAATAAAACTCATCACTAAACTCTTTTTAATACCTAACTTGATTTTTCTTGTTTGATTTTATTAACATACATCTTCATCTTTTCTTACTCTTTTGATATATGTTGATGATAGTTGTTCCTAGTGACAACATGGCTGTCATTCTTGATATAAAATCTTACCTTGATCAAACATTCAAAATTAAGGATTTCGCAGTTAAAATTCTTTTTTGGCTTAGAGGTCCTCGATCTAAGCAAGGTATCAATATCAACCAATGAAAATATATTCTTGAGCTTGTTGATGAACATGGTTATCTTGGTTGTAAACTTGCCTTTAAATTTCAGAATTTAGGTTTCTATATTAATAAATGTCAAAAAAATATAAAACTTAAGAGAATGCCAATATTAGTAGAAAAAATAAATCAGTAATCCCGAAACTATCTTTATATAGTTTCAGTGATTCAATAAAAACGACAACGACTGATGACGGCAACAAATGATTGGCAACCGGCGACAGTAACGACATCGGCGACAACGGTGATACGGAATCGCTACCACTCAACCACAGAACTCAAGGAAGCATGGAGAATACCTAAGTTTCTCACATTAATGGAAGCACATGTTGAGTTCGAACTTGAATTTCCAACGTCATGCCTAAACCGTGCTTGGTTAGCACGCCCGTGCAAGGTGGCACGCCCCAGACCGTGCACGCTTCTGCCTCTCGAGAGACAACACTTGATTTGAAGCACGCCCGTACCAACTAGCACGCTCTAGACCGTGCACGCCTCTGCCTCTCATTAAACTAGTTCACGCTCTAGACCGCTGCACGCTCTGCTCTCCATTAAAACTAGTTAAGCTATTTTGAGGTTTTGCAATGTTAATAGGTTGGGCCTTCTATACGGCCACCCTGATTATTAGGCCTGATTATTGTTTAGATTTAGTACAATCTTTAGTTGATTTGATTAGATATCCAATCCTTAAGTTGTTAAGATATTTAGTTGGTTTAGATTTTGCTAAATCCTTATCCTTAAGCTGATTTAGACTAACTAATCTAAATCTTTAAGGATCTGGAACATCTCAAATTAGCTATAAATAGCTTGTTATATTCTGTAATTATTTATTATCCAATGAAATTAATCAAAAAGAGAACTTTCTTCTTCCATGCTTAGGCTGTGATCTTGCTTTAGAGGGTGTGAGATTGCATTCTTCTAATTTGCGTCAAAGAATTTCAAGTAAATTATTATTCTTTGTGGCAGTTTATCTTAATTCTTTTACTCTTTATTGGTGGTTCTTGCTTCTTTAAGCTTTGGGTTGCCATAGAGAGAGGGTTTAGTTTGATCTTAGCTTTGGGTGCCATAGAGAGGGGTTTAGTTTGATCTTGGATTTCTTCCAAAACTTGTCATAGAGTTCATGGAATTTATTTCCATAGGGTTCCGCGTCGAACGGCAACAACAATAACGACAACAACGACAAAAAATAATGTTATTTGAAGAGAATGTTATTAAAGTTTCAAAATATGATATTTATTACAATATCATTTTGGTGAATGTTATTTAAAGAGAAGTGCTAGTCCTATTGTCTAGCCCACGATATTATTCTGGTAAATAATATTATTTAGCTAGTACTTCAGTGTCTCATAAAAAAAAATAGAAAGCTACATATCAGCATAAATTACACGTATTCAACTTTTTCCGGAAGTGAAACATTTTTTTTTTTGGAGAGGCAAAAATATTGATAGGATGAATTGATAAAAAAAAAAAAATTGTATTATTGTATTCTTTTACATACTAACCATCCAATTTTCAATTGCAAAATAATTAACAAAATATATATTCAAAAATATATTTTTGTATCAATGAAGAAAAATAAAGATATTTTTTAGCCACTTTATTTATTTATTTATTTGTATGTTTGGTGGGGCACTGGGGCAAGGCTTTGGCTTATCTCCTAATTTTGCAATTGTTTTCTAGCTCATTTAATTGAAAAAAGTGAAAAGAAATTTTAAATTTGAATATTTATTAGACGATAAATTTAACTAATAAATAAATAATTATGTGTTGAGTTAATCATTGAAAGGTTTGAAATCCTATTAAATTCTATTTATCCAATTAAAACAAAAATTAAACTCCAATTTGTTTACTTAATCCAAGTCGATATAGTCAAACAATGAATCATTTATATAAAAAAATCGAATAAAATAAAACTAAAGAGATATAATGGGAAAAGGATTGTTCGCGTTGTAGGGTTGGTGGCTTGGAAATGGCCAAAAGGAGGGCAGGTTCAAAGTTTTCTATTTCTTTTTTTTTTTTTTTTTTTTTTTTTTTTTTTTTTTTTTTTTTTTTGTTTGGTTGGTGAGACAACAAGCCGTTCAAATAGTTTGAGATGTCACTTTCTTGGATATTTGCCCATTGCCCACATCGTGGAGATGGGCCAATCCCACAAATAATAAAATCAATAAATGACTAAATAAATAAATTATATATTTTCTTCAAAAGACGATTTTGCATATTCTAAAAAAAAAGAAGAAAGATGATTTTCATAATAGAGGTACTTTTGAAATTGAATCATCTCATGCACCATGTTCAGTAAAATTAATTATTTTAGTAGTTAATAATTATTTGAACAGCTTTTTATAAAACGCTGAAAGTTAAATACTGTATGAATTAATTTTTTACAAAATGATACTCTATGCCCCATTTGGTATAAATAGATTTAAAATTTGAAATTCATTTATAAATGAATTCTAGTAGAATTCATTTGTAAATGAATTATACATGTTTGGTATGATTAATTTAAAACGTATAGTTCAATTTAATTTCACATGATCATGTATGAAATAAATTTATAATTGAAAATTTATTTGCTTTTGTTTTTTAAATATCCTTGAAATAGTAATTTCACAAAAATAAATAATACAAAAAATAAATAATTAAAACCAATTATATTTATATAAATTTTTTATATTTTTATTAAAATAAATGTATAAAATTAAAGAACAATATTTAATAAGATTTAACATTTAATTTAGTGACAAATGATATTTTTATTAAAATAAATGTATAAAATAAGAACAATATTAATAAGATTTTTAACATTTAATTTAGTGACAAATGGATATTTAACTTGAATCTTTCTTAGTAAAAAAAATGCGAAAAAATATTAAAATAAAAGATGAAAAATATTAAAATGAAAACACAATAATAAGAAAAAAATTTTCTAAAAAAATAAAAGGTTTTGGTCAAGTTTGATAAAATAAATAATTAAAATAATTAAAAAAAAGTGAAAAATTGACTTTGTAGATAGAGAACGGTAGTTTTATTATAAAAAATTAGATTACTTAGTTTTGAGGAATTCAATTGGAAATTCCACCTATTTTTGTGGGTTTGGTGTAGTCATGTCTAATTCTATTAATTCCATGAAATTGAATTCCTAAAATTGAAATTTATATTTTTTTCATTTAGAACACAAAAATATGAATTTCTATATGAATTCTACAAAATTTTATGGAAAATCATTTGTTTCAAATAATGTGTTAATCTCTAAAACCTAGTTCACACACTATGCTACGGAATACTAATAAAAAATAGCGTTTAAAAAAACTATTTAAAAAACTGTTGATCAACACAATTTTTATAAATTTAATTTATGTTCTGAAATCAAATCATTGAAAATCTTTTTGGTACCCATTCATTTGCATCCTCTTTGTGCACATAAAAGATTACTAGAAAATTTTTCTTACAAAGCCAAATTACCAATTTTAATTTGCATATTTTAGAACTCAATGACAAGAATTTTAAATTACTGTTTAACCTAAAAGAAAAGCACCGAAGGCCACTTTATGGCATGCGTGAATGACTTGGTAATTGAAAACGTAATGTGAAATATTTAAAGATTCTTTGGCAACGAGACACATAAGAGAGAATAGAACTTTCCACCATATTTTGGGAATGACCTTCCAAAAGCAACATCCCTCTTTTCACTTTATTTTGATGAATTATTCTTTTTTTGATTAATTAATTCAAAACGTGCTCAAAAAATTAATAATGTTAATCATAATTCCATGTTATATAAAGTTTGGTCCCTAAATGCATGAACTTACTGTATAATCAATAATTACTAATTAATCCATAATTATTCTTTTACTTTTGATGGTTAAAAGAACTGCACGTTTTAATTTTCCTTTTCTGATGAAATATTCTTTTTTTCATACTGAAATTTGGAAGTTGTTTAGTTTTAAAATTTTAAATGTCAATTTAATAGAATTAGTGACGCTAAATTACACCTATAAAAGAAAAAACTTCCAATAACAGAAAAAATTTATCGTGTATATCTAAGAAATTAACTTAATAATAATAATAGACGAGAATAAAGATATAAGCATTTTTTTTATTAGAAGAGGGACAAAACAGTAATAAAAAATAATATATTTTTATACATACAATCAACTATTGACTGAATATACCAAGAATAGATACACACTTACTGTATGATTAGTATTTTTCCTTTTAACAACAAATTTCAGTCTGCTATTATAGATTAAAATATTATTTCAAGGTTTAAATCAAATATATTTTTTTTTTTTGATAAAATGGGTGAATGAGAAAATATGGATTAAGGGTTGTTTGCTGTTGTCCCTAAGATGATAGCCCTAATGCTAGCTAAGTAGCCTTTTTAGTTTAGTTACTGACTTACTGAAATAAACTCAGAACCCAAAAGTAGTTTGGACCAAACGAAGCAAGTGTCCGACAATATCAAATCACTTTTAATCCTTCCTGAAAGAACACTTAAAATTCCAAAGTCTCTTTTTCTTTTTTGTTATTGATTGGAACCTCAAGGAAATTGAGTTCAGCTTTTAATACAATTGGGGCCTCACAAGCAGCTTCTCAAGCCTCAATTTAGATTATATATGTCCTTGAAAGTGATTGTTACTTTGTTAGCATTTGAAAGCTTGCTTCTTTTCTTCCTTTATATAATTCAAATGCCACATTCACATCTAACCTTCTAATAATTTCAGTTCAAATCCATTAATAAAGAGTAACTCAAGTAATAAGGCATACGTGAATTCAACGGGTGACTTCTATAGAATTAAAAGTCTAATCCATAGAAAAACACTTATGGAAAATGACAATCACAAATTTTAAAATGATATTATTTAGGATCTATTTGGTAAAATTAATTGTTTTGTTAACTGTTAATTATTTTAGTAGCGTTTAATTATTAGCGGTTTGAGTAGCGTTTTATAAAATGTTAAAAACTAAACGTTATATAAGTTAACTTTTCATAAAACGTTACTTTAATCTCTAAAAGCTAGTTCAAACGCTATGTTAACGAACACTATCAAGCATAGCATTTAGTGTTTTGATTAAAAGCTACTTAAAAAGCTATCTCAAATGTTTAGTTTTTAATATTTAGTTAGTTCAAACGCTATGTTACCGAAAATTGTCAAAAATAGCATTAAGCGTTTTGATTAAAATCTACTTAAAAAACTATTGTCGAACATAGTCTTAATCTCGTACTGTGTGAGGATATTTGTGAAAAATAAATAAAAAATCAATTTCAATCATACGTAAGTATTAAACGTGTGCCAATTAAGTAACATCATCAATTATATAAACCTTGATAAAACCACATTTCAATTAAAATATAATTTGTCCAAGTAGCAATTTTTAGGTGGTGATAGGAATAAGAAGAGAAAAATAAAACTTAATTAAATTAGTTCGAAGTCTATGTCAATTTGTCTTGCAGTTGCCATTTTGACAAACTGTCTGCATTGTATATATGCTGATGTCTAACCAAATTCATGTCTAACCAAGACTGCCACTTGTCAACTGGTTTAATACTTGATTAGATTCATTATCCTTATAATTAATTATATTGACTATACAAATATTAAAGTTTTTTCTTTTCTTCCATTTTACAAAAGTTGATCCCAACCAATGTGAAATAGAAAGCAGAGAAGGTAGAAAATCACTTTAATTAAGAACTTGCAAAATTCAATTAAACTGGGTATATAAGTAGAAAATTGAAATCACTGAAAATGATTGGAAGAACAGAATAATATATATATATATACACAAAGTAGCGGATCTAAAAATATTTTTTTCAGGGTAATTTTTTCAAAAAAGAGGGGTCAAAATATAAATAAATTGAATTAATTTAGACAAATATACATATTTATATAAGAAAAAAAAAAAAGGAGTCAATTGAAACATCTTTTTACTAAGTGGATCCGGCACTCTATATATATATATTGAAGTAGAAGATATCAGTTTGAAAATGATAACATAAGGTAGAAAACAATTTTGTCATAAAAGTAAAAAATGTGTAAAAAGGGAAAAGCCATGTTGGACCCATATCCAAGATCCTATAAATGAACATTTATATGCCTGTTATTGACAACTACAAATCCTGCAAAAGTTTGAGCATGTGAAGTAAAGGATTAGATGGTTGCCAAGAAGTTTACTTCCAGCTACATAATGATTTGTCTTTCAATAACTACCAAAAAAAAGTTCATCTAACCGTATGCCTTCAAAACATAGGTCGAATTACAAAAAGCAATAATAATAACATCAGTCCAAAAAGCAATAATAATAACATAGTCCAACAAAGAAAAATCACCTATAATAGTGTCAAGCTCCTCCATTCTTGTTGATAAAATTTTGAATCCAAATTTTTCAAAGATTCACATTTTTAGCCATAAAGGCTTTTGCAAGCATTTCTTTCTCCACCAAATAGTCAAAAAAAGTTGCAAGAGTGATTTTATCATAGCCTTCAGTCTTCATAACTTCATCATAAAGTTCAAGAATAATAAGTTGATTTTTGTCAAATCTTTAACGGCTAATGCAAGCTTTTTTACTTCTATAGCTAACTTCTCAACACCATCATCTTCAAAGTCAAGTTTTATTTTTCTATGAGATTTTTTCTCGACGAAGGAATGACAATTGAAGATGCTTCTTTCCCTTTTGTCACTTCTTTAGATTCAACATCATTATCATGTGTTGTAGAATCCACCTCAGTGCTCACATGGAATTGTATTACTAAAAGACTTAGTATAGCTCCCACAACAATTGCCTTTTCATCATACATTTCAATTTTTTTGTTAAGATATTTTCACAATTAGGATGTGCCTATTCAATATACAACAATATAATTAGCATATAGAATTTATAAATAACTGTAATGTCATGCGACTACTTAAATCAACTAATGGATGTTCAATAACAATCTAAATCAACATTGTTGTAAGACTAAACAAAAGCAATATAAAAGATTACGTACTTACGCTTCTTCATCATAAACATTCTCAGCAGCATTTATCATCTTCAAGTTTTCATCGCATCCAAATCCACTTTTAGATCGAAGTTTTAAGATGATTGTCCTCTCCTTTTTCACAGTCCTAGGATGATTCTCAACATGTTCATTGTAACATTTAACTTTATATTTTTAGTTGATTTCTTCTGTCACTCGCACCAATGATTCTGATTTAAAGGTTGAAGATGGTTTATTCTCTTTTAAAGCCTTTTCAGCTAATATTTTCAGAAGAGTTTGAGACATGAACTTAGACTATCTAAATTGCTTTACTTTGACCATTTCTATATATAATAATCAAGTAAATAATAAATTCAACAATAAAAACATTTAAAGAACAATAAGTACTCATAAATATTAATAAAGCAGTTGAAAACCCAAAACAAATACAAAGCCAATGAAAAATCATATATATTCATAAAGTTTAATACAGGTAAATATTTAATTATTAATACAATCATTCCACGTATAGTTGCCATCATATCTTATTTGCTGCCCATTCCCTACTCTCTTTTTATTCTTCTCTTTGACTTGGATTAACCCTTTGTCTTATGGATTGTTCATCCTGTTGAGCAATTGATTCATCCATAATACAGTCATTAGGAACAACTCTTATTATAAGATTATGAAGGATACAACTTGCTAACACCAAGTTGTTTCATAAGACCAATTGCATTTTGAATCTACGGATCGAAAATATTTCTTTAGAATGCCATATCCCCTCTCAATAGTAGTTCTCAAGGAAGAATGTCGCAAATTAAATAATTCATTTTTATTTTCAAGATGATTGTCTCTAAATTCTCTCAAATAGTATAGGTGTAACACCCCTTTCCGGTCCACCCGTAAACCCGAATGAACCGAATCGAGACGCTACAAACTGGTTGACTGTATGGTCTGACATGCTGAAAACGAACCGGAATCGAGACGCTACAACTGGTTACTGTATGGTCTGGACATGCTGGAAAACATAATGTATATAATATTGAATAAGAATATTTCATGCTGATGCTGTTTACAAAAATTAATGTAATTAATATTTAACAAAACATGATACTAGGTTTACAAAATGAAATGGGCCAACTGTGTGCCCTGTACATTGGCCATAAAATGGGTAGACCAAAATACACATCCAAATGGAGTAGCTACCCTGAGAACTGAGTCTTCTACAGATGAACTCAGCAGTTGTTATAAACGGACCCTCTATGGACTAGTCTCAAAACCTGCGAGTTAAACAGGTAACTCGCTGAGCAAATAAAGCTCAGTGGATATCTCAACATGGAAAGAAACAATAAAGCACATACTTGTATATAAAGAATCATGTAGGCACACAAGGCACAGCACACATATCATGATATCTTTCATTTATCTGTATGATTTATGCAATGTTATGTCCAGATATCTGTATGGCTCCATAAGGTTATAGCGAAATCGAGGTGATAAGAAAACTGTATAAACTGGATGAATACTGTATACTTGGCTGCTATGGCCCATATAATCATATCCACTCAACGGCCTGTAGCCGGAGTAAGGCCATGTTAAGCCGGAGGTATCAAACTGGTATAGGTGCAGATCTGCTATTCCTATGTCGCGACATAGCCTGTATCGTACATGCGTTCTACCTAACCCAAGTGGAGCATTAATGTTGGTATGTCAATAATATAACCACAACATCATAGTTCATAGTTCAGTAACTCCTAATCATTAATGTATATTTGATTTTCACATCATTTGCAGTTGCTTGTAATGTTATTTTTGATACATGATTTAATGTCCTGTATTTTTGGATGTTAAAAATGATTGGAGGCATTATAAGGTGAAGCAAAGGAATACAATTGCATTGGACAAAAGAAATCCAAAAGTTGCAGAAAACATAAGTCGCGAATGCGGTGTAGAATGCAAAATGGAGAGACAGTGAGTTCAGTGAGTTATCGGGCACAAGTCGCGAGCACGTACTTGAAAGTCGCGAGCGCGTAGTGTGCAACATGAGAGACAGTGAGTTCCCAGGCAAACTGTGCGAGCGCGCGATGAAGGTCGCGAGCGCGCACTTGTATATCGCGAGCGCGAGAAATGCCAAATGAGAGTCAGAGAGGTTGCGAGCATAAGTCGCGAGCGCGCAATTGAAAGTCGCGAGCACGAGGTGTGTCAAATAAGAGTCAGAGAGTTTCAGGTGAAAGTTGCGAGCGCGTAACTCAAATTCGCGAGCGTGAGAAGGCAACGCGAACTCATCATGCAATTCGCACGCGCTTCCAGCCTGCACTGTCTGTACTCTTTTGGTCATATCTCTCAATACACAACTCCGATTTGGATGATTCAAAAACCCTTCTAAGTGAAGTCCGAGCCTTTACTCTTCTCTAAAATTCCACAACAGACATCCTCGCTCGTGTTAGGAATGAATTTTCCAAAAACACACATTTAGAGTTAACACAGTAGAGGAACAAATTAAGCTCTTTCTATGGACCGACTCCTAATTTCCATCCAATAGATATGGGTCAAAATCAAGGATGAAGTTTACTGGTAAAATTCCCAGCAAGGCCCTTGGTTTTCAACATTTAAAACTCAAGTATTCACTTTTCTATTGTATTTCAATACCTCCCTGTTCGTCCCCTGTTTTCTCACCATTACCAGTCCTCCCACTCAAACATGAAAGCCAATTTATTATCTCACTAGCAACCACCACACAATTCTCATGCAAAGAAAAATGGAAAAGTAACGAAGAAGATATCAAACCTGTTACTCGCAAAAGGCTTGAGTGTTTCTTTAGCTTCTCTTTCTCTACACTCTAGAATCCCTTCACGTATAATAAGAATTTTCTTATTGTGAATTCTAGAATAAGTAACCACCAAATTGATTCAATCATGAACTTAAAGAAGGTACTTATTTGGATAGAAGAAATAAAGGTTGAAGTTATAGATTTAACACCATTTAAAAATTGCAAGGAGGTGTTAAGAGGAAAGGAGAAACGAAGAAGATGAAGATTCAAGATGAAAAAATGGGTAAAGTGAAGTTTGATTATGGTCACGGGGTAGGGCTCTAGGAATATCCCATGACTTTTGTGTGTAAAAGTTCAAATGGGTACCTCAATTTAGGTAAACAGGCTTACAACTTAATACCAAGGCTGGATCGTTCGTAATACAAATAAATCCTCACCCATATGCTTTGATCTTTTTTCTCTCACTTCAAGAAGGTCCACTTATAATCCCGTGTTCTACCCCAACCGGTCTCACTCAAGTAAGTCCACTTATAATCCCGTTCTACCCCAACCGGGTTTGGTTCAACTCGACTCGACTCGACTCGGTAGGATGTCACAATAGGACACCACGATATGAAGTTTTATTCCATTTCGAATACTATAACCAGTATCACCAAGATAATATTTTCCTACAAAGTTGAAATGATTGATAACCACTAAGTATTTCATATATATATATATATGTATATATATATATGTGTGTGTGTGTGTGTGTGTGTGTGTGTGCATATATTTCAATTTTAAAATTTATATTTATAATACCTTCGAAAATTTTTAAGTCCTCAAAGTCTTGAAAGTGCATAATTTAAGACACGAGCGACACGAGCAACATGTGCACTTCTTTCCTAATCAACTAAAACATAAGTAAACTTTAAATCAAAAGCAACTGCAGCTAATGCATTTTGGGTTGTGCTATCTTTTTTACCATAAAAGTTTTATTAAATTTCGAAAGGGACTTTTGCAATTACATGAGTACCATCTATAGCTCGCACACAATCCTTAAATTAAAGATAAAATCTTAGGTTATTCACTATCTCTGGAGGTGTGGAATTATTTGGCTCTCTAATCAGGTGTTGGTATAGGTTTAGGATTGCTTTCAACACAATTCTAAAATAATGATGAATAGTTTCAACAGATCTATAAACAGTTCCAACAGTAAAATAAAATTTGGTATTTTGTCTTATAACTTGTAGAAAAATCATTACTTGTTCTCTAATAGACATATTTGCAGTTGATCGCAAAAGGTCGTTCCTAGTAAGTAGATCACAAAGATTGTTAACAACAATATGCTTCATTTTAAGTTGTTCGACACAATGCCTACCACCTCTATTTAATAAGCTATTCATATAATAATCTCTCTCGGAAATGGAATTTAAATATGGTTCTCTAGGTATATGGGGTGTTTGGTAACGTTTTGACATTGCTCAAAAAATATGACCAAATCTCAATTGCATCTTGATTCGTGAGGATGGGCCAAACTAATTTGAAGAAAGGAAGATCAATTAATTTAAGAAAAATCAATTAATTATGGAGAAATAATTTTAAAAAAAGAACTTTTAGAATGCAAAAAGATTATAAAAGGAGAGAGAGAGAGTGTGTGTGTGTGTGTGTGTGATTTTCAAGTGTAGTATCATAGGAAAATCAGAATAAATGAAAATAAGGTCAAAGATGCCTATATATAGTGAAAAGTGAGAAAAATGCCAAAATATGAAAAAAAAGGAAAAGTAAGTGAAAACGATAAAAAAATTGAACTAATGGACCCTAGGGCACGCACTAGGGTATGGCGGCCACACCTTGGTATGCGGTAGCTACAGGACCTTGTGGTGGCCACACCTTGGCTTTGTGGTGACCTCCAACTTCTGGTCATCTGTCCTAACTTGTTTTGCTCCATTTAGGGATTTTGGTGTGCAATATACCATTGAAAAGTTATGGATGTCTAGTTTCTAATACAAATTGAATCCTCTAAAAATACTGACTGTCATTCCATTTATGATCGAAGAGTGGACAAAAGGGTCACCTTTGCCTTTTTAGGTTTAGCTCTGATTCTTGATCGATTTGAATACCATTTTGAACCGCACTCCTTGCAATTGCTATCTAATAATTTATGTAAAAAATATATGTGTTCATATTTAATCCTGTTCAGAAATACATTATAGAGACTTTTATACAAATATGCTAAAACACTTTGGCCTAGAGCAAGTTTTTATCTTTTGGCCAAGGCAATCACAAGCTTGAAATAGGACTTTATTATTTTCACAAATGATTGTCATATTTCCCTTTCATTCGAGCAAATCACTCTAAATACTCTTGCATGGGAGAAGTCCAACTGCAAACAAGCTTGCTAGTTTCCTAAAAGGACATATCATTTTCAAGTAAAGGCGAAAGGGGTGAATTTTTAGAGAACAAGTAGAAACAAATTCGAATGTGTGTCCAGACAAGGGCTTTAAAGGAAGGGACCAAGAATTCGAATATAAGTGTTTGGATATGTATGTTCCTTGATTAACAATTGGGGAAAGATTCTTGGTCACTTGACTAGCAAAGACTTCGCGTGGTTAGAGTGGGCTTGATAGATTCCATGGTTGATTAGTTGCCTAAAGTTATAACAAGGTTGGTCGAAGAGATAAATGCGAAGTTCAAAGAAAGAGAAAATAAGTTTCAATAGTAGAATATCACTAAATGACAAATGAGCTTCATCCTTCCCCTTTTATAGCCTTTAATGAGCAAGGATAAAAAAGCTCCAAAGGTGACAACTAGGTGGATGTGTTAAAGATAAGGCATTGCTGACTCATAATGATACATGGGCCTTTGAGGAAGAGCCCACTAAAGGGACCCATGTGCAGTTGCATTGTTAACATTAGTCTAGTTCCAAGCCTAAATGGTAGGTGCAAGCAGGCAGCCAATATTAAAGCCCATACCTGAAACATGATAAGATCAAGTAGCAGGGGCCACTTGGGCCTAAAAATCCAACCCTGTAGATATTGTTAAGTATTCATTTTCTTTGAGTGTACTCCTCAAACTCTGATAAATAGGGGTAATACTATTGTAAATGATACGAAATCCAAAACATGCAAACTTAAATACACTAGCATTTACTCTCTCTAACCCTAATTTCTCTACTTTCTCTCTATATTTCTCCCTCTTTCTTTTTGGACTAGTGCCTCATGACTTGTTAATCCAAACCCTATCCTATACTTAACCCATCAAGCGCTCAAAACAAGCCTAATAGACACAGCCCTAAAGGGCTCGATCCAAACACTTATAAACAGAACAAATTTATATGGATCCACCAACACCAATCATCAATGAAGCTCAAGGGAACAAGGAGCACAACAATGGCAATCCATTAGTACTTCTTAGTGGACCAATTATAAGGAGCTGTGCAAAGAAATATGGAGCAACCATGTCCTTATACATTATCGAATTAAGTGTCTGGATATGTACTGGTCCTTTGATATAACAAGTTGGGGAAGATATACTGGTCACTTCGACTAAGCAAATGATCTGGTCGCGTGGTTAGTGAGTGGGTGCTGCCGATAGAATCCATGAGTGATTACGTATGCCTACCAGTGTAAGTATAAACAAATGTTGGGATCGAAGAGTACTAAATGCGAAGTTCATAAGAAAGAGAAAATATAGCTGTAATAGTAGGTTAATATCACGAAATACATATGGGCCTTCATCCTTCCCCTTTATAGCTTAATGAGCAGGAGGATAAAAAAAAGCTACCAAAGGGTGGTACAACTAGGTGGATGGTGTGAAAGAAAGGGCATTGCGATCTCATAATGATTACATTGGGCCTTTGAGGAAGAGCCACTAAAGGGACCTATGTGAGTGCATTGTTAACATAGTCTGTTCCAAGCCTAAATGTTAGGTGAAGCAGGGCAGCCAATATTAAAGCCGATCATACTCCTTGGATACATGATAAGATTGCAAGTCAGCAGGGGCCACGTTGGCCTGTAAAAACTCCAACCCTGTAGATATGTTAAGTATCATTTCTTTGAGTGTACTTACCATCAAACTCTGAAAAATATAGGGATGATACTATTGATGAAATGAGATACGAAATATCGCAAAACATTTGGGCAGGAACGTCTACAAATACACTATGCATTTACCGTGCGATCTAACACCATAACCTTTCTTACTTGTCTCATCTTATGTTCTCCGCCGTGCCTATTCACTTTTTTGGTACATGAGATGCGTCATGCTGTTAGATCGCAGATAACCCTATCTCTTATACTAGTACATACCTCAGCCTAACAACCCGTCGGGCTCATAGAAGTCAGTCTCTAGTAGTGACACATGAGTCGCCTAATAAGTGTCAGATCCTAAACGACTATATTCTATATAACAATGTCAGGTATACAATCATATATTATAATGGAATCCTATCCATATGCGCTGATGCAATTTCATACAAGTTGCATAGTTCAAATGAAGGAAACTTAGATCTGAGAAGGAGAAGCCGCACAACGGTCAAATTGGGAGGGCCAATCTTTTCGTAAATCCTTCAGTGTTCTTAGTTATGTCTTACGCTATTACATGGTTGCTCCATAGTTTTCTTTGCAACCGGCATCTCTATATAGAAGTAGCTGTGTTCCATTAATGGCACGAAAAAGAAGAGAAATATGCTGGAGTCAACCATGTCCTATACATTTTCAAGACAAGTAGATTCTAACGAATAAAGAGAGGCCTCCGATGACACTTGCGGTCATGTGTTTTTTTGCTATCACTATGAGATGCTTTATGAAGATACTTAAACAACATCATAAGTTCTCACTATTTTGATGGAGCACATGTTAAGATGGATAACCTGAATTTCCAACATTATGGCACACCCAAAACCATGCTAGGTTAGCATTGCCGTGAAGGTAGCACGGGCCCAGGGCGTGGCTAGCGGTCTGCCTCGTAGCGAGATTTAGTTAGCCCAATTATGCTTTATTGTTGAGTTGTATCATATAATAAGTGGGTTGGGGCCTCCTATAATTCGCGGCCCCCCTTGGATTTTATCCTTTGATTTGTTTAGATAGCTTAATCTAGGTTGATGTTGGCATTAGTGTAAATCCTGTATTCCTTTAAGTTTGTTAAGGTTTGTTAGTTCTTATCCTTAAGGTTGGTTTAGATGTTTAGCTAAAATCCTTATCCTGTAGCTTGATTGTATATTAATTATTCTAAATCCGTTTAAAGGATCAGGACCTCTTAGATTTTAGTATAAAATAGGCTTGTTATATTGTAAAACAAAAACACAATTCAGTTGAAATAAGAAAATATACAGATTTTTGTTCATGCTTAGGCGTCGTTCTTGATTAGAGAGAATTTGTGAGAGTCATTCCTCTAATTGCATCAAGAATTCAAGGTATTAACTTATCAATTTAGTTGTGCGTTTTATCGTTATTCTTACTCCTATTATTGGCTTGTTCTTGCTTCTTTAAGCTTTGGGGGTGCCATAGAGGGGAGTTTTTTTTGATCTTTATTCTCTTTCCAATCTTGGTCATAGAGTTCTGTGGAATTAATACATGGTTCCCGCAGTCAGTTTTTGGTATCAGAAGCCCAAAGATTAAGGTAAATGTTCGTGTATTTATCTTAGGTTCTAGGCGTTTTGTGATTTTTTTGGCTGTTTTCTTAAATTCTGTTGTTTGTCGTTCTTGTTTTGCTTAGTTTGAATTTATGAATTTGCGTCAAATTGTTGTTTGTTTAATTTCGTTCTTGTTCAAAAAAAAAATCTTGGAAGTTGTGATTCGTTAGGGATCTTTTGCTAATTAGATCTGTTACAAAAAAAAAAAAAAAAAAGAGGAAGAAAAAATTCATCCACCATTGGTAGCTTGAGTTGTGTCGTGTGGTATTGTTGGTTTCCTAATGTCATTAGGGATTTTGTTCCTAATTCTTTAGGGATTTTGTTCCTTGTAATTCTTAGGGATTTTAGGGATTTGACCTTATTTTGTGGAGATTAAGCTTATCCACTATAATCTTATGATAAAATCTAATCTTAACTACTTTGTGGATAAGGTAACAGGAATTATTTGTCCATATCTTTTTGAGATTTAATTTATCCACTATAATCCTTGTCAAAATCTAATCCTAACTAAATTGGATTATATTGAAAGGATAAGGGATGATACAAGTTAGCACGCCCGTGCTTCATAACAAGCACACCCGTGCTAGGCTCTGACTCTTAATTGTCGGACCAAGCTATACACGCACGCCCGTGCTCGGTTCTGACCTTATAAAAAAAATTTTTGAAATTTTGGATTTTCTTTGATTGCTTGCTTTGTTTGGGGTAGAATTAACTAGGTCTATATTTGGTTTGCTTTGTAGTAAACTAAATTCATACATTATATCCAGAAATTGTCTTTTAAATTCTAGTTTCTTTATTCTTGTTTTGAGCTCTAGTTTCTTTATTCTTGTTTTGAGCTTTTATTTTGCTTTTATACATTGTTAGGGTGTGTTTGCTTGTTTACTACACTCTAATTGATAATTAAGTAGTACATTGTATTGTTCTTGTGCTGCTATCCATTATGTTTTGAGTCTTCTTTATAGACTTTGTGCTTACTTTTATTGTTAAGTTTTATTCCTTGTTTCTAAATGTGCTTTTGAGTTGAATGGTTGACCTGAGATTCTGAAGTACAATTGGAGGAATTGCAAGGAGTGATTAAAGAGTGTAAACACAGTGAATAAAGGAGGTTAAACACGTGAGGGTAGTGTTTATGTGTTAACTTCAATCTAGTTTGTTTTTTCTGTTCGTTGTTAACAATGAGTTTAAGCAAAGTCTGGAGATTGGTAAATGGGGATGGAAATCAAATCAAAGAGTCCGCAATTGAAAGTTTTTCATAGCAATCAATCCAAGGACAGATTTAGAACCTTCAACAATCTCTTTCAAGACAGTGAGGGAAGAATCTGCAAGAGAGTAAAGGCTTCACAAAGCTCTAAATACAAACTAGAGCCCGTCCACAAACTAGAGTTCCAAAACCTTATGATTGATGAGGAGACTAACAACTGATTTTTGTAAAAATTGATGGGAGTTTGGGATCAATTCAAAATGAGGGATTCCAGAATCAAGGTAACAACAATGCTGAAGAATATCTAATGGGAGAGGAAGGGTGGAAACAAATCTTTGATGCCATAACGTATTCTCAAGAAAAGAATCCCATCTTGCTGCTGTTTGATCAAGGGTTATGCTATATTTTGGTGGAACAATTGCTATTAAAAAAGAAGAAGGAAAGGGATGCGCGAACCTTGTTACCCCATGGGAGATCATGAAGGAGTTGATGCACCCATAAAGTGTTGCCCCTAATCTCATTACTTTAGGGGATTTACCCACAATAAATTTTAGTCAAGAATGGTGCAAGGAGGAAAGAGTGTGGAAGAAAATACTACAGAATGGTGCAAGGAGGAAAGAGTGTGGAAGAATACTACAAGGAGATGGAGATTTGCATGGCTAGAGCCAAGATTGAGGAAGATGAGCAAATCATCATGTCACGATTCCTTGGAAGTCTAAATAATGATATTGCTAAAGCTTTAGAGATGTATCGCTATGATACCATGCAAGAGATGGTAGATATGGCCATGAAAATTGAAAAACAGAAAAAGGGGAGATCCACCAACAAATACTCTAACAACACATGGGGATCTAAATGGCCCAAAGGAGGTGAAAAGAAAGAATTTAGAGGCTCTAATTCTCAAAGGATAGATTCAACTTCAAAAGGTAAAGAGGCTATCCAAACTCCACCTAAAAGCAACAAAGGTATTTCTAACTCTATAACCCCTTCTAGAGAAATTAAATGTTTTAAATGTTTGGGGAAAGGTCATGATGCATCTCAATGTCCTAACAAAAGAGTTATGATTGCTAAAGATGCTGGGAATATTAGTTCTGAATCTGAATGTAGTGATTATGGTGATATGCCTCAATTAATTGATGCTAATTATGGGTGATCATGCCCTGCAATTAAAATTGATGCTAATGATGATGATGACTCGGCATGATCTAAATTACTGTCTTGAACGATGGTGAAACATTTAGTTGCTAGACGTGCCTTGAATATGCATGTTAAGGAGGAAAACTTGAGCAACGTGAGAACATATTTTCAGCACTGAAGGTTGCTTGATCTAGTTGAAAAAGTGTGTACTCTTATTATTGATGGGGGTAAGTTTGCACTAATGTTGCTAGTGTAAATTGGTGATAGTTGCACTAATGTTGCTAGTGTAAATATGGTGAACAAATTGAACTTAACATGTCTCAAACATCCTGAACCTTATAGGTTACAATGGTTAAATGATTGTGGGGAGGTGAAGGTGACAAGACAGGTACTTGTACCATTTTCTATTGGGTGGTACCAAGATAAGATCTTATGTGATATAGTACCTCTGCAGGCAGGCCATTTATTGTTGGGAAGGCCATGGCAATATGATAGAATAGCACTTCATGATGGATTCCACAACCGGTACTCTTTGGTTCATAAGGGTAAAAAGGTGGTTCTTGTACCATTATCACCTCAAGAAGTCTATAAAGATCAAAGGAAGATACTTGAGGGAGAGAGAGAGGTTTTGGCCTTGAGGAAAAATGAAAGTGAGATTTCGGGGTCGAAAGAACAAAAGAGAGAAAAGAGTAAGGATAGAGGGAAAAAGGCCACAAAAATAACAAAACAAATTAATGGCCCAATTGTGAGTGAAAAACAGAAAGAGGAAAAAAAGAAACAAACTTTTTATACAAGAGCTAGGGAGGTTAAGTGTGCTATTGCCTTGGAGAAGCCCGTGTTGCTTCTTAGGTATAAAGAGGTTTTATTTGCTAAAACTAATAATAATCTTGACAGTTTGCCTTCTATGTTTGTTTCTATGTTACAGGAATTTGATGATGTCTTTCCTAGTGAATTACTTAGTGGTTTACCATCTTTAAGAGGAATAGAACATCAAATTGACTTCATTCCTGAGAACATCAAATTGACTTCATTCCTGGCTCCACCATTCCAAATAGATCTGCATATAGAAGCAATCCAATGGAGACAAAGGAGCTGCAAAGGCAAGTTAATAAGCTTATAGAGAAAGGCTTGGTGCGAGAAAGCATGAGCCCTTGTGCCGTTCCACTACTTCTAATGCCCAAAAAGGATGGAACGTTGCGCATGTGTGTTGATTGTAGAGTAGTCAACAAAATCACTGTAAAGCATAGACACCCTATCCCTAGACTTGATGATATGTTAGATGAATTGCATGGGGCAACTTACCTTACTAAAATTGATTTAATGAGTGGTTACCATCAATTGATTTAATGAGTGGTTACCATCAGATTAGGATGCAACCAGGTGATGAATGGAAAACTGCTTTTAAAACTAAGTATGGTTTATATGAATGGTTAGTAATGCCTTTTGGATTATCTAATGCACCGAGTACATTCATGAGGCTCATGAACCATGTATTACGTGCCTTCTTAGGAAAGTTTGTGGTTGTGTACTTTGATGATATACTCATTTATAGCAAGTCTCTTAATGATCATGTTGATCATGTTAGGATAGTATTACAAACGTTAAGGTCTAAACAATTGTATGCTAAACTTAACAAATGCACATTCTGTATAGATAGACTTGTATTTCTTGGATTTATTGTGAGTGCACAGGGTATTGAAGTATTTCTTGGATTTATTGTGAGTGCACAGGGTATTGAAGTAGATGAGGAGAAAGTAAAAGCTATCATAGAATGGCCAACTCCCAAATCAGTTTCAGAGGTTAGGAGCTTTCATGGGTTGGCAAGTTTTTATAGAAGATTTGTAAAAGATTTCTCTTCAATTGCAGCACCACTAATAAAAATAATCAAAAAAGAAGTTGGGTTGAAATGGGGAGAAGAACAACAGAAAGCGTTTGACATGCTCAAAGGAAAGTTAACATCCGCACCTATACTCTCTTTACCTAACTTTGAAAATACTTTTGAAATTGAGTGTGACGCTTTTGGTGTGGGAATTGGGGTTGTCCTAATACAAGAAAAGAAACCTATTGCCGACTTTAGTGAGAAATTGAATGGAGCCCAACTCAACTATTCAACCTATGACAAAGAGCTGTATGCCTTGGTAAGAACTGGAAATGTTTGGCAACACTACTTACTACTTAAGGAGTTTATCATCCACACAGATCATGAGGCCCTAAAACACTTGAAGGGTGAAAGTAAGCTTAATAAAAGGCATGGTAAGTGGGTTGAATTTATTGAACAATTTCCATATGTGATTAAATACAAGCATGGAAAAGATAATGTTGTTGTTGATGCATTGTATGGAAAAGATAATGTTGTTGTTGATGCATTGGTTAAAGGGAGGTATGCCTCTAATTACTGCTCATTAAGTTCTAAATTGCTCTTAGTTCTAAATTACTTGGATTTGAGTATGTTAAAGACTTATATATGAATGATTCTGATTTTGGCAATGTATATGTGGCATGTGAGCATGGAGCATTTGATAAATTCTATAGACATGATGGATAATTGTTTAAGGGCAGCAAACTTTGTGTGCCTAAATGTTCTATGCGTGATTTGCTTATGCTTGAATCTCATTGTGGGGGATTGATGGGACACGTTGGGGTACATAAGACTTATGATATGTTGAATGAACATTTTAGTGGCCTCATATGCATAGAGATGTAGAGAAAGTTTGTAATTCTTGTATTGCTTGTAAACAGGCTAAATCTAAGTCTATGCCTCATGGATTATACATGCCTTTACCTGTTCCTAGTTCACCTTGGATTGATATATCTATGGACTGGATTTGATGATATCTAATGGACTTTGATACTTGATTTACCTAGGACTAGGCGTGGTATGGGCAGTATAGTTTGTAGGTTGGTTGATAAGGTTTAGCAAGATGGCGTGCAGTTTCATGTCTTGTCCATAACTGAATGATGCCAATAATGTTGGCTGATCTAATTCTTGTAGAGAAGTGGTGAAGGATCCTTGTCATAAAACTGATGATGCCAATAATGTTGCTGATCTATTCTTTAGAGAAGTGGTAAGATTAAATGGGGTACCACGAACTATAGTTTCTGATAAGGATGCAAAGTTCCTTTCACACTTTTGGAGAGTTTTGTGGGGTAAGCTTGGTACTAAATTACTTTATTCTACCACATGTCATCCACAAACAGATGGACAAACTGAGGTTGTGAATAGAACTTTAGGAACCTTGCTTCGTTCCATTGTGGGTAAAAACTTGAAAACTTAAGAAGATTGTTTGCCATTCATTGAGTTTGCATATAATCGTAGCATACATTCTATCTCAGGTTTTAGTCCATTTGAGCTTGTTTATGGTTTTAATCCACTAACTGTGTTAGATCTTATCCTTTACCTTTAAATGAACTTTCTAACTTAGATGGCGCTCAAAAGGCAGAGTTGGTGAAGTCTTTACAGGAGACGGTTAGAGCCAACATAGAAAAGAGGAACAAGCAATATGCTGATAGAACAAACAAAGGCAGGAAGAAGCTGATGTTTATGCCAGGTGATTGGGTTTGGGTACATTTTCGCAAGGAAAGGTTTCCTAACCAAAGGAAGACTAAGCTTGATTCACGTGGAGATGGTCCATTTCAAGTCTCGGAGCGCATCAATGACAATGCCTACAAAATAGACTTGCCAGGTGAGTATGGTGTTTTTGCCACTTTCAATGTTAGTGATTTGTCTCCCTTTGACATGGATGCAGATTTGAGGAAAAATCTTTTAAAGAAGGGGGGGATGATACGGATCCACCAACACCAATCATCAATGAAACTCAAGGGAACAAGGAGCACAACAACGGCAATCCATTAGTACTTCCTAGTGGACTAATTACAAGGAGCAGTGCAAAGAAATATAGAGGAACCATGTCCTTATACATTCAAGAACAAGTTACACAAGAGCTCCATAACCTTGCTTTCAAGAAGTGCTATGAAGAACTTAAAGGCACACCTAAGTTTCTCACATTGATGAAAGCATATGTTGAGATGGAACCTGAATTTCCAGATATGGCACGCCCAGACCGTGCTAGGTTAGCACGCCCGTGTAAGGTAGCACGCCCAGGCCGTGTTAGAGTTTGACTTGCGAGAGGAAATAATCACCATGAAACACGCCCGTGCATATTGGCACGCCCAGGCTGTTCTAGCGTCTACCTCTAGCGAGATTAGTTAGCCCAATTATGCTTATTTTGAGTTGTATCAATACTAATGGGTTGGGCCTCCTATAATTCGGCCCCCCTTGGATTTTATCCTTGATTTGTTTAGATTTAGCTAATCTTTAGTTGATTTGGATTAGTTTTTATCCTTGATTTGTTTAGGATTTAGCTAAATCATTTAGTTGATTTGGATTAGTTAACCCTTATCCTTAAAGTTGTTAAGATTTGTTGAGTCTTATCCTTAGTTGGTTTAAATTTAGCTAAATCCTTATCCTGTAGCTGAATTTAAAATTAATTATTCGTAAATCCTTTAAAGGATCA
This sequence comes from Jatropha curcas, assembly GCF_014843425.1. Next base: position 1,140,514 of record NW_023590846.1, read on the forward strand.
GGACCTCTTAGATTTAGTATAAATAGCTTGTTATATTGTAAATAAAAACAACAAACTTCATTGAAATAAGAAATCTAACAGATTTTGTTCATGCTTAGGCGTGTTCCTTCCTTTGAGTTAGAGAGAGTTGTTGAAGAGTGCAATTCCTCTAATTGCATCAAGATCAAGGTAAGACTTAATCAAATTTTATTTGTGGCGTTAGAATCAAGGTAAACTTATCAATTTATTTGTGGCGTTTATCTTATTCTTTACTCTATTATTGGTGTTCTTGCTTCTTTAAGCTTTGGGTGCCATAGGGGAGTTTAGTTTGATTTTTGATCTCTTCAAAATCTTGTCATAGAGTTCTTGGAATTAATTTCCATAGGGTTCCACATCACAAATTGTCATCCCGACAAATGCCTAAATTATAAGAATGATCTTATGTACTAACAATATGTCAGTTGAATTAAAATTTGCATTGGAATTGATATTTTAATTCTTCTTCCATCCATAAATAAGTGTCACATTTACACTTTTCTCATCCCTTAAGAAAGTCATTTAACTTGTTTAACTTGTAATAAATTATTAGTAAATTAACTATATTATCTTTATTTACAATAAAGAGAGAGATTTTTGAGAATTATAGAAAATATTTTCTTAAATTTTTGGTAAAGATGGGAAAAATTATTATTTCTTAAAATCTACAAATGTGACTTATTTTTGAACACACTTCTTTCATAAATGTAACACTTATTCGTGGACAGAAAAAATGTTACTTATAAGTCAATCTATTATTCTTTGCAAATATGTTTGTAAAATATTCACTCTATAAATTAATTATGGTGATTAGTGTCTTAAATATAGAATTATCTGAGAAGTAGAATCATAATGCAAACCCACACTCATGTTGAAATTCTCTCCCCTCAATATCAAGAAAATATTTATTGTACATTTAAATTTTTAATAATTTTTTTATATTTATTATCAGAATTATAGTTTTACTTTATTCATAACTAGCCTTATATTCATGCATGGTTTTAATATATAATTTTTTATTAATTTTAAATTTTTTCAATTATAATATTATTATCGATTTTTTATTTATTATAATATATTGTGTATGTTGGCTCAAGGGTCAATTTTATTGTGAAATTTTGATGATTATACAAAATAAATAAATTTAATATTCTTGTATGTACTAATATTATTTTATACAGATTTTTTAAATATGGAAATTATTGAAGAAATAAAGTTCCTACAACCCAAGACTTTTATTTGAAGACCATGAAGATTAATGAAGATATTTAGAAATAAAGTTCCTACAACCCAAGACTTTTATTTGAAGACCATGAAGATTAATGAAGATATTTTCTATTGGTTAGTATTATAATAAGTCTTAAAAAATTATTTTAGGATAGAGAGTAAATAATTTTATAAGCACAAATCTATTTTATTTTTCTCTCAAAATTGTTTTGAAATGTGTTTTAAATAAATTTATTAAGAGGATATAGCCAAAATCTTTACTCTTCATTTTTTTCCATCTAAAATATCTTTGTAGTAAATATCCTTGGTGGCTATTAAATGAAATTCTGCAAAAGTTGTTTCTGATCTAAAAAGCAGTTTCTGATTTATCATAGCTGTCTATTTCTAATACAACTGGCTGTTTCTGCTGTAAAAGTTACACTGTTTTCTAAGCTAAACCTTTCACCTCCAAACCTTGCGTGTGAATATTAAATGTGGTCTGACAGCCCTTTTAATTGCAACCCATGCATTGCCTCTTTAGTTTAAAATCTTTTAGTTTAAAAATATTAAGAAACTTCATTGCTCATTAAAGCAAAAACAGAAATGGTTGAAGTGGCTAGAACATTTTTGGAAAATCTAGTGGGGAATAAAAAGTTTAGATCTAAGGTGTTGATCTATTTTCCTTGTATTTGTTGGTTTGGTGATCTTACCCTTAAAAGAGATAACAATGTGGAGAATCTCCAAGTGAGTCTTAGGGAGTTGAATGTAGGGCGAGTAGTGCTGACCACTATATATCTCTGTGTTTATCTTCTTTTATTTTCTGAAGTTCCTGCTTGAATTAATATTCTATTTATACAACTGTTTAATCTATTCAGAAATTGCAAAGTTCTTAAATGAGTTTCTGATTCTAAAACGTGAATAAGCCTTATCTCTGTGGAACATTAGAACTCTGAATTTCTGTATGTGAATATACCAAGTTCCAATGCTACTTTCGACATTCAGTTATAATCACAATTATAAGAATATCAGTTTTTCTAATCTTGGGCTTAAAGCTTTGTGAACCAGTTCTAAAATGCAATAATTGCTTTTTCACAAAATCTTTTTTAAAAATAGCAATAAGCATTGTGGAAGCTATTCTCAATCGCAATAGCTGTTCTTCACAGAGTCTTTCTAAAATTTACCCCCCCCCGCTTTAAACTTTATGAAGCTGTTCTAATCGGCATAGATGTTCTTCAATCTATGAGTCTTTTTAAAATTATACTTAAGCTTTGTGAAGCTATTCCAATCGCAATTGCTGTCTCTTCATTAGAGTCTTTCTAAAATTAATAATTAAGCCTTTGTGAAGTAAGTTCTAAATCAATAACTATCCTTCACAGAGTTTATTATAAAATTGTTTAATCCTTTGTGAAGCAGTTCCTAAATGCAATAATTGTCCTTCATAGAGCCTTTCTAATCTTAGCAATAAGCTTTTGTGAGGAAGGTTCTAAACTTCGATACTACTCTCATTCAAAATGCTTTCTAATTCCGCAGCTGTAGATACAATAATCTCTGATTTTTGTTTTTGAAAGTTTTAATGAGTTTCTGATTCTAAACGTGAATAAGCTTTATCTCTGTGGAACATTAGAACTCTGAATTTCTGTATTGTGAATATACCAAGTTCCAATCTACTTTCGACATTCAGTATAAATCACAATATAAGTAATAATCAGTTTTTCTAATCTTGCTTAAAGCTTTGTGAACCAGTTCTAAAATGCAATAATTGCTTTTTCACAAAATCTTTTTAAAATAGCAATAAGCATTGTGAAGCTATTCTAATCGCAATAGCTGTTCTTCACAGAGTCTTTCTAAAATTGCTTAAACTTTATGAAGCTGTTCTAATCGCAATAGATGTTCTTCACAGAGTCTTTTTAAAATTACTTAAGCTTTGTGAAGCTATTCTAATCGCAATTGCTGTTCTTCATAGAGTCTTTCTAAAATTACTTAAGCTTTGTGAAGTAGTTCTAAATGCAATAACTATCCTTCACAGAGTTATTATAAAATTGTTTAATCTTTGTGAAGCAGTTCTAAATGCAATAATTGTCCTTCATAGAGCCTTTCTAATCTTACAATAAGCTTTGTGAGGAAGTTCTAAACTTGATAACTAACTCTCACAAATGCTTTCTAATTCCGCTGTAATACAATTCTGATTTTTGTTTTTGAAAGTTAAATTTTTAGAAAACCCAATTCACTCCCCTCTTGGGTTGTATCATACATAAACGGGACCCACAGTGTAATTTAATTTGAATTTGTTGGTCTATTTGTCTAGAATATGTATTTCTCGCTTTTTTTTCTCTTTCTCATTAAAGAATATTTAAAGAAATGTTAGATGCATTTTTAGTATAAAACTCTAGTTGTGATAAGCTTCTTCCAACTACATTTGTTTCAAAGCTACATTTGAAAATTTTTATATATTAGTCAAATCACAATTAAATTCAACTAATCTAAACTATATCAAAAATGTTTCAATTTTGAAACTACTTAGCGAATTGCAATTTAAAAATTTCAAATAAAATAAAATGCATTATAAAACTCTTATTATGCAAAAAAGAAATATTCTAGCTATAGTTCTTTAAAAACTATATTTAAAATGTTTTTATATATACCATATAATTTATCACATTTACTGAGCGGTTTATTATGCAAAATGTTCATTTACATTCATTTTAAATGACTTGAATTAAAATAAAAATATTTAGTCCTTCGTTTAATCAAATTTTTATTATAAATAATTTCAAATGATGATAAATATATTGATAATATATTGAAACGACCCGGAAAATCTTTTTCAAAAAATTTTGCATTTAAAAATTTAATTGTAAATTTTAACCAACGAAATTTAGCAAAAAATATTTTATTATTGCTCAATCAGACCTGTAAACTAGTTTGGACTTTTTGAAAACCAAGTGAAAAACTCGTAAACCAAGCAAAAAACTGAGTCAAATCATTGAATTGGACCAAATCGATTCAAATCGAACCGGAATAGTCTAGAAACCAGCCTTTTCTTTTTTTTTTTCCTTTCTCTTCTTCTTCTTTCCTCAGCTCCAGCGGGTGCCGTTCCTCCCTTCCCGTTTTCGGCCATCGCTCGACGAGAGCGAGGTGGCGATCGACTCCCCTAGAGACGCTGGTCCCGTTTTCGCCTTCCTTCCATGCAAGCAAAGCCTTTAGTGCGCAAATCAAGGCTGTCTCCATCGACAGTTCTCGTTCTTTGATCTCCTGAAATACCAGGTAACATGAAGCTTCAAAGTGAGTCTCGATCGACTCAACTCCTCCACGGGAACATTTTCCATCTAAGAATCAACGAATTCGGTGGAGGGAACGGAAAAACCACCATGAGTGGTGTCGTGGAGGTGGTTGTAGTGGTCGATCCGGCCAAACGAGCCACTACCTCCTGAAAACGACACCATATTCGGCTTCAACAAATGATTTCGAGCATTTTTGCGTGTGGGTTGCTTGATTCTAGGTCGTTCGGGATTTTTCGGCCACCGTAGAGGGCGGCACTGACGACGCTCTAGTGACCGGCCGGTGAGGCCCCAAGAGACACAATCCTCAGCTCCTCATGTAGATTGCGATGGTATATGTCAATCATCATTTGGTAAGCAATAGAACCCTTATTCGAAGTTAATTGCAATTTTATGGTTTATTTCTCTTTAGGATTTGAACTTGATCTTTGACTATTCAAATTTTAATAATGTAGTTGGTAAGTCGATCTTAAATTTAATTTCCTAATATAAATTCAGGTTTGAATTAGTAGATAATGTGAGTAAGTTTTTATTGAACTAATTGTTATTCGAGGTTTAAGTCTGTGACAAGATATAGCAAATTGTAAGTTGTAAAGTAATTTGAATATTGTCGAATATAATTCATGAATTTTGATAATAGTTGGAACATTTGATGTAGAAATGAGAATCCTTGACTATTATTTGTATAAGTTAACTTAGGAATTTTAATAAAAATTGTTAAGGGGAGCTATAATCTAAGTCTTAGATAAGTTGAGTAGGATAAATATTATATATGTTAGGCTATTCATGAAATTGTGATTTTTACTACCTGTTTGGTATATAAATGAATTCTTGTAAATGAAATTGATCATTTACTTTTATATTGCAATTTTGTAAATAAATCATTGAATTCCTTGATGATTAGTGAATTTGCTAGACCGTGGGCTATGTTAAGTTAGAATTTAGGATTTCTAGGATATGACAACTTTTACGAGATTGGCTATGTTTTACTTAGTATGAATGTTTAATCTAAGAACCTTTAAATTAGTCTTCGAAAATTTGGTCCTTTCATTAATATGGAGAGAGAGAGAGAGAGAGATACGAGAGACTTGTATGTAGTTCCTGCTTGATTTATGAGATATATTCGTATAAGTGTGTAAAGTAGTTAATTCTAAAGCTTTGAATGTACAGTACAATTTAAAAGATAATAGATATGAGTTAATGGTGAAAGCTATTTATGCGTCATTTGGCTTAGAAAGGTATATATATATATATGCATTGATAAATCGTATTATTTAGAATATAAAATAAATTTATGTTAAGCAGTTGAAATAGTTGGGTGTTAATGTTGATGTTTAAAGAGGATGGGTACTTGACTTAGTTGATTGCCCGGCATATGGGCTATGTGGAATGACTAATTATGTAGCGAGTATTTGACATTATTTTTAACAAGTGGATAGTACAAATTTTAGAGGAGGTGATGCTGAAATTTCGATAGAATTTAGATTAGCTATAACCAATAGTTGCTGATAAGATTATTAGGAAATAAAATCTTCTAATTCTCTATTTAAATAAAGTCTTCTGTCTAATCCAAACTAGAGCTTCCTTTCTCTTCTATTACTGTGGTAATAATAGATAGAGCATTCTAATTCTCTATTTAAATAAAGTCTTCTGTCTAATCCAAACTAGAGCTTCCTTTCTCTTCTATTACTGTGGTAATAATAGATAGAGCATTACTATTTGCTTCATGCATAAAGATACTGCTTAATTATTACTTATTTAATTTGTTACATAAACGCTTATTTCTTTTCTACTTATTCGTATATATATGTATATTTGTATATTTGCATGATCTTTATTCATATAATGTGTTGCATTTAAATGCAATGTTTGATTATTTGTGTTGTGGTATTGATATGCCTTGTTTGTGTGGAATTGGGATGAAGTGGGTCACTATGAATTTTTGAGGGCAGTCTTCGATACCGTCGGCCATGTATGGAGAGATCGATGCTCCCGTATGCATCTGATGATCTGGATTATATGGAAAACCACAGGGCGACCTCCTGTTGGTATGAAAAGGAAAAGAGGGTATAAAAAAAAAGGAGAGGGCTGGTCAAGTGAGGATTAGACCGTTTGGCCATGTATGGGGGATCGGCTCCCTGGTGCACACATCATGAGAGGATGGGCCATATGTGGGGATGGCTCATCGGGGGTTTCGATGACGCCACTGACCAATTTCCACTTGTTTGATTACCTAAAGGTGTAATTACTTATGGATGCTGATGATGTGCCATTTGCATGACTGGCTGTGTGTTCATTTTAGTACTTTAGGAAGCATTTCGTGTGAATGCTTGTGTTATGCAATAATTACTATTTATCATTTAACTCACATTTCTTTTGTTTAACTTTTTCAGGAAGTAGATTCCTCTTTGTCCCGGCTAAAGCTCTGTTTTCTTCACCGCAGAGCTAGAAAAGAAATTTCATAATTTCAGTAATTAATTTATTATATACTTATATGTACGAGAACTTGTTATATTTATCTATTAGTGAACTTCGCAGTTGTAGGATTGTATCCGATAAACATAAATGGATGTCTAGTTATTTATTTATGAGAATACATGAACCAATTAGCCCATATTATGAATGATTCGTATTATAATTGGGCTCGAGCTATAAAATGTTTAAGGCGAGCTATAAAAATGTGTAAGTTGCTAAATTTGGGCCAAAGTTTATACACATTAATTATTCGGATTTAGTATGTATATGCATATTGGGCTGCTGGCATGATATTTGTAAAATTCATATTATACAGTTGTGATTTTTTATTTTAACTTACTACCAGGCCTCGGTCGCTTTAAAGCTACCTGGCTAATTGCCTGGTCTGGCCCCATGGAATACTATCGTGTAAAATATACAGAGTTATTAGAAACTTACAATGTCAACTGCAGAGTGTAGGGAAAATCCGATCTTGTCATTCTCAGTCTCTTTATGCTTTACTTCAAGTTCCATTATATCCGTTAGAGTAAATCTCTTTACTCATTGGGTCTTGTATGTCTTTTAAATTTAATATACCAAGAAGATTAAAGTGTATAGTGTAGATTATTACAATCATTTATAGAATAGGTGTGACTAGGAATTTTCCTTCATGTTAGGATCGACCGTAACCAAATAAAGAAAGAAATTGGTGATTTTCCTCCTTAGGATGGTGGACGCACCGAACCCTATAGGTGGGAAAAATTGCCATAACCATTTTGTAAATCAGGTGACCATAAGAGAAGTAATTATGATCTGATAGTGAAAATATATGACAACAGAATCCCAACCAATATCACAGTATCTACAGTGCTAAAGCAGGTATCACCTTTTGACTTACGGTAATATAGTAACACTTGGACAGTTGTAGTGGCTCTGATCACCTAGTGCAACTAGCTTTTCAGTGTTGAATTCTATTCCTCAATGAGTAGTGATAATGTCAGGACATGGATTCATAATTTTCATTATAATAGATTATATGAATAAGAATAATTTGATAACATTATGAACTGTGTAAAAAAAATCACTAATTATGTAGACGTGAGTTTTCACCAAAATTTAGTATAAGTTATATACTTGATTGTGGATGCTGGGATGTTTAAGGAAATAGGTTATTCTGTAGTGTAAACCCTGATTTCTTATCATGTCGGAGATCCCTTAGATTGCAGAGATGTTACTTTTAAGGATCCTCAATAACTTGTACCCAAGCATTAAATTCTCATATTGAAGTCGCTCCATTTTGTTTTAATTTAAATATAGAACGCTTATTAACTGTTTCATTATTGCTACTTTGATGTAAAGATTTCAATTTGATTTTAATTTATTGTACATTATTGATATAGGTCACTCGAGAATGCCTATTTATGTAAAATATATTATGTAATTGACTATATATAAGTGCTTAGTTTTTTGGAAATTCCCTATATATATCCAGTGCTAGTTAACTATCAGTCATGAAGTGATTACTGTGGAACTTCACTAATTTTAGTGATATTCAAAGTAAGATTGCGAGCAAGAAGATAATGGACAAATGATGGTAATGGGTAATATACTACTCTAAGTTTATAAATCCACAGATATACTAGGACATTTAATGTAGTAAGACCAAAATCTATAATTACTTGGATCTATTGGTAAGAAAAAATATGGAAGTTTTAATTAGAATATGAATGGGTTTAGTTTATAAAGTGCTATCTTTATATAAAATAAGTTAGAATTTTACATTCACTATAGAATAATTAATTAGAAATGGTGATTTTGACAGTTACTTAGATTTGAAAAGGTTTTAGATTATCATAGCTTTGGTAAATAAATTAAATTAGCTATGGATACTTAGTTTAGATTAGGTAAAACTGAACCTTTGATTGAGCAACTTAGATGGAGCAAACTCCAGAGTTTTGACTTGAATTGAACTTAAAACTATCTTTCTTTTTTTACACCTTATCAGCTCTTGCTTATTAATAATCTCTCCCATGTTTACTCTAATTCGAGGATGAATTTTTTTTTAAAGGGATAAAGATTTCGAAATGACCCTGAAATACCTTTTTCTAAAAAAATTGCCATTTAATAAATTTAGTGTAAATTTTAAACATAATGAAATTTAGCATAAAAATATTTCTATTATTCTAAACCAAACCATAAACTAGTTTGGCAAGTTTTTGATAAACAAAGTGAAAAACTCGTTAAACTAGCCAAAAAACCAGATCGAATCACTAAATTCAGACCAAATCTGATTCGAATTGATACCGTGAATTAGTCTTAGAAACCAACCTTTTTTTTCCTTTCACTTCTTCTAATGTTCCTCCTCTCAGACGCCCCGCTCCTCCTCCTTCCCGTTTCTAGCCGACCGTTGACGTAGCATGGTGCGCGACGACTCCCTAGAAGTACTGGTCCCTTTTTCTGCCATCCTTTTATGCAAGCAGTGCCTCTAGTGCCGCATAAATCAGATTGTCTCATTGACAGTTCTGTTTCTTTGATCTCTCGATAATTACCAAGCGACTAAGGCAACATGACAGCTTCAAAGTGAAATCTTGATCGACTCAGCTCTCCAACCCAAACATTTTCATCTAAAAATCGACAATTTAGCGGAGGAAAAGGAAAAAACCACGTAGAGCGCGGCATGGAGATGCCCTGTGGCAGTCAATCCTAGCCAAACGAGCACTTAACTCCTCAAAACCTACCGACCATATTCGCTTTACAAATTGATTCAAGATTTTAGGCGTGCAGTTGCTTGATCTAGGTTGTTTTGGATTTCCGTCACTGTAGACGGTCTGCCAGCGACGCCCCAAGAGACAAATCGCTCAGCTCCAAAATGTAGATTGCCAATTGGTATATGCCAATACATCAGTCGATAAGCAATTAGAACCCTTATGGTCAATGTTAATTGCCAATTTTATGGTTTATTCTCTTTAGATTTTTGAACTTGATCTGTGACTATTCAAGTTTCAATAATGTAGCTGGTAAAGTCGATCTTAAAATTTAATTTGCAATATAAATTCATGTCCTGATTAGTATGGAATATATTGTTGATAATTTTCAATTGAATCTTAATTATTATTCGAGGTTTTGAAGTTTCTCTTACAAGATATAGCAAATTGTAAGTGAAAATAATTGAATATTGTACGAATATAATTTATGAATTTTGATTATAGTTTAGAAATTTATGTAGAAATAGAATCCTGACTATTATTTACTATAAGTTAACTAGGAATTTTAAATAAATATTGTTAAGGGAAGCTATAATCTACTTATAAAGCTGAGTATGATTTAAATATTAATGTATGTAGGCTATGATGAAAATTGTGATTTTACTACCGTTGTGTATATAAATGGAATTATTCGATAGGAATTTTAGAACCACTTACTTTTACATTGCAATTTGTTAAAATACAATCAGAATCCTTTGATATTATGAATTATGCTAGACCGGCCTATAGTTTATAGTTTTAGAATTTTAGGATTCTAGATATGACAACTTTTACTGAGATTGCGCTATTTTACTTAGTATGAATGTTGTAAATCTAAGAAACCTCTTAATAGTCTTTGAAAATTTTGTGGTCCTTTCATTGATATGGAGAGAAGAGAAGATATGAGAGACATGATGTAATCCTGCTTGATTTATGAATATATTCGTTTATAAGTGTTGTTAAAAGTATTAACTCTAAAACTTTTAATGTACAGTACAATTTAAAAGATATTAGTTATGAATAATTTGAAGTGGAAAACTTATCTTAATTTGTTTCATTTGGCTTAGAAAAGATATATTATATTATATATACCAACAAAACAAGCGTTTTTATGACTAAGAAGACATACTAGAAATTGACCATCATATGACTAAAGACCTAGACTATAGACTATAGACTTTAATAATGAACAAAAGACTTTAGACTATAAAAGACTTTAAAAATAAAAGACTAAAGACTTTGAAAATAAATGATAAAGACTTGAAGACTTAAAAACAAAGACTACTTATGCTTTATGTTTATCTTTTATATGAGATTATGTTCCCAACCAAAAAACTTAAAGTTTTATAAAGGACTTAAGCTTTTTAATTTTTAGTAATAAAGACTTTAAAAAACTTTAATTTATAAACAAAGTCATTATATGTAGAGCGCTAAGATTATTAACTAGGATTTTAATTAAATACAGAGATAGCAAACATTTAAAGATTAAATCATAACTGTGAACTTAGAATACTATTGATTAATTGGTGTTATATGAATACTTATATATATCTATTAAGTATAATTTTACTATCAGAATCAACATACAGTTTACACAATATTCTGATGAGAAGATTCAGACTAAGCCTGCATCCACAGAGCATCTTATAATCAAATTTAATCAACAATTTTAGCACAAAGGTTTAGTCGTTCCTGCAACCTTAACCTTGGATCCCCAGATTTAAGTCAGAGTGTTGAGGAGAAGAGAAAGTGCGTAAACACGGACTTATATCTAGCAAGTTTAATAAAATACAAACTTTATTTAATTACAAAAAACAAATACAAGAATTTAAAAACTTACAATATTTTTACTTTTAAACTGTCTCCAATCTTAATGCTTTACAGCATTGAAGCTAGGAGCACAGAAGGAGGAGGGATTATATGTTATATCTAATACTAAAACTTATTCTGAACTTATCCTCATCAAGGGAGAGGCTCCCTATTATAAAGAATAAGAACGTTCTTGTTTTTATCTTTTACTGTGATTACACGTTACTCTGTCTGTCAGCGATTTACTTGTAGAGAATAGTGCTTGTCGCCATTTACCTTACGTGTAGAAGCATGTGAAGGAATAAGGTTCCTTCTGCCTTTTATTTCAGATAGGACGACGTGTTCCTTCTTTTTCTTTTTCTTTCTTTTTACTTTCTTTTTTGTTTTAACTTTTTGCTTTTCCTTTTCTTCTTTTGTCAGCTTTACTGTTTACTATGTATGATTGAAGAATATCATCATGCTATCTTACTTGAAACAGAGAAGATGTATTGTTGACGAAGAGGTATAAGAATAGACCTGCATGTCTGCCCATTGGCTTTTGCCTTTAAGACTTGCGTTTGATGACGATTTATCTGAAGAACCTGCTGCCGTACTTGTGAGGATGGTTTTTTACTGGAGAAGCGGTGGAAAGTTGTGGAACATTTCTGCAAATTCTTTTATATCATGCAGGTTGTTTTAGCCGCAGCTAAACCTGCTGGACACTGTGCTTTTTGATTCCAATTAGGTTTGATCCTTTTAAAAGCAAGTGATGTTTTAGCATAGGTAATGCAGGGTACCAGAAAGTTTAGTTCAAATCCATTGATCGTTTTAAGTTTCGTAGTAGAGTTCTTGAAAGAGCCCCACCATTTACATCTTGTGTCGTTTACGCAACATAGGAATTTTGAGTTCTATGGCATACTGCTAAGTGTCCAAATACCATGAATATCCCAGGCGTAAAGAAGCCCATACAATAGGTACATTAAGATGAATATGGGCTTCTTCAGGTCTAGTTTATAATGGCCTTCTAAAATACTAATATAAAGAGATAGATAGTGACGAAGGGAGAAATCATTTGGATAACCCCTGTCCACCATTTTTAAACCAGTTGGAACTTTAAATCATACGAAAAGGGACTGATCAAAAATAAATTAACCACGAATGAAGTAGCAGTGGATTTTGAATATAGAAAAACTTTTCCCATGTGCTTCTTTTAGTCAAAAGATTATAAGTAGTACTATGCACATGCTTATATAAAACTTTGAATTTTATGGAGTTATTAAAGGATGACAAGTGGGCCAATCTTTTAGGTGTGAATTTACTCTTGGATTTTATGAGAATACAAAAATAATAGATTTATTTTAGGATCAAAATTATGTTTAATTTTACAGAGTCATATTCAGAGAAATATTTATGATTAATATTCCTGAGGTTTTGATAAGATCATTTGGAGTAAAAATACCATCCTATCAGGGTTAATAGTGTTAAATAATTGACCAAGGATTAATATATTACACCGATCCCGATCTCAATTTCATAATCAAAAATATTTAACAAACGCATTTATGTATAGCTTTGAGGAGCTTATGATGTTTTTGGCAAATCCACAAGCCAATCAACGGATGTTGATAAGTTCGTACTGTTTCTACCGTTTGAAGACAGGACTAGCCGTACCATGACGTACGATCGTTTTAAAGTTTTAAGACATACCTGCCATCCTTCGTGAAGAAGATGCATATATCCTGCAACGCCTTAATAACGTTCAGGAGATTGGACTAAGTTGTTCAATCCATTTTTGAAGTCTTTGAGTTTAAGGTTTATAGGGCTGGGTTTTAGTTGAGGGTCTTTCAGAATGCTCAGAAAGACTTTAATGGGTGGTCTGATTCTTTTTTAATGCTTTTCCCTTATCCTTTTCTTGTCCCATTGTTCCTTAAATTACGAGTAAGAAAGTCTGGAAATATTGTTTTATTACCGAGGAATGAATTCAATATCAAAATCAAAAATACTTAATAATGCTGCCATCTTGCAAAATTTGTTAGTGGTAAGATTTTTAACATCTTTTTGTAAAATATGCTTTAGCAGATTGACAATCAATACGTAATAAAAATTTTTTGCGTTTAATAAATCAGGACTGAAAAAATTTATTAACATAGTACTATACTCAAAATTCTTTTTATAAGTAGATAGTTTAAGTAGAGCGGAAGTCCAATGGACCTGAAGTGTATGGATTTAACGCTCTTTACCATCAGTGTTGCTTAAAAATACCACCATATCCTATTTCCGATAAGCATCAGTTTCACAAATTAAATGCTGTTAGATTAGAATATATAAATATTGTATTTCTTACTAAAGATTTATCTTTTTAACTAGTGGTCATGCTTACCCGTCCAAGAGACTAGCATTTTTTCGTAATTCGATTCATCAATATTCTTAACATACAAATTTAAATTAGGGAAAAAGTCATATAACATTATTTAAACAACCATAAAACCTTTGTAATTGAGTTTTTAGTAATTTCATTCTGGAAAATTTGTCCCAAATACCAAGTTCTTTCTATGGGTTGAATTTTACCTTGCTCAATATAAGTGACCCAAAAAATCTGATTTTAGTTTTTTAATACAAACCATTTTGTTTACTAAGGCCAAACCCATTTTGCCTAATTACCATATCCATAAATGTTTTAAGTGTTGTGAAGTTCAAATGAGATGTTGTACATAAAAATAATACATCATCAATATATACAATACAAAAGGTAAATTAAGATTAAAAATTATCATTCATAATCCTTTGAAATTCAGAAAGAGCATTTTTTAGTCCAAAAGGCATTACATTCCATTCATATTGACCAAAGGAACTGTTTATAATGCAGTTATTATATCTATCCCTTAGGAGCAATTTGAATCTGCCAATTATCCAGATTTCAAATCAAAATTACTGAAATATTTGGCTTTTGTATAAATTTTTTAGAAGAAATCTTTTTTATTAGAATTGGATATCTAATCCATTTTAAACCGTATTAAGGTTTATAAATTTATTGACCTTATATCTCGGAACACCACGTTCTATTTCAGCATTTTATATTTGACATAAAAAAACTGCACTAAAGACCATCTTCTAGATTAGATATTAATTTTATTATAAACTTGAATTTCATTATTTACAATGCTCTATCAACTTCCGGATTCATCTGAATTGGATCTAGCGTTAGTTTTAATAGTTTTTTCATCAAATCTTTTCATTATGGAAATCTACTATGTGTTGTTTACGATCCAAAAAGCATCTGATGATCAGCACATAATTTCCTTTCCAAGAATTCTTTTAATTTGTTAATTTTATCTTGATTTCTTGAGTCTCTAATTGTTTTTAATTTGTTTAACAATATTATTTCTACATCTTTTAAATCTTCTTCTCTGGATTTAATTAAAGTAATATCTCATAAATTAATGAATGAGCTTTTAAGTAATTTAATTGTTCTTCTTAGGTTTTTCGTGAATTCTAACTTAACTGTACTATTTCTTATTTTAAATTTAATACATATCATCCTTACGAATATGGTTTATTTAGTTATAAAGGGTCCAATTAACCATATAATATTATTAGAAGGTGATAACAAAATACTGTTGTTTATTTCTAAACCTGATTACATTGTGCATTTGTCGTTACCTATATATTAACTATTTAGATTATATGCTAGTACTAGAGTTTTCATATATTTACTAATATCTTTTAGGAATTAAATCTATTTATACAATTTAAATGCAGCCTGTATCAAATTTGCAATTGCATCTTTATATCACAAATCATTTACACTGAATGTCATTTTACCATATTTTCTGAAGTATTTTTTGTTAATAAGTTTAGAAATTACTAATCTACATCTTCATCTAATGGAATTATTATTTCATCTTTTATCTGTTCTGCTGGCATCAGAAACGAATAGAAAATAAGTTGAATTCTAATATCTTACTTAGTCATCACTGAAGTTGAAATTGTCGGTTAATTCACTTAACTTCCTTCTTTAGATTCTTAACTTCATTTTTGAATTACTAGTGGAATTTTCTGCTCTACTTTTTTATGCTTATTTTATTAACTAAGTTGTGAATCATAAGTTATTATGTTGGAATTTTAGGATTATATCCTCTTTTACTATCTGGGTTTCTTCAAAAACTTTTAATGAAGTTTGAAGAGTTTTAGTTTAGTGTCTTTCATCTATAGAATTTACTACTTCCTATAAAGCGTACTTTGATCTTTAGTAACATATTTATAGAATAATCAGATAACTAGTTGTCTTACCTCAATCATCAATTTGATTTCCAGCTTTCTATTAACGCTCAGATTCTGAAGAAATCAGAATCAAAAATTGTGGACTTTTTAACACTTCTTCCATCGTAAATGTAATTCATTAATTTTTATAAATTACAAAATTGAAGTATGTCCCTTTTTACCAACAATTTGTCCCCACGAGACAACGGTGGTAGAGACCTGTCCAAATTATAAGAGGTGTAGATGGTCATGGAAATTTATTAATGCTACTCTGTTGTACTATTGCTTTTTT